>JAXRJS010000117.1:0-130389 GCA_037127375.1 Dione juno | reverse complement strand
CCAAAGGGACCGAGGCAGGGGGAATTCTGCTGCCCTTAAAGGGTATCCCTTACGCTCTATAGATTCGCTATCGGAATTCGACTCCGACCACAGACAGTCTTTGAATTAGGTGTAGATTGCCCTGCAGGCCATGCAACGAAAATAGTGATTAAATGGAAAAAGTTTGCCAAACTAATCAAAGCGGCCGATTTCCCTCTCCTTAACATGATTCCTGGCATCATAGACTCAGTAAACGTAGCAAGAGAAGCTGCTACCTTGTCCTTGGAAATTTTGATTATTTAGATTTAAATCTTTTATAATTCAATCTTCTGTTTGTACAAGCTCATCTTCAAATCTACTAGACGGATTTGAATGGAACTTTTTTTGTTGCGTATCTGTTATATCAGGGCAGGATACAGGCTATAATATATTTAAAACACTAGCATACCTGATGTCGACCCATAGTAGACCAGCTGCATTGTAAGAAAATATGACATGTTGCCATAACAAAAATGATTGAACGTGATATGCACTTTATAAAATGATAAATAAATATGATAAATTACTTAAACTATGAGAAATATGTCTCTTTAGTAAAAGTGTATAAAATCGAGTCAAAAAGAAAGTCGGAGACAAGAATAGTGAATTCCACGCTGACGAAGTTGTGGGTATCTACTAGTTAATAATAGATTATTAATTTAATTTTTAGGGTTCCATACCCAAAGGGTAAAACGGGATCCTATTACTGGCACTCCGCTGAGGAAAACACTACCTTTAGAAACTGACAAACTTAAATTTGCAGTGTTAACCATTCATTTTGAGTGAAATTAACTACAAATATAAGTTTGTAATGGTCTATTTCTGCATTAAAGTTATTAATGATCAAACTTGAGATTTTCTCCTTTATATATAATGTAACTTCTTACTTTACGTCAAATTTCATAAGTCTAAGGCCAATGAAGTACACCTAATAAGAATCGACAAACTTAACTCATTATACATAACTCTAACTTATTGCCAAATTTCATAACACAAGGATGTCGGGCAGTAAGTTTTGTGTAAGAAAACATACAAGCGTTTTGTTTTATGCTATTCGTCGACAGATATCGCCTTTTATAAGTTGAAAGATATTTAAATTTCAATATAGATGTTTTTTTCACAAGCAATGTGTGTAACGGTATTTTATTCAACTATATATATCATTACATACAGGATATTTACAAGAGCGACTGTTGAGTTTCTTGCCGGCTCTTGTCAGCAGACCTGCCTTCCGCACTGGAACTGGTAGTGACATGTAGTCACTGGTAGTCAAAAGTGCTTGTAAAAGTCTATTTGAATAAAAAATATTTTGAACTTGGATAGCTATATAGTAAACGTTACTTTAAAAGTACTACGATAAGTACCTTCTATTTGTAGTTCTCTGTATCTCATGTATCTCATTCACATATCCACCTATCATAAACTAATCTCTGTCATTGTTCTATACTGTAAATGGTAGTTCACAATGACGTACCTGAGTAAGTACTAACGTGTATTCGATGTGAAGAGAACAAATATGTACATGTATGGAGATACGTATATACAAATAAATAGCAACAAATATAAATGGCACTTATTTAATTTAATTCCGTGTTAACATTTTAATAACGTTATTGGAAAATATGGAGTTATTGGAATATATATGTAGAAAAAAAAAATATCTTATTTATCTACATAATATAGATGTTTTTCTTAATCATATCTATATTTGTAGTCTTACAAATGCAGTTAATTTTAATAAATTAATATCATCGTATGTATCTGTTGTCTCCTTTTTGATTTTAACTAAACATAATTTTTATTTATTTTACGGAAGGGTAGGTAATACAATATATTAAATCCAACATCGCGCTATGAACATTTAGTAAATAATTGCATTAAAACATCACTATTTGTCACACATTGAACGGGGTCCTCCGCCTTGTTCACTTCAGTGTCCTTATGTGCGAATGAGTTCGGTTGTTCCCACCACTTCCTCAAGGATGGACCTGATGCACTGACCGCCGCCGACCTCCGCTCGCGCAGTCGGTGCCTAGCATTGACCCCACTTTTTGCAAAGCTTAATAGTTTTTTGAGCATCATGCTTTGCCTCACATAAAGCAGGGTAGACGCTAGACAGAGAGTCTAGTGCTAAGTCGCAGTGAAGACTCAGTCGTCTTCACTTTCCGCCAAATGCTTCGAGTCACTGTGTATTCACTGTAATTCACCCAAGTGGTAATCGAACCCACAACTTTAGCGATAAAGTCAGATGCTGTGCTCTTTATTATTTATATATAATAACTTAGATAATTTTCTATAAGGGACTGCGGCCATATGTCAATAAAAATCTTAAGATAATCACTACATACTCGTAGTATAAAATAAAGTCGCTTCCCGCTGTCTGTCCGTATGTATGCTTATATTTTAAAAACTTCGCAACGGATTTTGATGCAGTTTAATAGATAGAATGTTTTCAGAGAAAATTGTATAGCACATGCTCAATATTGTTAAGGAACACTGCTCATTTTGAAGATTTCTGGTGAAACCCTACGAGACAAATCTAAACCATATACTACAGTATTATACACCTTAAAAAGGTCTACTAAAAGCCGGCTGTGTTCGTTACAAGGAAAAGTATAAAGTAAAAGAAATGATTAGTCCACCTGAACCACTTCACTATCGCCTTATGGATGATCATCTAAGATCCAAAGTACTTTATATATAATTCTCCATCTTGCAGTTAATTTAATACATCGACATAGAGTATATTAGAAGTTGTAAAAGCCCGCGGGACAAACATTAGCTGCATTCATATAGTTATATTATGACAGAGACCCAAGTTGTTATACATGGAGCCAGAATATTAAAATCTTGCAACGGTAAAAACTAGGAACTGCGTCGAAAATTTGCCCGGAGTGAAAATATCGGATGCTCCTGGCAGAGCTCTCTTGAGAATTGTACAAGATGTTATTTTCAACACTTATCAAACAGCATGCAAAGTTGTGGGGTTCTTGGACGACAATTATCACTTGGAAGATACATTGTCAGAAGCATATTTAGATATATATAATTGCATTTCATTGCTCCCGTGCGAAGCGGGGGTGGGTCGCTAGTAATATACACCTAAACTTACTACCTATGTACTAGAATACCTACCTACGTTGTAAATACCGTTTGCCAAGTGTGAAGAGCTGAGATTTACTTACAATATACCTCTAGTGCCAAGGGTCATGGTCAAAAATCTTGATTCACGGTCGCAGGGCACTCCCTTGCGTTCGCTGTCTTTCTTCTTATTCTCCTTAACCACCTCTCTTCACGTGTTTCTTCAGGAACACTGATCCAACGTCGGCGAGCTACTCTCATCCCTCTATTTATACAGTCAGAGACTATTCCAGGTTAACAATATTAGCCGCCTAGATAAAAGAAATGGGAAATAATGGAAACGTATGTTATATATAAAGGTTGGCTGGAAGAGATCGCTTTTAGCGATAAGGCCGCGCCTTATTGTACTTCTGTTTTTTGTTCAAAAAGGAGACAACAAATACATACGATGATATTAATTTATTAAAATTAATTGCATTTGTCAGACTACGAATATAGATATGATTAAGAAAAACATCTATATTATGTAGATAAATAAATTAATTATTTTTTTTTAAATTTATAAATTTTCTCTTTGTAAGTATTCCGATTTACTTCTATTTTTTATTAATAAATAATATTTAATGTTTGACAATACACACTGGACCCCTCTGGAAGGCACATGTTAAATTATTATTTTATACATATATTGAACAATATTATTTATTGTCTTCCTACATTGACATCTATTATAATTCAACGGCATCGTTATGTACCGTTGAAGTTTATAACAGATACCTACTGCTATGTCTGTTGAAGGAACATCATATTAAAAAGAAAAATATATATATATTTTTAGCTTCTATCAAATAGCTTCTTACTATCTCTCTGCATGCTTTCGTAATATTTATATAGCATGATATTATTAAAATAAACTAAATTTATTTCAAAGGTGTCATCTTACTGACTATCGATTGCTTTCAACCTTCTACAATAGATGGCGGTATATACAAATATACATAAATATATATATGTAATGATAAATTATAAATAAATGTTAAAATTATAACAAATTCTAGCTTAACATGGGACCCGATGACGCGCTAAATACGCGTTACCATAGCAACGGGTATGTCCTAGAAAAGTATGTTAAATATAATATTAGTAGTGTGGTAATAATGGTAGTGTGTGTAATGTTTTATTTATTGGTTTAATGTACTTTATAAGCATTATTATTGTAAAATATTAGCGTTCTGCACTTCTCCTACACACACACACACACACACACATTTATTACAAACATTTTACACACACAATTAATTTTACTAGTTTAATTTATCTTGTAATCAACGTGCATGGGAATCTTATTTAATTGTTTGTTTTATTAATACTTTTTATATATTATAAAGTTTATTTAAATTTTATATTCATTATATAGTTTATGTTATTATTTTTTTATATTATATTATTTTTATTTTTGTACTTTATATATTATTTATTTGTGTATTATTTATACATTGCACTATATATATTATGTATTTAAATGATGAATACTTTACCTGCTCTTTCAGCGATTATATCGCTCATTTTCAGATTCAGAACCTCTTGAAGATAAACTGTCAAAAATATTTATCAATCCGAGTGTGCCAGCTTATTTTACTGATCTTCTCGCATCTTTTGGCTCCGGCGTAGTTGATTGTATACTCATATCCGAGACCTGGTTTAAGCCATCTCTTACATCTGTTAGCTAATCTATTCCAGGATACCAGCTATTTCGCAACGATCGCACTCTACAAGGTGGTGGAGGTGTTTATATATACCTTCGCAACAATATACATGCCGGCATCATTAAATGCTCCCTTAATGATTCTTTAGGAACGCCTGAATATTTTTTTTTAGAATTAACGTTACATCGTAAAAAAATTTTTTTGGGGGTTTTGTATTCCTCGAATGACAAAATTAATTATTTTTCTGCTTTGGAAAGTGTCCTGGAATATCTATCACCACATTATGAGCACGTCATCTGTATGGGCGATTTAAACACATGTCTGTTAAAGGATGTTGCTAGATCGGATTTGTTAAAAGCATTGTATGAGTCTTACAACTTGCATTTGCTTCCAATGACTTATCCCACCCATCATTTTCCTAACTGCAGGCCTTCTCTCATTGATCTCATGGCTCTCTCTAATCCTAATCTTGTACTTTCTCATGGACAAATGACTGTGCCATTTTCTTTTCATGGTTTAATATATATTTCATATAAACTTCGCTCTCCTAAGGTTAGAGACAAAACATTTCTTCAGCGCAACTTTAGGCATATAGACTTGGAACGCTCGAGGGAGGATGTGAGTAACATCGACTGGTCATCCACATTGTCATCTAATAATATTAACAGTATGGTGGACTCTTTAACTACTAAACTGATTTGTATTTATGACAAACACGCTCCTGTAAGACCAGTTCGCATGAAGCATGCATCCGCTCCCTGGTTAACACCTGTTATTCGACAAACTATGTGTAAGCGTGACAGAACCAAAGCTAAAAACAAAAAAAATCCTTGCCAAGATTACTTCGCTGCCTCCAAAACTGCGTAACATTTGCAACAGAATGTGTAGGGATGCAAAACGTCCTTACATTCATAGCACTATCTAGAATCTCAGTCAAGCACAAGTTTGGAGATTCTTAGAGTCATTAGGGGTAGGTAATTTCAATGATACTCATTTCGTTAAATATATATCTCAATCTTCACGCAGCTAACATCTCTTCTTCAGTTATCAACTGGTTCTGTTCATATCTTTTCGGTCGTCGGCAGTATGTAAAATCTAATGGTGTCACATCATCATGGTTGGAACTCACTGCTGGCGTACCTTAAGGCGACGTTCTCTCTCCACTTCTTTTTCTATTTTTATTAATTACATATCAAAAGTCATTTCTTCTCCCTACCATTTGTATGCAGATGACCTGCAGTTATATAAACATTGTAATTTGAATAAATTACCCAAGACTATCGAAACTCTAAACAAGGATCTTATTGCTATTCAGTTTTGGCTGAATCTTTTGGCTTATTAGTTAACCCTAAAAAATCGCTTATTATTGGTAGTAACAAGCTTAGAGGTAGAATCAAACGTTGGAACTCAACGCCGAAAATTTCATATTCAGGAGATGAAATTAAATACTGTAAAAACATAAAAAATTTAGGCCTTTTTTTGACAATAATATGTCTTGGACTTCACACATTAATGATATTAGCAAACGCATGCATTTCTCTTTCCATTCTCTCAAGCGTCTCCAATATTTCCTCCCTCACAAAACCAAAATTATGCTTGCGCAATCTCTTCTCCTGCCAATTCTTGACTACGCCGACGTTTGCTATTTGGATGTGACCGAGGAGCTATTAAACAAGCTAGAGCGTCTTCAAAATCTCGCCATACGATTTATCTTTGGTCTGCGTAAGTTTGACCACGTTTCTCAATTTCGCTCTCAGCTTAATTGGCTTCCTATCCGCCTTCGCCGAGATATGCACATCCTTACACTCCTTTTTAAAATTCTTAATTATGAAAATTTCCCTCTTTATCCGCTCTCGTTTTAACATACTTCCCACTCACACACGCTCTAGGCGGTCGTGTGTCATACCGACACTAGACATACCTAAGAGTAATACTAAATACCTTCAGAAATCCTTCTCAGTGTATGCTGCAATCCTGTGGAACCAACTCCCTAAATCCATCCAAAAAAGTCCAACCATCATTTCCTTCAAATGTCAATTTAAAAACCACTTACTCACAAGTTTAAACGAGTAAATTGATTTTCAGACAGTCATCAATGTGATGACCTTATCTTCAGCTCACTTATATATGTATGTATTATGTATTTATTTATTTTATATATATGTATGTGTATGTGTATGTGTATGTATGTATATTTATATATGTATATGTAATACAAATGTGTATTGTTTTGTTTATTAAAAGCTATAATTGATTAAATAATTGTATTGTATTGATTTCATTACTTATTGTAAGAAACGTAAAACTTTCTAAATATAAATTTCAAAAACAGAAGTTTTTAGAGTTGTAAAAGAATTAGATATAGTAAAAAATACACAATACGTTTTTAATCCAGTAGAATTTGATTTTAGTTTTTGAAAAAATTATGAACGATTTTTCTGATTTAATACAATATTTACTTGATATAATTTTGGTGATGTACAATTGAAAAAAGATAAATTATTAAATTACTGACCATTTGAAATTAAAAATGAAAATAAAAAAAAAAATTTTTTTCCAACAACAAAACCAAAAAAATATTAAAAAAAAATATATCAAAAAAAAATTCCTTTCTGATAAAAAAAAATATTGTAGATAAAGCATAAAAAGTCAAATACAAAAAAATAAACACATAAAAAAGAATTACTTAATTTAATAACTGATTTATCTTTAAAATCAGAATTCCTCACTCTCCTTTATACCATCCTCTACCATCCTGTTACTCCTATGTACCTCGAGGAACGTTTCAAGCTCTTAGGGTCAAGCACCAATCACTCCCAACAACTCCGCTCCCGGACTAACAACCTCCTAGAGATACCTTTGTGCCGTACGAAATGCTATGGTGACTCTTTTACTGTTAAGACAGTAAAACTCTGGAATGAGCTGCCACTCAAAGTAAGACAGTCCCAATCTGTTGGAATATTTAAACGCCGTCTCAAGGAACACTATCTGGAACTATCTATATAATTAGAATTATATCTTATAATTTCATATTATTGTATGTATGTCTATTTAAGTGTATAATATATACCTTTATATGTTTGTATGTACATGGTATCCTGTTATTTAATTTTTTTTTATTTATTTATACGTATATATATGTATGTGTATGTATGTATATCTATATAAATTACTATATATGTAAGTATGTTTATTATATTTATATATAATACCTTAAATGTATTTATAGTCGTAATGTAATACTTTTTGCACCTTTCTGTACTGCTACTGATTCCATATGAATACTAATCATAATGGTTGCCTGGAAGAGATCGCTTTCAGCGATAAGGCCGCCATTGCACATAATATACACATAATTCTGTTTGTGAAATGTTATATGTATATTTTTCTTTTTTGTGCAATGAAGTATTATAATAATAATAATTATTATTAATTTTAAATAACAAATCTTTAGTAGAAGATACTTTAGATATTCACGATTCAGTTATAAAAATAAATTAAGATGGGAAGATTTTAAAAAAATTTCATGAAGATGAAAAACATATAGGAAATGAAGTAGCGAAAAGTGTAATAAAATCCGATTTTAAGAAAAAAACAGTTTAATTAATTTAGTTAAAACTTAAATTTGCGGTCGTATCCACTCATTCTGTATGAAACGAACTACAAATATATCAATTTTGAGAATTTCCTCCTTATATTTACTTACTATAAGCTCTCACTTCTTGTCAAATTTTACAACTGTAGGTCACCGGGAAGTACCCTGCAGGTTTCGAGTGCGTTGACTTTGAAGTACAATATTATCTATGCTTCAAGAGTTTAGCAATTTGGATATTTGTTATAAATAACGCGTCCACGGGATTTTGAGAAAATGTTATTGACAGACGTACGGACATACAAGCAGACAGACGACGAACAAAGCGATCCTATAAGAGTTCCATTTATTGCTTTTGAGTTACGGAACCCTGAAAACATAGTTTTAAGTGCAATGTGTGGTTATATTCAAGAATAGAAAAATTCCATGACCAGGGCTATGGAGTGGATGCGGCTTCGGAGGTATCTTTTATCCACAATACCCTCTCGTCTACTTGGCCAGTAGTATGCAACAACATCTGCTTTAAGAATAATATTTATCACAAGTAATAAATTACACACAAAAATATATTTTATAGTTTTAATTCGTTTTACAGCTTCACATTCTAGCAAATAGCTATGCATATAGTTTTAAAAATGAAAAACATATTTACATTTGCCTTCTCGCTTACTCATTATGTTATAACATCGTGCTATCTCTTTAATCTCGTGTAAGCCAGTATATAAAGAACATTTCAAAATGGCGGATAGTTGCGACAGAATATACCCATTTGTTTTTTTTTATAATTGCTTGTAAGCAATTACTATCTTGTATAATTTGTTTTTTTTTGTGGGTAGTATACGTATAGCTACTAGTAGATACCTGCAACTCAAATCTGTTTGCACCTTCACATTCAATTATTTTTATTAATCGTTTTTAAGGTGCTGGTATATAAGATTTTGACTTATACTTTCATAAATCAAACTGCTAAATCGCTATTTCATAAATCTTATTATGTAGGTAATCTTTAAGTGATTAACAGGTTTTCTTTCTTGTATGTTGTTTTAATAAATGTTTTTGTATTTTATATAGTCTTAAATTGCTTTATGATATATATATATATATATATATATATATATATATATATATATATATATATATATATATATATATATATATATATATATATATATATATATATATATATATATATATATATATATATATATATATATATATATATATATATATATTATATATATATATATATATATATATATATATTTAAAACACATTAATGAATGCTATGCTGTGAATATTTCGTTAATAAGTATCTATATAAAGGAATAATGACCAAACTATTGTGGGGTCCGCCGCTTTGAGACAAGCCAGTCGCTAATCTGGTCAAATTTTGGCTCGTTCAGACGGAAACTTTAAATCTGGGCTAGTAAAATGTTTATTCTCCGCAGTGAGCTCTCCTTGAGCTCGCTGCGGCGCTGACGTCACGTCGGCGTCGGGAACGTTGCATGGAGCGATTCTAATCGTTCTCTGCTCAAGGAAGGTCGCATCCGCTGTTGCGTCGTTGCAGTATTATGATGAATTTTCCCCAATTTCCAGTATTTTTGCTTAGAGCTTCAGTACAGCATATCCTGTACAGCAGGGTACGCAGGGTACGCAGGGGAACCTGGATATGTTGCGCAATACTTTTTTTTATCATAGTTATAAATCATTTCGTACTTAGGACCTAAAAATATTGAGAAAGCAATGTGAACCAAAATGTAAGAGATTATTATAATTTTGCTTTCATTACTTATTCGCCGTCCAATGCTGTCACTTGTAATCATTGGTTTTATTCTTAACTAGCTAGTAGCAACAAGTTCGCGACTTCGCTCGCTTGATCGATGCTTTCATATTAACTCTAATATAATATTTTACTTATACTTCTTTTACTTTTTTCCTTCTTATCACATTGCTCATAAAAATTATCTGAGCGGTAAGTACATACTCGCGTGAATTTTCGGTATTGGTAAAAACGTTTGTCCCGCATAAATCTCGATTCTGCGTGAACTCCGGGATAAAAAACTGTAAAAATATATAATCTCAGTGTTGTTCCACATCCTCTTCTATGTTCTAGTGAAAGCTTCATAAAAATCGGTTCAGCTGCTCCCGACATTGGCCCGGACAAACGGAAAGGTAGGCAAAAATTTTAAAACGTTGTTTTATGTTTCAGTAACGTGTAATACTTACACTCGTAAAGACACAGTTATTTTGTTAGATAAATATGTATAGTTTTAATATACTGTATATTTATAGTTACTTATGATATCAAATTAGTATTTTTAAAAGAAACCATGTAATAGTTAAAGAAAATATAAAAATTTGCGTGCGTGCGTGCGTGCGTGCGTGCGTGCGTGCGTGCGTGCGTGCGTGCGTGCGTGCGTGCGTGCGAGCGTGCGTGCGTGCGTGCGTGCGTGCGTGCGTGCGTGCGTGCGTGCGTGCGTGCGTGCGTGCGTGCGTGCGTGCGTGCGTGCGTGCGTGCGTGCGTGCGTGCGTGCGTGCGTGCGTGCGTGCGTGCGTGCGTGCGTGCGTGCGTGCGTGCGTGCGTGCGTGCGTGCGTGCGTGCGTGCGTGCGTGCGTGCGTGCGTGCGTGCGTGCGTGCGTGCGTGCGTGCGTGCGTGCGTGCGTGCGTGCGTGCGTGCGTGCGTGCGTGCGTGCGTGCGTGCGTGCGTGCGTGCGTGCGTGCGTGCGTGCGTGCGTGCGTGCGTGCGTGCGTGCGTGCGTGCGTGCGTGCGTGCGTGCGTGCGTGCGTGCGTGCGTGCGTGCGTGCGTGCGTGCGTGCGTGCGTGCGTGCGTGCGTGCGTGCGTGCGTGCGTGCGTGCGTGCGTGCGTGCGCGCGCGCGCGTGCGTGCGTGCGTGCGTGCGTGCGTGCGTGCGTGCGTGCGTGCGTGCGTGCGTGCGTGCGTGCGTGCGTGCGTGCGTGCGTGCGTGCGTGCGTGCGTGTGTGTGTGTGTTGTTTACAATATTTCTTTATAAACTACGAGTATGTTTGTTAATAGTTATTAATTTAGCTTATCTCATTTAACTTACCAGATATATCGTTTGATACTCATACAATGGTCATGTGTATTTTTGTGTGTGTGTGTGTGTAGGTTAAGTGCACATCGCTAATATTTTACAATAATAATGCTTAAAAAGTACATTAAACCAATAAATAAAACATTACACACACTACCATAATATTATGTTTAACATACTTTTCTAGGACATACACGTTGCTATGGTAACGGGTATTTAGCGCGTCATCGGGTCCCATAGTTAAACAAGAATTTGTTATAATTTTAACATTTATTTATTATTTATCATTACATATATTTTTTTATGTATATTTGTATACACCGCCATCTATTGTAGAAGGTTAAAAGCAATCGATAGTCAGTAAAGTGACACCTTTGAAATAAATTTAGTTTATTTTAATGATATCATGCTATATAAATATTACGATAGCATGCAGAGAGATAGTAAGAAGCTATTTGATAGAAGCTAAAAATATATATATTTTTTCTTTTTAATATGATGTTCCTTCAACAGACATAGCAGTAGGTATCTATAATAAACTTAAACGGTTCATAAAGACGCCGTTGAATTATAATAGATGTCAATGTTTGTTATTTTGTAAAATAAATAGTCTATATACGTTCGGACGTTTCCTGGATCCTATTGTTTAAAACCAGTATGTACGCGTACGCGTCGATATATTAATTTCATAAAATTTTCGCCTTAAGTAATCTTTAGGTCCTAGGTAGGCTTAGATTGAGCGGAGAGCTCGCTTCTGCAAAACAAAATCGAGTTAACAACGGCTGCATTACCCCAAAGTGGAATGTCGACTACAATACTATGAAAGTAGCTAAAGTCTACCCTGCTTTATGTGAGGAAAAGCATGATGCTCAAAAAATATAAAGCTATGCAAAAAGTGGGGTCAACGCTAGGTACTGACACACTGACAAGGAAGTTGCCAAGAGTAGTCAGTGCCATCCTTGAGGACATGGTGTGAACAACCAAAGCCATTCGTAAATAAGGACACTTAAGCGAACAAGGTAGACATTATTGAGTAACTGGACTGGAGGTTGTTGAACTGACTGAGGACTTTATGTGGACGGAAAGCCCTAGAGGGCTTTATTGGGACGGTGCTTTATCTGGACTACGCCAACTTAGTCTAGCTTGGCGAGGCTAGTTTTCCTCAAGGCGGAGGACCCCGTTCAATGTGTAACAAATAATGATGTTTATATGCAATTATTTACTTAATGTTCATAGCGCGATGTAGGATTCAATATTTTGTATTACCTACCCTTCTGTAAAATAAATAAAAATTATGTTTAATTAAACTCAAAAAGGAGACAACAGATACATACGATGATATTAATTTATTAAAATTAACTTCATTTGTAAGACTACAAAATAGATATGATTAAGAAAAACATCTATATTATGTAGATAAATAAAGTAATTATTTTTAATTTTTAAAGTTTCTCTTTGTAAGTATTCCGACTTCTATTTTTTATTAATAAATAATATTTAATGTTTGACAATACACACTGGACCCCTCTGGAAGGCACGGCCTCCTCATCGCAGTCAAACGCAGCCTTCCTCTTCTTTCTCTTCCGGACCTAGCGACGCAGTCGTTCCAGTCCCTAGGGGTTGAGTTGTGTCTTGGCATGCAGACCATCAGGCTGTATGCCATTTACCGACCCCCCCGAGGCGCTCTCAGTCTTGGTGAGGTGCACCGAGTGCTTGGTGACACCTTCCCCACAATTGTGGCCGGGGACTGGAACGCTAAACATCCCGCTTGGCGTTGCCCACGCATGGATGAACCAGGAAGAAAACTCTTCGAGGACGCCGATAGAAATGGCTACGTAGTGGAGGGGCCTGACGAACCCACCCACTACCACCACCATCCCTCCTCTGCCTCCGCGGCCGCGACTACCATTGACCTAGTCGTGCACAAGGCGCTAGAGGCAATCTCGGTGTTCCTCGAAGCTCCAGTAGTGCTGCCTGACGCGCTCGGCTCCGACCACCTCCCAGTACTGTTCTCAGTACGGGGAACGCCAGCGGCCATAGGGCACCCCCCTCTACGTAGGGGACAAATCTGCTGGCCCCGCTTCGAGGCCCTCACTACCCAGCTGACTCGGCCACGAACCGCTTGATGATCCGCCTAGTGTCGATAGACTTGAGGCATTGATCACAGCGACGATCCAGACTGCCCTCCGTGAAGCCACCGCCCCCGCTAGCCCGGTAAGACTTCCCCCAACTCCACGGCATATTGCTGACCTCATTGCGCGTAAGAGGAAGACGCGCAGTGAGTGGCAACAGACCCGCGAGCCCGCCAAGATGAAACTCAACGTCTTGGTGGAGCGTATTCGCGCAGCACTCGCGGAGTCCAATGCCAAGAGTTAGGACGCGAGGATTCGTGACGCCACCGAGGATGAAGCGTCTCTCACTAAACTGTGCCGGCAGCTTACCAAGAAGCCGCCCCTTATCCGACCTCTCTTCCACCCTGATGGCACGCTGTGCTACGACTCTCAAGGAAGGGCCGAAATCCTGGCAGACTACCTTGAGAGTCAGTTCGCACCCAATCTCAGCTTGCGACCGGAGCACCACGCACAGCTGGAGCAAGCGGTCACCGCCTTCCTATCCAACCCCCCTAGCCCGAGTCCTCCTCCGCCCTTCTTTTCCCCGTCGAGCGTGAAGAAGGCGATCGCGCGGCTCAAGCCTAGAAAAGCTCCGGGGATAGATGGTATACCAAACCTGGCACTACAGCATCTCCCCATGCGGACCATATCATCACTTACCTATACTATCACCCTGCTGAACGCCTCATCCAAGCTGTTCGAGAGACTACTGCTCCCTCTCTTGGAGGCGCACTTCCAACCGCGCCCCGAACAGTTTGGATTTTGCAGTGGCCATTCGACCACTTTGCAACTGGCACGCGTCCTCACTTCGCAGCGGCCGCCACAAACAGGAAGAAGAAGGCAGTAGCGGTCTTCCTGGACGTGTCGAAGGCGTTCGACAGGGTGTGGCACCCCGGATTGCTCCACAAAGTGATCCGGGCGGGCGCTCCCTATCACCTGGTGAGGGTTCTGGCCGAATTTCTCCACGGCAGAATCTTCCGGGTTAGAGTGGACCACGCTCTATCCAGCAGCCATCCCATCGCAGCAGGGGTACCCCAGAGTAGTACCATCTCTCCTACCCTGTATTCCATATACACCGATGACATCGCAGTTCACGACAATGTCACACTGGCCCTCTATGCCGATGACATTGCGTTCCTGGCCAAGTCCCTGAACCTCTCTCACGCGGCTCTCAAACTCCAGCGTGCCCTCGACCTGCTACCGGACTGGTTTGCGGAGTGGAGGCTCACGATTAACGTGGCCAAGACCCAAGCGATTGCGTTTGGGCTCCACAAGCTGCCTCCTCCGCTTGTTCTTCAGGGTGAACAGGTCAAATGGCCCCGCCAAGTCACCTACCTGGGCGTCTCCATAGAAAGGAAACTTTCCATGTCGGCCCAGGTAGCCAAGGCCAGGAACGCAGCGCGAGCTTCACTGGCCCTGCTGCGTCCCTTATTCCGATCCCACCTTCCCCTCCGCCTTGTCTTCCTACATAGACTATTTATTTAACAAAATGACAAACATTGACATCTATTATAATTCAACAGCGTCTTTATGTACCGTTGAAGTTTATAATAGATACCTACTGCTATGTCTGTTTGAGGAACATCATATTAAAAAGAAAAAAAATATATATTTTTAGCTTCTAGTCAAATAGCTTCTTATTATCTCTCTGCATGCTATCGTAATATTTATATAGCATGATATCATTAAAATAAACTAAATTTATTTCAAAGGTGTCACTTTACTGACTATCGATTGCTTTTAACCTTCTACAATAGATGGCGGTGTATACAAATATACATAAAAATATATATGTAATGATAAATAATAAATAAATGTTAAAATTATAACAAGTTCTAGTTTAACTATGGGACCCCATGACGCGCTAAATACGCGTTACCATAGCAACGTGTATGTCCTAGAAAAGTATGTTAAACATAATATTATGGAAGTGTGTGTAATGTTTTATTTATTGGTTTAATGTACTTTTAAGCATTATTATTGTAAAATATTAGCACTGTGCACTTCTCCTACACACACACACATACACACACTCACACAACAAATACACTATGAGTGTGCCAAATTTCATCTCATTCCGTCCGTTGCTTCACGTATTAATATATAGATATACTATAAGTATATGAATATTGTCGTCTACAATGAAATAGAAGATATTTTGATAAATTTGTAATTGTGTACAAACAAACAGATAATTTAACTTCTGTTTTAACATTCTTACATTGTTTTTTCTGAAAAATATACTTTACTCTTATACCGCTTTGGGCTAATTTAATTTATTATTTTACAACAGATGGCAGTGTTTTTATGTTTTTATTTTAATGTTATATATATATATATATATATATATATATATATATATATATATATATATATATATATATATATATATATATATATATATATATATATATTATATATATATATATATATATATATATATATATATATATATATATATATATATATATATATATATATATATATATATATATATATATATATATATATGTATATATATATATATATATAATATATATATATATATATATATATATATATATATATATTATATATATATATATATATATATATATATATATATATATATATATATATATATATATATATATATATATGTATATACATACACATTAATGAATGCTATGCTGAGAATATTTAGTTAATAAGTATCTATATAAAGTAGTAATGTGCGAACTATTGTGGGGTCCGCCGCTTTGAGACAAGCCAGTCGCTAATCTGGTCAAATTTTGGCTCGTTAAGCCGGACCTTTAAATTTGGGCTAGTAAAATGTTTATTCTCCGCAGTGAGCTCTCCTTGAGCTCGCTAGCACACCGATTCCCTCGCTGTGGCGCTGACGTCACGTCGGCGTCGGGAACGTTGCATGGAGCGATTCTAATCGTTCCCTGCTCAAGGAAGGCCGCATCCGCTGTTGCGTCGTCGCAGTATGTTGATGAATTTTCCCTATTTTCAGTATTTTTGCTTAGAGCGTCAGTACAGCATATCCTGTACAGCAGGGTACGCAGGGTATGCAGGGTACGCAGGGTTCGCAGAGTACGCTGGGGAACCTAGATATGTTGCGCAATACTTTTTTTTGATCATATTTATAAATCATTTCGTACTTAAGAATATTGAGAAAGATCTAAGAATATTCACTCGCTTGATCGATGTTTTCAGATAAACTCTAATATAATACATATATATTCTTGTTACATTTCTTTTACTTTTTCCTTCTTATCACTTTGTTTATAAAAATATATTTTATATGCAATATTGTATCTGTACGTTAAGTACCTACATACTCGCCTGAGTTTTCAGGCGGCTAAAAATGTTTTTCCCGCATTAATCTGGATCCTGCGGGAATTCCGGGATAAAACACTATAAAAAGGTTCAGCTGTTCCAGAGATTGGCCCGGACAAACGGAAAGGTGGGCCAACAAATTTTTTAAACCTTTGTTTTATGTTTTAATAACGTAGGTAATACTTACACTCGAAAGAACACGATTACTTTATTTGATATATGACTGATATGAGGCGGTGACGAATAATTCACTATAGCACTCTTTTCTTTTTTTTAAATCTGTTTTTTTAGTAACTTTTTAAGTAAGCAATATACAAAAATGTCAGTCCCATCGTTCCCTTAAAACAAACTTACAACAAACAATATTCTAAAGTCTACACACTATTTAAACTTAAACTTGTACAACAATTTAGCCTCCACAGAATAAGGCTTCGACAGTACGTATTGAAAAATACCCACATCCATTAAATTTGTATTAACACGACGACATACTTCTCGGCGTGCTCCGTCATTGTGGACGCATTCCACTAAGAAATAGTGAATGTCATCAACTATTCCACACAATTCACATTTTGGAAAATTTACTTTTTTCATTAGAAACCAAATTTTCTTAGCGGAATATGTCCAGCATGGTTTCACTAAACCAAGGAATACGAGGAAGTTCGCTTTGAATAGTTTTATACCAAATCCCTTTAAATTTAGATCTTTCATCATAATATTCTTTCCAAATTATATTAATATCTTTCTAGTATTTTAATAAAATTTCGGAAAAATTCGGTATAATGTCTTAGCTTTTGCCTTCAAATAATGCCTTACGTGCTAATTTATCAGCCTCCTCATTTCCCTTTAGCCCAAAGTGTGAAGGAATCCATTGGAGTTTTACAAAGATACCTTACTTAGTTACAGTACTTAATTAACTCATTTAATACCTTATAAGCAATTGAAAAACCTATTTTGTCTTCAATACATCTAACTAAATGAAGTAAAGCACTTTCACTATCAGAGAAGACAACAACCTTATTGCATCTAACATGAGAAATATATAAGAGTGCCGTATATATCGCAGCATTTTCCGCCGACATAATTGTGACATTATTTTTTATTTTAAGCATTCTGCCAAGTGAATTATTTGCATAAAAAAAGGAACAGCCTACGTTAGAATTTCTGATTGATTTCTAGAGTAATATCATTTTTCGCAACATTAATGTCCAATTTTTTTTTAGAAGTATTAACACAATTTAGGTTTGTTTTAATTATATTTTTAACATTTATACTAGACATCCAAGTGCTTAAACTAAACATATCCAAAATAGTTGAGGATCTAATATGTTCATCTTTTGTATTTTAATAAATGCAAGGTAAAATTGGTTTCTTTTTCTTAGTCCAATAACTTTTATTGCATAACAAATTAAGATGTGAAATGTTTTGTATGGTTTCACCCTTATTCAGCGATTGGCACTTTAAACAATATTTAATAGCAAAATAGCGTCTTCTTACAAAAAGTTGTGGAATACACAGGTCGCTTTCCATAACATGTATTTGCGTACATCTTATATATCCCCCAATAATTCTTATGGCTAAATTTTGTATTCTGTCTAACTTATTTAGATGAGTAATGGCACTGTTGTCATATAGAAAAGAACAATAGTCTATCCTACTTCTCACTAATGATTAAAAGAACCATTAATTAAAAGTAAGTACATAAACCTTTCTCTGAACTCTTTCTATCTTTTAAGCCGCATCAAAATCCGTTGCGAAGTCTTAAAAATATAAGCGTAGGCACAGACGGACAGACAGCGGGAAGTGACGTTATTTTATACTGGGCATTGATTAACCTAAGATTTTAATGAATATGTGGCCGCAGTCCTATATAGAATATTATTTAAGTTATAATATATAAATATTAAAGAGCGCAGCATCTGACATTGACGACTGTGTTCAATTACCACTTGGGTGAATTAATTATTTTAATTACCGCGTTCTGGCAACAGCATAGAGCGTGACGTTGAAACAACCACAGTGTCTCGAAATATTTGGCAGAAAATGAAGACGACTGAGTCTTCACTGCGACTTAGCACTAGGTTCTCTGTCAAGCGTCTACACTGCTTTATGTGAGGCAAAGCATGATGCTCAAAAAATTATTAAACTATGCAAAAAGCGAGATCAACTCAAGGAACCGACTGCGCGAGCAAAGGTCGGCGGCGGTCGGTGCACCAGGTCCATCCTTGAGGAGGTGGTGGGAACAACCGAAGTCATTCGCACATTCGGACACTGGCGTGAAGGAGGAACACATTTGGCTGTTACCGGAGTCACTGTGGGCCGTGAGAGCCACGTGATGCCGAGCCATGTCATTATCTGGATCATCGCTATATTTATGCGAAATCAAACCTCAAGGCTAGTTCTTCTAAGGTCCTCAAGCAAGTCTCCGACGACCCAGCCCTTCTCTTTCCAACTATCTGCAAGCTTTCTGAAGACCTCTAGCGTCGCCGTGAATAGTTTAAGCGACAGTGGGTCTCCTTGTTCGACTTCAAATGACGGGACTTCGGAATTTACTTGGAGGGCTGCAGTACTTATATTATAGATCTGTTGTACAATTTACGTGTATTTGGAATGGGTCTTTTCATTGATTAGGGATTGATAGTTGGATGGACTATCGAATAGACTATCGATAGACTATGCTATAGATAAACTATCGATAGACGATAAGAGCTTTATAGCGAGGTTATTAAGATAGGAGTCCAAGCGCAGGCTCTTGCCAATGTCCACCCCCAAATACCTATCCACATCAGTTTAGTTCCAATATACAAATAAAAAAAATGTGCTGGTGTGATTTGGATCAAAAGTTTCAATTGTGAGAAGTGCTTACAGACTATATGTTAATTGCTGTACGTTTACGTTTTAATATATATAAATACGCAAGAAATATATAGGTATATTGATCACGATTTTTAATAATATACAAGAGTGATTCAAAAAAGACGAGAAAATCGAAGAATTGCTGTGTGTATAAGTAGTGACTGTGCTGTGGCCACTACGGAAACGAGACTGAAATTAATATAAAAATTTAATTATCTGACAGATGCTGATTTGATTGCTGATAAAAAATACGTTCCAAGACTTTGGACAGGAAAGGAAGTTATGAAATTGATGATGCAGATAATGACGAACAGCGTCAAACGCAGGATTCATGTGGGTCATGTGGGGGTTGAACATGTCCATGAGTACGTTTATTTGGGCCAATTAGTCTCCTTCAAACATCACTATAAAAATACGACTGGGCAGGACTGGACACCACCAATTGAGCCCCTACTGAGAAGTGTCCACGCGGTACGACTGCTACACAATAGCTCAGAATCGTGAGAAATGGTAAGGAGGTAAAGAGGCCTTTGCCCTGCAGTGAGACGATACAGGCTCAAAATAATAATAATCAACTAAAATATTGCTAATAATAAAGTTAAATCGATATCGCCATTTATACTTAAAACTAACGTATAGTCTACAATTTATCATAAACGGATGCAATTTACTGTACTAATATATAAATAATAGTGTAGCTCAAGCGGGTGACTAGCACTCACATATTTGTATACAGTATGTACCTATGAGTAGTTGATAGCTTTAGTTATTATTATGTGCAAATAGTTTCCATGTTAATCAAAGAAATAAAATAATTATGTTTTAATCTCAAATATCACAAAGCGTGGCGTTGAGCTCCGACACTCTAATGACTTAGTAGTGTTGTGCAATAAATATGTATATTTAAAAAATAAACGTCTCGTTTTATCCTTTTTTTTCTTTTACTTATTTTTGTTTAGTTATTCTTTAAATTGATCTATGGATGTGTTAAAAAGGAGAATATATGTAAACAGTGGGGTCAACACAGTACTGGGAATACGCGCAGCAGCGGATGCGGCCGTCCTTGAGCAGGAAACGATTACGAGCACTCCATACATGAAACGACGCTTCCGACCTCGACGTGACGTCAGCGCCGCAGCGCTCTAATCCTGACTGCTGGCAAGCTCGGGAGCTCACTGCTTGAAATAAACCCGAGGGTTCCGTCTGAATGAGCCAAGTTAGACCAGATTGGCGACTGGCTTGTCTCAAGGCGGCGGACCCCGAGGTGGGGTTGAGTCTACTTGTATATAGAAAGATCGGCCACTAAATGTCTATAGAGCGATTTAGGACTTTAATAAATATTTAAAATAGTTTTATTAATATAAGTGTTCATATATATTTATTTGTTTATTATAATTTACTAACAATAGCATAGCACAAAACAAATTTCGAGCAAGAAAGTCACTTGAACGTTGTATTCAGAAACCTTGGATATCTCACCAGGACTCCCTGTAAGGAGATAACCAATGACTCGCATACTTACTTTACTTTACTGTCGCTTGATAATGAAACAAAGAAGTTAGTTTGTGGGTTCTACGTATTGTGGACAAAAATATTATACATAATCAAATTGCTGTTGAGGCACTTTCACAATATCTTCTATTTCATTGTAGACGTCAATTTCATATACTTATTGTATATCTATATATTAATACGTGAAGCAACGGACGGAAGAGATGAAATTTGGCACACTCATAGTGTATTTGTGTGTGTGTGTGTGTTGGAGAAGTGCAGAATGATAATATTTGTCAATAATAATGCTTACAAAGTACATTGAACCAATAAATAGAACATTACACACACTACCATAATATCCTAAAGTTAAATTAGAATTTGATCTAAATTAAACATTTATTTATTGTTACATATATCTTTTTGTATAAATTTGAATACAACGCCATCTATTGTAGACGCTTAAAAGCAATCGATAGTCTGTAAAGTGTCTCCTTTTTGAGTTTAATTAAAAAAATCCAGATGTATTCTCTCTCTCGACCCCCGAGGGGGGAGAGGAAAACGGCTTCAGGGCAGTGCCCTCTTGCCGTTAGGCTCTTCCGCCGCCCATGAATATGGGCGGGTCCTTGAGTTGGGCATTTGGCCCGAGGTAAAGTGTCCTTAAGAGGGACAAGATTTAAAAGGACTGGACGAAAGGAGTGAGCTATGCGCTACCCGGGCGGTCAGCCCGGCCGAATGAGACCCTCAGTGATCCCGGGGAGGCTCAGCCTAGGCGACCAGTGACCTTGGTAGCAGCTCAGCGACGCGTCTGCGAGTCCCATCTGCTCCCTTCCGACACTGCAACGTTTTCAGGATATCACACCCTGCGGTTGGATGCAAGTGCAGAATTTAGGTACAGAGGCCTTCTTATTGTCATCCGCCGCTCGATCATCCACCAACCCATTCCCATTATCGACACCCTGACGTTCCAGTCCTTGGGAGTTGAAATACACTTCGGCGGTAGGCAGCTGCGCATCTTCGCTGTCTACCGCCACCCACGTGGAACCTTGGCCACCAGTGAAGTGAGGGCGATCCTCAATGGTCCCACTCCCACTCTGGCAGCTGGTGACTGGAACGCAAAACATCCGGCGTGGAGATGTCCAGCTGCGTGCTCCAACGGTCGACTACTCTACGAGGACGCCGACCGGCATGGGTATGCAGTGGAGGGTCAAGATGAGCCCACCCATTACCACCACTCTCCCACTGGCCTCCCTAATACAATTGACCTAGTTGTCCACAAGGGCATGGATAATTTGGGTCTTACCTTAGAGACTCTCCCAGACTCCACGGGTCCGATCATCTACCCGTGTTGGTGACAGCCTTGGGTAGTCTCGCCGCAGCAAGGCGTCTCCCACCGAGAGGCCTTATCCACTGGCCGATATTCGAGGCCTTAGTTCTCGAACGGCTCCCTCCATCGATCGGGCCACTCGACAGCCCCGCCTCCATTGACCAGCTTGAGGGCACCCTCACACAAACGTTCTGCAATGCCTTGAAGGACGCCACAACACCGCCGCAGAGAAGAACCCTTCCTCCCATTCCACGACGTCTCTCTGAGCTCATTGCGCGGAAGAGGAGGACGCGCACTGAGTGGCAGAAGACCCGAGAGCCCGCCACGAAAACCAAGCTCAACGACCTGGTGGAGCGCATCCGCGCTGAGCTTGAGTCGAAGGCAGCAGAGGACTGGGAGATGCGCATCCGCGAAGCCAGTGACGATCAGCCTTCACTCAACAGACTGTGCCGCCAACTCTCAAAGAAGGAGCCCCCGGTGAGACCACTTTTACACCCGGACTGCTCTCTCTGTTATGATTCCCAGGGAAGGGCGGAATCTTAGCAGACCATCTGCAGACTCAATTTGTTCCCAACCCAAGTCTGAAGGCGGAAGACCATCTGCGACTGGAAGGGGAAGTCCTCCGTGAACTTAACAGCCCACAGGAGCCTGAACTGACACGACTATTCTTCTCCCCGTCGAATGTGAGGAAGGCGATTGCCTCACTGAAGCCAAGAAAAGCTCCGGGGAAGGACAACGTGACGAACGCGTCCCTACGTCACTTGCCCCTGAAAGCCATAGCGTCACTTACTAGGCTCTTTAACGCCAGCCTCCGCCTGGGATATTTTCCCAAAGCGTGGAGAGAGGGCTTGGTGGTGATGCTGCCCAAACCGGGGAAGAACCCGCGTCGCCCTGACAGCTACCGACCAATCTCCCTGTTGAGTTCGACATCCAAGCTGTTCGAGAAACTGCTGCTACCGCTATTTCAGGCGCACCTCGAACCGCGCCCCGAACAGTTTGGGTTTCGCAGTGGTCACTCCACAACTCTGCAGCTAGCTAGAGTGATCCACTTCGCATCGGCCGCACTCAACAGGAAGGAGGTACCAGCAGCAGCCTTCCTGGATGTATCCAACGATCAGGAGATCACGCTGTATTGTAGCGTTTCTCACGCAATGAGGAGCCCCGGTCACACGTCTCAGGCTAACGCTCTGTATTTTTTGAAGGAGATCACGCTGGCGCGGGCTGGTAAGTGAATACCAGGCCGGTGCTGCATACGTCAGGTGGGGCCTGACGTATGTTTTGTATATTGACAGCTTTGTACGTAATGGGAGTCGAGACCGGAATATAGGCCGCAGCAAGTTTAGTGCGACCCTGGCAGCATTTCTGGCCTTTTTCACCTGGCCAGTCATTGTCAGACGCTTGTCAATGACCACACCTAGGTAGGTGGCGTTGTAGGACCAAGGGATCTCCGTGCCATGAATAACCAGAGGGGGAGGCTGCTTTCTTTTGCCCCCAAAGGCGATGGCTTGGGTCTTCGCGACGTTGAGCGACAGCCTCCACTCCGCCAGCCAGTCCGGTAGGAGGTCCAACGCTCGTTGGAGTTTGATGGCTGCGTGGTTTGCGTTCAAGGATTTGGTCAGGAGCGCAATGTCGTCGGCGTATAAGGCCAACATAGCGTCCTGACCCACCGGAATGTCGTCCGTGAACGCTGTGTATAAAATTGGGGACAGAATACTGCCCTGGGGAACTCCTGCCAGAATAGGTCGGCAGGAGGACACGGCGTCATTTACCCTCACCCGAAAAGTGCGTTCCCGAAGGAAGTTCTGGAGCACCCGCGCTAGTTGGTGGGGAACACCAGCATGGAGGACTTTGTGCAGCAGACCTGGATGCCACACGCAGTCGAATGCTTTGGATACATCCAGGAAGGCTGCTGCTGGTACCTCCTTCCTGTTGAGTGCGGCCGATGCGAAGTGGATCACTCTAGCTAGCTGCAGAGTTGTGGAGTGACCACTGCGAAACCCAAACTGTTCGGGGCGCGGTTCGAGGTGCGCCTGAAATAGCGGTAGCAGCAGTTTCTCGAACAGCTTGGATGTCGAACTCAACAGGGAGATTGGTCGATTGGTGATTGGAAAGAGAAGGGCTGGGTCGTCGGAGACTTGCTTGAGGACCTTAGAAGAACTAGCCTTGAGGTTTGATTTCGCATAAATATAGCGATGATCCAGATAATGACATGGCTCGGCATCACGTGGCTCTCACGGCCCACAGTGACTCCGGTAACAGCCAAATGTGTTCCTCCTTCACGCCAGTGTCCGAATGTGCGAATGACTTCGGTTGTTCCCACCACCTCCTCAAGGATGGACCTGGTGCACCGACCGCCGCCGACCTTTGCTCGCGCAGTCGGTTCCTTGAGTTGATCTCGCTTTTTGCATAGTTTAATAATTTTTTGAGCATCATGCTTTGCCTCACATAAAGCAGTGTAGACGCTTGACAGAGAACCTAGTGCTAAGTCGCAGTGAAGACTCAGTCGTCTTCATTTTCTGCCAAATGTTTCGAGACACTGTGGTTGTTTCAACGTCACGCTCTATGCTGTTGCCAGAACGCGGTAATTAAAATAATTAATTCACCCAAGTGGTAATTGAACACAGTCGTCAATGTCAGATGCTGCGCTCTTTAATATTTAGTCCGCAGTGAGTTCTCCTTGAGCTCGCTAGCACACCTATTCCCTCGCTGTGCGCTGACGTCACGTCGGCGTCGGGAGCGTTGCATGGAGCGATTCTAATCGTTCCCTGCTCAAGGAAGGCCGCATTCGCTGTTGCGTCGTCGCAGTATTTTGAAGAATTTTCCCCAATTTTCAGTATTTTTGCTTAGAGTCAGCATATGCGTATATTTGCGCTCGTACAGCAGCTGTACAGCAGGGTACGCAGGGGAACCTGGATATGTTGCGCAATACTGTTTTTTATTATAGTTATAAATCATTTCGTACTTAGGACCTAAGAATATTGAGAAAGCAATGTGAACCAAAATGTAAGAGATTATTATAATTTTGCTTTCATTACTTATTCGGCGTCCAATGCTGTCACTTGTAAAGATTGATTTTATTCTTAACTAGTAAGTAGCAACAAGTTCGCGACTTCGCTCGCTTGTTCGATGTTTTCATATTAAATCTAATATAATACGCATGTAGTGTACAATCAAAGTGTCCCATCAAAGAAACTTAGCGAATTACTTATTTTCACCTAGCGTCATTCTAAAAAATGTTTTACCTGGGTGAATTCCTATTGCAATAGTTATAAAAACAGATTTTCTAAAATAAGTTTACTTTTTTTATTCAAAATAATCTTATTGGACACTCCAGCAATATTGAAAATGTAATATCAAAGTTAATAAACAAAGATTTTTGTCGGCAGAGGAAAAGAAATGGAAATATTATTTTAAAATGAAACTAGTGTGACACTCGGCATAGAATCTTACAGAAAAAAAATTGTATTAAATTAAGCATTAAAAAGAAGAATAAAAGCAAGAATTAAAAAGAAGATTGGTCGGGAAATGCCAAAAAGTTGTGGAAGGAGTTCAAATACTGAGGTTAAAAGGAAATCTTCTTGAAGCTTTAGAAGCTGAATTAAGGGATCACATAATTGAAATGGAAAATTCATTTTTGTTATTAAGATGTCAGAGCTTGCTTTGCAATTAACTGAGTATAACAAAATTAAACATCATTTTGATAAAACCAAAGAAGCTGCAGGGAAGTAATGGTTCTATACATTCATGAAGTGCCATCCAGATATAAGATCTCTATCATCCCAAGGCCACATTTATCATTCTACTTTTGAATAAAAAATAATACTTATTTAGTGTTTCATTTAAGTCACCTTCATTGGACTGTTAATACAAATGTTTCTAAGTCCAATGATAGCACCTTAGTGGTCCGTTCAAGGTAACGGTGGCCCAAAGAAAGCAACTTGTCATTGAAAAGTTATTTAAGTATATTTCTAAAGCCTCTAAACTTTCATTGCCAATAATTTATATATCATTAAATTACATAAAACGCATCACATTCCAACAATTGGTTTTAATTTTTCGGTGATGAGATATGATGTCATAAAGTTACGTGTTCCAATGATAGCAACCTTTCCCTATTCAATAAGGAAACGACGTTTTAACAAAAACTATTCAGCGCGAAGCTCGTGAAAAATGACCACAATTTTCATTCTTATACTAAAAATAAGGAAAAACGTCCTTAGTAAGAGTAGTTAAACGTAATAAGCATTTTTGTTTTTCCAATGAAAGTCTCAGATGTGGAATTAAAATCTCTTAAAGCTTAATGAAAAACGATAGCCGACACAAAAGATATTAGACGCTTATATCCCTTAAATGCATGATGATGTATATTTACATCAGTGTTTTCTTCTGTACATAATTTCTAAACGGTAATTCGAACACAGTATATTTTACTTTTAATAGGTGCTAAAAATATCTATCTTAGTTTTTGAACGCAAACTTTCATGATATGACAGTTCACTTTTTTGCTTGACTAAATTTGACAACTTGTCGCGACACTTTCAAATACACACTTTAGCGGTAAAATTGTAATTTCATTTTAGTGAATACTAAATAGTATTATTACGTGCAAAAAGTGATTTATGAGAGGATAAAGGTAAGAAGAACACATTACATTGTTTTTTTTTAGAACACAAAAACAGTTTTTGTAAATATCTGCGGAATAATTGTGATGTAGAAATACATCAATATGCAAAATCGATAAGAAATAATTTTACTATACGTATAATATATTTTTTTTATTTTTTGACTTATTTGTTATAGATACGTAATTTATTGATTCGAATTTTATAATTATTTTTACAGAATGTCCCGTAGAATGGCAGATAAAGACATTGAACAACTTCTAGCGGCTTTAGAAGATGGAAATATTTTTGAAGATGGCTTGGAAAATGACAGTGAAAATGAAGAAACCTTTTTTGAGAATGCAAGAGAAATGATTCGAGAATTGGAGGACGAGGAGTCAGAGGATCATGAAGATCTTATCTATAGTGATCCACCACTAGTTCAAGATCTGCCTGGCCCATCGAGTAAAGTTATTTTTTCATTACCCATGCAAAAAGGTCATACGAGTTATGTAGAATTTGATAAAAGGAAACTCATTTGGAAAAAAGACAGCTTGATGTATGACGAATCAAAATTAATTCACCAACCAAGCACAACAGACTCTGCTATAACTGAACTAGATACACCATATAAATGTTTTTTGCACTACTTCACACCAGAGTTTCTTCAAAAAATTGTTGATGAAACCAATTTATATGCTGTACAAAAAAAACCCTTCAATATCTTTCAGTATTAGTGTTGGGGAGCTAAAAAAATTCATAGGAATTCTTTTATTTATGTCAGTGGAGCATTTCCCTAGTGTACGCTCATACTGGCATTCCAAGTTTGGGTACGATCCTGTAAAGAGCGTAATGCCGGTAAATCGAGTTGAGATGATTAGGAGCTACTTGCATTTCAACGATAACAATGAACATCTTCCGCGGGACCATTCCGACCACGATCGCCTCCATAAGATTCGGCCTGTGATAGAACAGCTAAATACGACATTTTCGTCAGTTGCAATAGACCAACGACTTTCTATAGATGAACAGATGTGTTCAACGAAAATTGCACATTTTCTAAAGCAATATTTAGCAAATAAGCCTCACAAGTGGGGTTACAAGCTTTATGTTTTCTGTAATCTCAAGGGATATGCTTACAGATTTGAGGTCTATTCTGGACAAGAAGAAAACCAAGACAAACCAGCCGATGACCCTGATCTCGGAATAACAAATAACGTCGTAATACGTTTGGCGAGAGCTATACCAAGGATGAACAATCATATTGTATTTTTCGATAATTTTTACACATCCCTGCCTTTGGTACATTACTTGAATAAACAGGGTATACAATGTGTCGGAACTATTCAGCAAAATAGGCTACCAAATTGTCGACTGCCTGACAAAAAGGAACTAATGAAAACTTCTGTTCCGAGAGGTACATATGAGGAACGCGTTTCTCATTCAGATGGAGTAAACGAGTTTTATCACCTACTGGACCTCACGACAATAAACTCATGGGTCCTTCTGAAAACCAATCTGATTGCTAAAGGTGTGTCAAAAAGCAACTGCCTAATCTTGGGGAGTTTCGCAATTGTTTGGCTGACACACTGTGCAATATAGGTATGTCTGGTGGAAGTAAAAGAGGACGACCCAGTACTTCCTCTCTAGATCGCGAGCTACAAATAAAAAAGCCAAAAGGTCCGCAAAATCCGCTTCCATCAAAAGATGTGCGCGTAGATGGGTTTGAACATTGGCCTGTATTTGCCAATCGATTACGATGCAAGATGCCCAATTGTAAGTGCACCACACAATGGTCGTGTACCAAATGTAATATACCGTTGTGTCTAAATCAGAGAAATAACTGTTTCAAAAATTTTCATTCACTACAGTAAGCCTAATTTACGACTGTCTTCGCAGTCGTAAAATAGAAATAGTATATAAGGTAGATTAATAATACTAACTGTAAGGCATACTGATGTAGATCTACATCAGTAAGTTTTTTTTATAAAAATATACTTTTTAGAAAAAAAAGTTTCCCTTAATCTATATTTATTTAACTACTTGTTTCAATATATTGTATTTAAAAAGAAAAAAATCATGCATTTAAAGGATATATATACATATATATATATATATATATATATATATATATATATATATATTATATATATATATATATATATATATATATATATATATATATATATATATATATATATATTATAATATATATATATATATATATATATATATATATATATATATATATATATATATATATATAATATATTTATACATTTAGACAATAATAATTGTCTTTGTGTCTAACATATATATGCCAAAAGCAATTTAAGACTATATAAAATACAAAAACATTTCTTAAAATACATACAAGAAGGAAAACCTGTTACTCACTTAAAGATTACCTACATAATAAGATTTATGAAATAGCGATTTAGCAGTTTGATTTATGAAAGTATATGTCAATATCTTATATACGAATAATAAAAATAATTGAATGTGAAGGTGGAAATAGATTTGAGTTGCAGGTATCTACTAGTAACCTACAAAAAAAATTTAATTATACAAGATAGTAATTGCTTACAAGCAATTATAAAAAAAACATATGGGTATATTCTGTCGCAACTATCCGCCATTTTGTTATTTTCTTTATATACTGGCTTACACGAGATTAAGGAGATAGCGCGATGTTATAACATAATGAGTAAGCGAGAAGGCAAATGTAAATATGTTTTTCATTTTTAAAATTATATGCATAGCTATTTGCTAGAATGTGAAGCTGTAAAATGAATTAAAACTATAGTGGAAGAGCTAGAACATAATATGCTTACAGACTATATGTTAATTGCAAATACGTTTACGTTATAATATATACTCTTACTCTTTCTGTTTAGTACATTATTGTACGTCCATGCTCATATTGCTCACACTCTACATGTCAAATACATTAGCTCACTATTTAAACAATACACACAATTATTACACAGAATGATAAAAAACAATCACAACAGGCATAAATTATTATATCAGTATATTAATATAGGCATTTACATCTATTTATTTACACTTTCTACATCAAGAACGTTAATACAGGCTATTATCAATTCATATTCATATTTTCTGCCTAGCTTGCCTAATGATTTATTTTGTCATTGATACCACCACTTTTCCAATAATTCATAATTTAAATTCGATCGTAATATTACTATAAATATAACACAAGAAGTAGACTCAGTTGATCCCATTGTATGTTTATCCCTAAGTGAAACCAGTCTTTGTCCGGAATTGTTTGACTACAATGTTCAAACTCACGGTGCAATAGCAATTATAAGTGCTAACATTAGAAGTATTAAATGTAATTTTGATATGATGATAGCTTTTATCTCCACCCTAAATTTGCGCATTGATATTATTGTTTTGTTTTGTCTGAGTGTTGGACAAATTCTAATATTCATCCACCGGATATGAACTAAAACTACCCTTAACAAGAATGATGGTGTGGTAGTATATGTACGTAATTATATTGTAGCATGTGCTTATGAGCCCAAAATTACTGAAGGAAATTGCTTAGTTGTCACTATTAAGCCTGACTACACAATAATTTGCTCATACAGGCCACCAAGTTTTACAAATCCTAATCTTTACCTAGAATCACTTGACAATGTTCTAAGTAAATGCCGAACAAAACACTTTATTTTTACTTGTGACAAATATTGATATTTTACCTGAAAGTCTGTCAAATGCGTCCCAAGAATACCTAAACCTAATAGCCATGCACGGTTTACGATCGGGTATTGACAAACCAACACGCATGAAGACATGTATCGACTATTTTATGGTTAAATGCTCAAACCCCTTGAAAACAGGTATTTTTGAGCTGCCATTAACAGATCACTGTCCGATACTTTTATATATTAACTGCTCTAAATTACATAAAAAGGATATAGTTCACGAAACAGTAGTAATTGACTATAGTCAAATAAAAAGTTTACTCGCTGATGAGTCCTGGGATAATATCTTTAAAATTACTGATATAAAACTATTAACAAAAAAACTAAACTAAACTATTAACAATCATTACAAACAATATCAGTATTATAAAAAAGCTAATAGATATAGGCCACTTAAACCAAAGGAATAGTCAAATGCATAAGAAAGAGGGATAGATTTCACAAAGCCACAGTAAAAACACCTGACTACATATTACTACAAAACAAATATCAAAAATATAGAAATACATGTAATTTTATAATAAAGAACTTAAAAAATCTATACTACCAAGATAGGCTAAACAAAAACAAAGGAAACTTTAAAAAAACCTGAGAAGTTATAAAAGAAGTGTGTAATATGAAGAAAAACTCACAACCCGTTGTTGAACTATTGCATATTGACGCCTCGCCAACAAAGTCACTGGATAAAATCAATACCTATTTTACTGGAGTTGGAGAAGAATTAGCGAATACATTGGTGAAAAGGATGAATAAACGTGAACAGGAATTAGCAAGAGAAGCTGCCGATGATAACTCGCCACCAAATTCCATGTCTTTCATGCCCACAGATCCTTACGAAGTTAGGGGCTATATACTTGGGCTAAGATCACACAACGCTCCTGGATGGGATAAGGTTTCAGCGGAAATTTTGAAACAAAACATCCTTTCTGGGTGATGTTAGTCACCCATTACACACATGTGCAATCTTAGCTTGGCAACCAGTACATTTCCATCTATTTTTAAAAAAAGCAATTGTCTGCCCAATTTTTAAATTCGGGAACAAAGATGAGCCAAGTAACTATCGCCCTATCTCGTTTTTATCAACATTATCAAAGATCTTAGAAAAAATTGACAACAAGAGAGTTACTAAATATCTGAAAAAGAATAAATTGCTTAGTGAATCTCAATTCGGATTTAGAGAAGGAAAATCAACCGAGGATGCAGTTTTGACACTTACCTGAAACCTGGTATCATATCTAGATAAAGGGGACAAATGTTTGGGAGTCTTTAGACCTCCAAAAGGCATTTGATACCGTATCTGTTAAAATACTTATAACACGCTTAGAGAACGCTGGTATAAGAGGTGTGGCTCTGGACTGGTTTAAAGACTACCTAACCAATAGGTCTCAGTGCGTAAGATTAGCTGGCTTTGAAAGTACTGAAGGTATATGTAGATATGGCATTCCCCAGGGAAGCACGCTAGGACCCACATTATTCCTCATATACATTGATTCTCTTTGTAAGATAGCTGCTAACCTGCCTCACTTGGATCTGTTAAAGTTTGCTGATGACACAGTGCTGATCTTTTATGCACAAACCTGGGATATGGTATTTAGTCGTGCTGAGACGGGTTTAGCTAAGGTGACCTCCTGGCTAGAGAACAGTCTGCTATCACATAACACCACTAAGACGAAATATGTCGCCTTTGGCAAAACACCTTTAGGAAAACCAAGTGCATCGCACATACTTAAAATTCATACCTTCCTTGCAATAGAACAGAGAGCCATGTAAGTTGTGACTGCACAGTGCTTTTACGAGTCACCTCGATTAAGTATTTAGGTGTAACGCTAGACGACCAACTGAACTGGACTACACATCTCACGACAACTACAGCTAGAATAAGAAAACTAGTATACATTTTCAAGAACCTGCGCGTAGTGGCGTATTTTACTCTTCTCGTACAAACATACCGAGCTTTGTGTGAATGCATTATTAGATACTGTATTTGCGCTTGGGGAGGTGCGGCAAAAAGCCATATGAATGCAGTCGAGCGAGCACAGCGTATGGTTCTCAAAGTACTTTTTTGCTTACCGTATCGTCATCCTACATCTTCAGTGTATGAACTGGCAGGAGTGCTATCTGCTAGAAAGTTATTTGTGTACGAAATGCTGCGTAGATACCACAAACGAGTTGTCCCTATTCTACCCATAGTACAAAAACGCCCTGAACATTGCCCTGTCCCTCGCACTAGAACAACATTTGCAAAGGGAGACTATAATTTTCTAGCTCCACGTACATATAATAAACTTAATAAAATCCAGACTGTTAAGAAATTCAATAGTAACAAATTTAAGCCAATGGAATGGCTTAAGCCAATGGAATATATTGATGTAGAAAATCTTATAACACCTTAATTACACCACCAAACACACACACTCACACACGCACTTACTCACACATTCACACACACAGCATGACGTAATATACATAAAATGATGTATAACAAGATATCTTTTTTATTTTATTTTATTCTTAGTATTTTTCAATATTTTGTTTGATGTAAGATTAGACGTGTCATTATTTAAGGGGAAGACACTAACACCCGCAACACAGTTTTTTACTAGCGCAGGTGTTAGAGAATCCTACATTGTAACTGTGTTCACTTATGCCAATAAAATAAAATATTATTACAATTATACATATATATATATATATATATATATATATATATATATATATATATATATATATATATATATATATATATATATATATATATATATATTCTTTCTTGTACTAAAAAAACATAAGGGTAACAACATTAAAAAAAAAATTTAATGTTGTTACCCATATGTTTTTTGGGGGTTTTGTATTCCTCGAATGACAAAATTAATTATTTTTCTGCTTTGGAAAGTGTCCTGGAATATCTATCACCACATTATGAGCACGTCATCTGTATGGGCGATTTAAACACATGTCTGTTAAAGGATGTTGCTAGATCGGATTTGTTACAAGCATTGTATGAGTCTTACAACTTGCATTTGCTTCCAATGACTTATCCCACCCATCATTTTCCTAACTGCAGGCCTTCTCTCATTGATCTCATGGCTCTCTCTAATCCTAATCTTGTACTTTCTCATGGACAAATGACTGTGCCATTTTCTTTTCATGGTTTAATATATATTTCATATAAACTTCGCTCTCCTAAGGTTAGGGACAAAACATTTCTTCAGCGCAACTTTAGGCATATGGACTTGGAACGCTCGAGGGAGGATGTGAGTAACATCGACTGGTCATCCACATTGTCATCTAATAATATTAACAGTATGGTGGACTCTTTAACTACTAAACTGATTTGTATTTATGACAAACACGCTCCTGTAAGACCAGTTCGCATGAAGCATGCATCCGCTCCCTGGTTAACACCTGTTATTCGACAAACTATGTGTAAGCGTGACAGAGCCAAAGCTAAAACAAAAAAAATCCTTGCCAAGATTACTTCGCTGCCTACAAAAAACTGCGTAACATTTGCAACAGAATGTGTAGGGATGCAAAACGTCCTTACATTCATAGCACTATCCAGAATCTCAGTCAAGCACAAGTTTGGAGATGCAGTTATATAAACATTGTAATTTGAATAAATTACCCAAGACTATCGAAACTCTAAACAAGGATCTTATTGCTATTCAGTTTTGGCTGAATCTTTTGGCTTATTAGTTAACCCTAAAAAATCGCTTATTATTGGTAGTAACAAGCTTAGAGGTAGAATCAAACGTTGGAACTCAACGCCGATAATTTCATATTCAGGAGATGAAATTAAATACTGTAAAAACATAAAAAAATTAGGCCTTTTTTTGACAGTAATATGTCTTGGACTTCACACATTTCTCTTTCCATTCTCTCATGCGTCTTCAATATTTCATCCCTCACAAAACCAAAATTATGCTTGCGCAATCTCTTCTCCTGCCAGTTCTTGACTACGCCGACGTTTGCTATTTGGATGTGACCGAGGAGCTATTAAACAAGCTAGAGCGTCTTCAAAATCTCGCCATACGATTTATCTTTGGTCTGCGTAAGTTTGACCACGTTCCTCAATTTCCCGCTCAGCTTAATTGGCTTCCTATCCGCCTTCGCCGATATATGCACATCCTTACACTCCTTTTTAAAATTCTTAATTATGAAAATTTCCCTCCTTATCTCCGCTCTCGTTTTAACATACTCCCCACTCTCACACGCTCTAGGCGGTCGTGTGTCATACCGACACTAGACATACCTAAGAGTAATACTAAATACCTTCAGAAATCCTTCTCAGTGTATGCTGCAATCCTGTGGAACACACTCCCTAAATCCATCCAAAAAAGTCCAACCATCATTTCCTTCAAATGTTAATTAAAAAAGCACTTACTCGCAAGTTTAAACGAGTAAATTGATTTTCAGACAGTCATCAATGTATATAAGATAACCTTATCCTCAGCTCACTTATATATGTATGTGTTATATATTTATTTATTTTATATATATGTATATGTATGTGTATGTAAGTGAATGTGTATGTATGTGTATGTGTATGTATGTGTATGTATGTGTATGTGAAGGTATTTAGTATTACTCTTAGGTATGTCTAGTGTCGGTATGACACACGACCGCCTAGAGCGTGTGAGAGTGGGGAGTATGTTAAAACGAGAGCGGAGATAAGGAGGGAAATTTTCATAATTAAGAATTTTAAAAAGGAGTGTAAGGATGTGCATATATCGGCGAAGGCGGATAGGAAGCCAATTAAGCAGAGCGGGAAATTGAGGAACGTGGTCAAACTTACGCAGACCAAAGATAAATCGTATGGCGAGATTTTGAAGACGCTCTAGCTTGTTTAATAGCTGCTCGGTCACATCCAAATAGCAAACGTCGGCGTAGTCAAGAACTGGCAGGAGAAGAGATTGCGCAAGCATAATTTTGGTTTTGTGAGGGATGAAATATTGAAGACGCATGAGAGAATGGAAAGAGAAATGTGTGAAGTCCAAGACATATTACTGTCAAAAAAAGGCCTAAATTTTTTATGTTTTTACAGTATTTAATTTCATCTCCTGAATATGAAATTTTCGGCGTTGAGTTCCAACGTTTGATTCTACCTCTTAGCTTGTTACTACCAATAATAAGCGATTTTTTAGGGTTAACTAATAAGCCAAAAGATTCAGCCAAAACTGAATAGCAATAAGATCCTTGTTTAGAGTTTCGATAGTCTTGGGTAATTTATTCAAATTACAATGTTTATATAACTGCATCTCCAAACTTGTGCTTGACTGAGATTCTGGATAGTGCTATGAATGTAAGGACGTTTTGCATCCCTACACATTCTGTTGCAAATGTTACGCAGTTTTTTGTAGGCAGCGAAGTAATCTTGGCAAGGATTTTTTTTGTTTTTAGCTTTGGCTCTGTCACGCTTACACATAGTTTGTCGAATAACAGGTGTTAACCAGGGAGCGGATGCATGCTTCATGCGAACTGGTCTTACAGGAGCGTGTTTGTCATAAATACAAATCAGTTTAGTAGTTAAAGAATCCACCATACTGTTAATATTATTAGATGACAATGTGGATGACCAGTCGATGTTACTCACATCCTCCCTCGAGCGTTCCAAGTCTATATGCCTAAAGTTGCGCTGAAGAAATGTTTTGTCTCTAACCTTAGGAGAGCGAAGTTTATATGAAATATATATTAAACCATGAAAAGAAAATGGCACAGTCATTTGTCCATGAGAAAGTACAAGATTAGGATTAGAGAGAGCCATGAGATCAATGAGAGAAGGCCTGCAGTTAGGAAAATGATGGGTGGGATAAGTCATTGGAAGCAAATGCAAGTTGTAAGACTCATACAATGCTTTTAACAAATCCGATCTAGCAACATCCTTTAACAGACATGTGTTTAAATCGCCCATACAGATGACGTGCTCATAATGTGGTGATAGATATTCCAGGACACTTTCCAAAGCAGAAAAATAATTAATTTTGTCATTCGAGGAATACAAAACCCCCAAAAAAATTTTTTTACGATGTAACGTTAATTCTAAAAAAAAATATTCAGGCGTTCCTAAAGAATCATTAAGGGAGCATTTAATGATGCCGGCATGTATATTGTTGCGAAGGTATATATAAACACCTCCACCACCTTGTAGAGTGCGATCGTTGCGAAATAGCTGGTATCCTGGAATAGATTAGCTAACAGATGTAAGAGATGGCTTAAACCAGGTCTCGGATATGAGTATACAATCAACTACGCCGGAGCCAAAAGATGCGAGAAGATCAGTAAAATAAGCTGGCACACTCGGATTGATAAATATTTTTGACAGTTTATCTTCAAGAGGTTCTGAATCTGAAAATGAGCGATATAATCGCTGGAAGAGCAGGTAAAGTATTCATCATTTAAATACATAATATATATAGTGCAATGTATAAATAATACACAAATAAATAATATATAAAGTACAAAAATAAAAATAATATAATATAAAAAATAATAACAAACTATATAATGAATATAAAATTTAAATAAACTTTATAATATATAAAAAGTATTAATAAAAAAAATAATTAAATAAGATTCCCGTGCACGTTGATTACAAGATAAATTAAACTAATAAAATTAATTTAGTGTATTTGTATGTGTGTGTGTGTGTCTGTGTGTGTGTGTCTGTGTGTCTGTGTGTCAGTTGTCTGTGTGCCTGTGTGTCAGTTGTCTGTGTGTCTGCGTGTCTGCGTGTGTGCGTGTGTGTGTGTGTGTGCGTGTGTGTGTGCGTGTGTGTGTGCGTGTGTGTGTGTGTCTGTGTGTCTGTGTGTCAGTTGTCTGGTGCCTGTGTGTCAGTTGTCTGTGTGTCTGCGTGTCTGCGTGTCTGCGTGTGTGCGTGTGTGTGTGTGTGCGTGTGTGTGTGCGTGTGTGTGTGCGTGTGTGTGTGTGTGTGTGTGTGTGTGTGTAGGAGAAGTGCAGAACGCTAATATTTTACAACAATAATGCTTGTAAAGTACATTAAACTAATAAATAAAACATTACACACACTACTATAATATTATTTTTAACATACTTTTCTAGGACATACACGTTGCTATGGTAACGCGTATTTAGCGCGTCATCGGGTCCCATGTTAAACTGGAATTTGTTATGATTTTAATATTTATTTATTATTTATCATTACATATATATTTTTATGTATATTTGTATACACCGCCATCTATTGTAGAAGGTTAAAAGCAATCGATAATCAGTAAAGTGACACCTTTGAAATAAATTTAGTTTATTTTAATAATATCATGCTATATAAATATTACGATAGCTACAGAGAGATAGTGAGAAGTTATTTGATAGAAGCTAAAAATATATATATTTTTTCTTTTTAATATGATGTTCCTTTAACAGACATAGCAGTAGGTATCTATTATAAACTTCAAAGTACATAAACACGCCGTTGAATTATAAACTATGTCAATATTTGTCATTTTGTAAAAAAAATAGTCTATATACGGTCGGACGTTTTCTGGATCCTATTGTTTAAAACCAGTATGTACGCGTACGCGTCAATATATTAATTTCTTAAAATTTTCGCCTTAAGGTAGGCTTAGATTGCGCGAATAGCTCGCTTCTGCAAAACAAAAATCGAGATAACAACGGCTGCATTACCCCAAAGTGTTATGTCGTAAGACTACAATACTATGAAAGTAGCTACCCTGCTTTATGTGAGGCAAAGCATGATGCTCAAAAAAATATGAAGCTATGCAAAAAGTAGGGTCAACGCTAGGCACTGAAAATGGTGTTGCGGCGTGCAACATTATTTTCAGTGCACAGTTCCATCCTTGAGGAAGTGGTGTGAACAACCGGAGCCATTCGTAAATGAGCTTTATGTGGACGGCATTTATTTGGTCGATGCTTTATTTGGTCGATGCCAACTTAGTCTAGCTTGGCGACTAGTTTTCCTCAAGGCGGAGGATGTATTCTCTCTCTCGACCCCCGAGGGGGGAGAGGAAAACAGCTTCAGGGCAGTCCTCTTGCCGTTAGGCTCTTCCGCCGCCCATGAATTTGGGCGGGTCCTTGGGTTGGGCGTTTGGCCCGAGGTAAATTGTGTTTAGTGTCTTAGTGACAAGATTTAAACGGACTGGACGAAAGGAGTGAGCTATGCGCTACCCGGGCGGTCAGCCCGGCCGAATGAAACCCTCGGTGATCCGGAGGAGGCTCAGCTTAGGCGACCAGCGACCTTGGTAACAGCTCAGGAATCGGAAGGAGGGGGAAGGATGTCTCGAGGTAGTCTTCGGGCGTCCGGCGGACGGGAGTGCCACGGAGCGATGTCTCGGATGTGAGGGCGATCCGAGGCGTCGGCACCGTGGTAGACGCGGGCAGCTAGCTGGGTGATGTGACTCTCTAGGCTTTCGATACGGAGGTCGCGCTGAATGGTAGCGTTCCTCACGTATCTAGGAGCCTGGACGACTCGTCGGAGAGCCACATTTTGCACCGTCTCAAGGACCTTCCGAAGACTAGGTCTCGTGAGGGAGTACCAAGCTGGGGACGCGTACTTCAGATGGGGTCTGACGTACGTTGTTGTACAACCCCAGCCTGGTGCGGAGGGAAAGGCGGGATCGGAATAAGGGAAGCAACAGGGCCAGTGCAACTCGCGCTGCTGCTTTGGCTACCTGGGCCGACATGGAAAGTTTTTTTTCTATGGAGACGCCCAGACGCTCCAAGTCACCTAGACTTGGAGGGACCATTAGACCTGTTCACCGTGGAGAACAAGCGGAGGAGGCAGCTTGTGGAGCCCAAACGCATTCGCTTGGGTTTTGGCCACGTTAATCGTGAGCCTCCACTCCGCCAACCAGTCCGGTAACAGGTCGAGGGCACGCTGGAGTTTGAGAGCCGCGTGGGTGAGGTTCAGGGACTTAGCCAGGAACGCAATGTCATCGGCATAGAGGGCCAGTGTGACATTGTCGTGAACTGCGATGTCATTGGTATATATGGAATACAGGGTAGGGGAGATGGTACTACCCTGGGGTACCCCTGCTGCGATGGGATGGCTGCTGGATAGAACGTGGTCCTTTTTTTTTTTTTTTTTTTTTTTTTTTTTTTCTTTTTACCACCCGCAGTAGAATAAATAAGCTAACCTAATATAACACTAGGAAGATTAGCGAGCGTGCCACCACGGCGACGTTGCCTATGGAGAGAAGGATTCTCCCTCTCCCGATCTCGTTCTGCAGCCTCTTTCTGAGACATGACTGTCTCACAAAAGGTGACTACGGCTGTCCACGCTGATTCCCTACTCAACATTGTCCTTATGACTACGGGAAGGGAAAGATTACGCCCAACTTCCGTTACTAGGGCTTGCCTTTCTGCGTCCCAGGCAGAGCAGAGACCAATTCCGGTGAATTATCTAGTGGAAGAATGGTAAAGGAACACGACAGTTTTCCCGTCTCATCCATGGTTCAATGACGGAAAGGATATGCTTGAACGACACGTTTGCAAGTATAACGCTCCTAGCTCTGGTGCATAAGTATGCGCGGACCACGTCGCGAAAGGCAATATTATCGTATGTTCCATCCCGTGCTCGACAGCCTATTAGCTCATCAGCTGAGGGCGAGTACACCACCTGAACCCTCGGATCCAGACAGTATCATCCCATGCGTGTCCTAGATGCCAGAATACCTCTAAAGTCGTAACAGCGCGCAAGTAAAAGTCGTGGCCCAAAGATATTGTACGCTTAAGACCACGAACTATTCCCAATTGCTACGCCCTGCGCTGAAGGCTAATAGCACTTAGTTCTACTGACGAAAATCGTCCTATTGAGACCAATAGGTGCCGACCCGTATACCAATTCCAAAAGATCATCGCAACAGAATAAACCCACCAAATACAGGGTAGGGGAGTATGCTACCTAACCCTGGGTAACCCCTGCATACGTGCGATGGATGCCTCTGGATAGGAGCGAGTGTCGCCCACTCTCAACACTGTAAGGTTCTGGACGCGGTATGAAATTCGGCTCAAACCCTCACCGGGACAGGTGCATGGGGATGCCCGCACGGCCTCAACCTATTGTAAGCAAATCAGGGGTGGCCACCCTGTTCGACCCGCCCTACGACACGTCCAGGAAGATCGCTGTCTAAGCCTTCTCCTCCTCCATGTTCTGGCGGCCGCTGTGAGTGGAGGACGCGTGCAGATTGCAAGTGGTCGAAACGACCACTCGTGCTGAAAATACAAACTGCTCAGGGTCGTGGTTGCAAGTGCGCCTCCAAGTAGAAGAGGAGCGTAGTACTCTTGTCTCGAACGCTTGGATGAGCGTCCAGCGGGTTATAAGGTCGGTAAGCCTTCGGGGCGCCTTCGGTCCTTCCCCTGGCTTTCGGCATCATCACTACCAGGCTTGATATGGTCGCATGTGGAGTGCTGTAGTGCCAGGTTGGCACACCATTTCCCCAGGAGCTTTCCTAGGCTTGAGCGCACGATCGCCTTCTTCACGCTCGACGGGGAAACGAAGGGCGGAGGAGGATTCGGGCTAGGGGGTTCTCGATAGGAGGCGGGTGACCGTTTGCTCCAGCGTGCGTGGTGCTCCGTCCGGCCGTGGCGGTAGCCTCACGGAGGGCAGTCTGGATGTCGCTGTGATCACGCCTCAAGTCTCTCGAACATATGCGGATCATCAACGGGTTCCTCTCGTGGCCGAGTCAGCCATGGGCCGTGCGGGCCTCGACAGCGGAGCCAGCAGTTCGTCCCTTGGTAAAGGGGGTGCACTGTCGATTGCTGCGTTCCCCGTACGGCAAGAGGCCGGGAGTTGGTCAGACCCTAGGCATCAGGTAAAAAAAAGAGATTCCAGCTGTTCGACAGTGACACCACCGAGCTAGCATCGAGCCCTTTGTGCACGAGTCGGTCGATCGTGGTCCGGCGGGGAATTGCTATTATGAGAGTAGTGGGTGGCTCGTCAGTCAGGCCCTTCACTACATACCCTTCCGTGTGCGTCCTCGAACATCTTCCTCACCGCTTGGGGCGCTGTGCACGCGCCACGCTTGGTGTTTGGCGTTCCAGTCCTCCTGCCGCTATGGTGGGGGTTGTACTACCACGAACTTGCTTAACTTTCGCTAAGTCTAGCATGGATTGGGGGGGTCGGTAGATGGCATACAGCCTGACAGTTGCCTGCCAACCTTCCACCTCGATCCCAGGGAATGGAAACGCATCGTACCGGCCAGGACGGCAGAGGAATCTCTGGGATGCTGCGTCATGTGCGATGAGTAGGCGCTCCACGCGTTTCCTCGCGTCCATCGCCGGGTGTGGTAGCCGGGATGGCTAGGGGCTCTGAGGCTCGCAGATGGGTCTCATTTATGAGACCACATCCTATGTTTTTTGTCTCTTAGCAGGAGCTGGCGGAAGTGGGCTTTGATTTCCTCATAGAACCGGCGTTCCAGAACATGATGCGTAGCTCAGCATTTTGGTGACAACGCATCATTCCTGACAGCACGACCTCGACGGGTACCGGGTCTCCTTGCCGAGGCAAAAGGACGTCGCTGACGCGTCGTGGCCCTGTCAAGGGACGCGCGGGGATCGCCCGAACGCTGGAGCCTCCTGGCTTCGGGAGGCTTGTGCAGCATCAGGAGGCTGCCCGGCTACGGTGGTTTGTGCTGGTGGGGTAAAAGAACAGGCCGTCTCCTTCTTCCTCTTACCCCTGAGCACCTCTTCTTGGAGCCTACGGCCGACTCCGCCTCCCTCGTCATAAGGCGGATTGTCCGGAGCCATCAAAGAAATGCCTGTGGCGTCCGGTGGCTACCATGTTGGTAGGGACCGGTCGACCGAGCTGGATGCTTAAGGCTTAGCTGTGAGCGCCAGGTACCAGCCTTTATTCCTTAGTTCCCTCTTCTTTGAGGGCACGAAGATAATTGGCTGGATGGGCCCCCCCCACAGTTGCACACGTGGCGGGCCGGCTCTTAAGGGGCGCGGGCAGTCCTTCGCGCGAATGCTCTTTCTCGCTCGATCTCACGCAGGCCAATCGCGTTGGCACCCATGGCTCGAAGTGCTGGTGCCGTGCAGCGTGACCCTGTGCTGGGCCCTTCCGGCTGCGCCAGACTTCTTTTTGACACCAGGCATGTACAGAATTTCCTGATGCTGTAGATGCCTGGACAACGATGTCCGTGTATTGGCCTTAGCCGCAAAGAAGATACAGCCCGGCCGACCCTTTGCCTCGCCCGGATCGGCCGGACATACTCGGCCTGATACCCGATTCCTCCTAGCGCCTCCGAATCTCCTCATGCTGTGTCGTCACAGGAGCCCCCTTATGGCCACCTTACTACTCATTTCCGAGGGGATTGCGTAGGAGAACCAGCTGATCTTTTCCGTCATCTCCAGGTTGACGAGGTACCGCTGGATTGTTCGATATTCGCCCTCCGACTCTGGAGAGAAGCGCACACCTTTCCCAAATGGGCGCGCGTTGGGTGCGTGTCCTAACTTCTCTTTGAGCACCCGGAAGTGGGTCGCCCAGTTGGGCAGGGTCTCCACAACGAGAGGTGGGTAGCTAGGCCTCGGTTTTGGGGCGGGTGCAGCTGCTGGAGCCGGTGCCACCTGCGCCGCCTGGCTCGGGCTTCCTGCCCGGAGCGCATCGGCAAAGGTGACCGAGCTATCAGTAGCGGCACCCATGGTGCTGGTGGTGGTAGCGGTAATGGGTGTGACAGTTTTAGGCGCTGAATTCTGTGCCTGAAGGCGTGGCTCCATAGAGGCTCCCGGGCGGCGGGGCGCGGTTGCGCGCAAAAGCCTTTTTTGGATCGGATCCGGGGGCCCATCATCGTGTGGCCTGGGTCCTCCGGACAGGGGTGAGGGCTGATGTGCGCAGCGCCCTCCTCCAATCCTCATACCGAGACCCCGGTGCGGTTGGGCGACCTCTTAGGATGGCTTGTACCTCTCTAGCCCCCCCCCCTGTTAACGGTCCTGGAAGCCCGCTGCCGGCGTGGGTACATAGTTGGGTCCTGGTTCCAGCCCGTTATATATACACACGTTATATATATATATATATATATATATATATATATATATATATATATATATATATATATATATATATATATATATATATATATATATATATATATATATATATATATATATTTTAACTTTATTTCTTCCACGACTATTGAACTTGAGTGCTTTTAACGACAAACATATTCTGAGCGCTTCCCGTATTAGGCGATAACTTAGTGTCGAGTGTCGAGTCAGTCAGTCACTCAGTCACCTCCTTCCGCATTATTATCGAGATATTTCCTTTTGTTCTGTTTTGATTTTCAGGTTAGAAGTTCTACGTTCTAAGGCCAGCGCTTGTCCGGTAAAAATATCTGCATGCGGGATACAGCAGCGTGCTATAAATATTTAGTGAATAAGTATCTATATATGGTCGTACTGACCGAATGTTCGTGGGGTCTGCCGCTTTGAGACAGGCCAGTCGCTAATCTGGTCAAATTTGGCTCGTTCAGACGGAACCTTTAAATCTGAGTTAATAAAAGGTTTATTCTCCGCAGTGAGCTCCCTGAGCTCGCTAGTACACCAATTCCCTCGCTGCGGCGCTGACGTCACGTCGACGTCAGAAGCGTTGAAGCGAGCGATTCTAATCGTTCCCTGCCTAAGGAAGGCCGCATCCGCTGTTGCGTCGTCGCAGTATTGTGATGATTTTTCCCCAATTTTCAGTATTTTTGCTTAGAGCGTCAGTACAGCATACCCTGTATAGCAGGGTACGCAGGGTACGCATGGTACGCAGGGTACGCAGGGTACGCAGGGTTTGCAGGGTACGCAGGGTTCGCAGGGTACGCAGAGTACGCTGGGGAACCTATATATGTTGCGCAATACGTTTTTTTGATCATATTTATAAATCATTTCGCACTTCGAGAAAGATCTAAGGTGGGCCGCCAAAAATTTTTAAACCTTTGTTTTATGTTTTAATAACGTAGGTAATACTTACACTCGAAAGAACACGATTACTTTATTTGATATATGTCTGATATGAGGCGGTGACGAATAATTCACTATAGCACTTTTTTCTTTTTTTTAAATCTGTTTTTTAGGGACTTTTTAAGTAAGCAATATACAAAAATGTCAGTCCCATCGTTCCCTTAAAACAAACTTACAACAAACAATATTCTAAAGTCTACACACTATTTAAACTTAAACTTATGCAAAGCACATATTAAATATTATAATTAAATTATTTATTTAAAAAATAATTCAAATCTTAAACCTGACGTGAAATATTTTAAATATGAAACCCTATCACCTTTACGGTGATATTGCTAATTCTATCCAGCAAGTCAATGTTAACCTAAATATCATTAGTAGTTGGAGCAAATCATGTGACCTGTCGATAAATCCTGGCAAATCTCAGTTATGTATCCTTGGTAACGCAAAGCACCTCTCTAAAACTGATTGCTCCCCTTACATCCTTCTGAAATGATTAATATTTGCAAATTGGAGTTTAGTTCAGTTCTGAGAGAAATCTGGGCATGTGTCCCGCAGGATCCAGATCAATGCGGGAAAAACAGTTTTAGCCGACACTGAAAACTCACGCGAGTATGTAGGTACTTAACGCACAGATACAATATTGCATATAAAATATTTTAAAAACAAAGTGATAAGAAGGAAAAAGTAAAAGAAATGTAAGTATATATGTGTATTATATTAGAGTTTATCTGAAAACATCGATCAAGCGAGTGAATATTCTTAGGTCTTTCTCAATATTCTTAAGTACGAAATGATTTATAACTATGATCAAAAAAAAGTATTGCGCAACATATCTAGGTTTCCCAGCGTACCCTACGTACACTGCTGTACAGGATATGCTGTACTGACGCTCTAAGCAAAAATACTGCAAAAAGTGGGGTCAACACAATACTGCGACGACGCAGCAGCGGATGCAGCCTTCCTTGAGCAGGGAACGACTATAATCGCGCCATACAACGCTTCTGATGCCGTCGTGACGTCAGCGCCGCATTGAGGGAATCGGTGTGCTAGCGAGCTTAAGGAGAGCTCACTTGGCTGGGCTGACCGCCCTAAGTAGCACACGGCTCTCCCCCAGTGACTCCCCACAAAAACCCTGTCCCTCCAAAGGACACATTGCCTAGGCTTAAGCCCAACACAAGGACACGCCCATATTAATGGGCGGAGGTAGAACCTAATGGGCAAATGGCTACGCTCTGGAACCGTTTGCCTCTCTCCCCTCGGGGGTCGAGAGTGAGAAAACACAGTTTTTAATTGTTACTTGTTGGAAAAATAGTTTGATTTAACAGCGAATTTCAAACAACGCCACCTTCGTCTTAAACAGGCTATACCCCCCATCTGCAAGCGGAGTACAATGTCAATTCGTAACAAGCTGACATTATATAAAACATACGCTTGTTTGGTGTTCGCACACACCAAGATAGATGTCCTACAGAGAGTCCAGAATAAGTTTCTTAGAATAGCATCCGGATGCCCTTGGTATATTGGTAACGTGGACCTACATAAAGACTTCGAATTAGAATCATGAAAAGAGTTCTGCAAAGGCTTAGCCAAGCGCTACTACGAGCGCGCAAACTCCCACTACAATTCCCTCATAGCCGAAGCGTCCTAGTTAGCTTCCCATCCACACCTATTACTTCGACGCCCTTGTAGCGTCTTGACGTCTAAACTCCGATGATCCCACCACTGTAGCCAACAGTAACTACAACGGAAGGTTACACTCTTCAATCTCAAAGACACACCGTCGTAGCCAAAACAGGTGACGCGGCCCCTCTTATGTTACGGCAACTCTGCGCCTCGGGCTGGTGGGGCCCGTGGGTCCATAACCACCCCATCATAGCATACCATCTTCTGAACTGACACAATTATCATTTGATCAAATTTTTACGTTTATTCATTGTAACACATATATTTTTATATATAATTTAATACAACGCCATCTATTGCAGAAGGTTAAAAGCAATCGATAGTCAGTAAAGTGTCTCGTCAACACGCACAGCTGGAGCAAGCGGTCACCGCCTTCCTATCGGACCCCCCTAGCCCGAGTCCTCCTCCGCCCTTCTTTTCCCCGTCGAGCGTGAAGAAGGCGATCGCGCGGCTCAAGCCTAGGAAAGCTCCGAGGATAGATGGTGTGCCTAACCTGGCACTACAGCATCTCCCCATGCGGACCATATCATCACTCACCAGGCTTTTCAACGCCATCCTACTGCGGGGATATTTCCCCCGGGCATGGAAGGAAGGCCTGGTAGTGATGATTCCGAAGCCAGGGAAGGACCGAAGGCGCCCCGACGGCTACCGACCTATCACCCTGCTGAACGCCTCATCCAAGCTGTTCGAGAGACTACTGCTCCCTCTCTTGGAGGCGCACTTCCAACCACGCCCCGAGCAGTTTGTATTTCGCAGTGGTCGTTCGACCACTTTGCAACTGGCACGCGTCCTCCACTTCGCAGCGGCTGCCATGAACAGGAAGGAGAAGGCAGCAGCGATCTTCCTGGACGTGTCGAAGGCGTTCGACAGGCACCCCGGATTGCTCTACAAAGTGATCCGGGCGGGCACTCCCCATCACCTGGTGAGGGTTCTGGCCGAATTCCTCCGCGGCAGAACCTTCCGGGTTAGAGTGGACCACGCTCTATCCAGCAGCCATCCCATCGCAGCAGGGGTACCCCAGGGTAGTACCATCTCCCCTACCCTGTATTCCATATATACCAATGACATCGCAGTTCACGACAATGTCACACTGGCCCTCTATGCCGATGACATTACGTTCCTGGCTAAGTCCCTGAACCTCACCCACTCGGCTTTCAAACTCCAGCGTGCCCTTGACCTGCTACCGAACTGGTTTGCGGAGTGGAGGCTCACGATTAACGTGGCCAAGACCCAAGCGATTGCGTTTGGGCTCCACAAGCTGCCTCCTCCGCTTGTTCTCCAGGGTGAACAGGTCAAATGGTCCCGCCAAGTCACCTACCTGGGCGTCTCCATAGAAAGAAAACTTTCCATGTCGGCCCAGGTAGCCAAAGCCAGGAACGCAGCGCGAGCTGCACTGGCCCTGCTGCGTCCCTTATTCCGATCCCGCCTTCCCCTCCGCACCAGGCTGGGGTTGTACAAAACGTACGTCAGACCCCATCTGACGTACGCGTCCCCAGCTGGGTACTCCCTCACGAGACCTAGTCTTCGGAAGGTCCTTGAGACGGTGCAAAATCCGCCGGACGCCCGAAGACTACCTCGAGACATCCTTCCTAGTCCTTCTGAATCCTGAGCTGCTACCAAGGTCGCTGGTCGCCTAGGCTGAGCCTCCCCGGGTTCACCTGAGGATCTCATTCAGCCGGGCTGACCGCCCGGGTAGCGCATAGCTCACTCCTTTCGTCCAGTCCTTCTAAATCTTGTCCCTCTTAAGGACATTTCACCTCGGGCCAAACGCCCAACCCAAGGACCCGCCCATATTCATGGGCGGCGGAAGAGCCTAACGGCAAGAGGGCACTGCCCTGAAGCCGTTTTCCTCTCTCCCCTCGGGGGTCGAGAGACAGAATACATCTTGAGTAGTGTCTCGTTTTTTTTTTTTTTTTTTTGACAAACAAATAATAAATCCTACATCGCGCTATGAACATTTTGCAAACAATTTCATATAAATAGCACTATTTATTATCTAATGTATCAGAAAACTTGAATTGCAAGCTTCACACTGTACTGACGTATTCGCTACGCTCATACGGCCCGAACCTTTCTCTTGTCCTAGGAAATTTTAAATATTTAATTCGTAAATATTCTATACTTTTCGCCGGCGTTCTGTCGCTTTTGTGACGTCGTGGTGAAGTCACCTCAAGTCCATTCTCGGTCTTCTGTTGGCCGTATGGTTGTCGTGTGCGGGCTTTCAGCGAAGACGTTGCCGTCTCAGAAATGAGCGGCCGAAAGAATGCGCAGCGGGATCGCTCCCGTTCGCGCACCAGACCTCCTTCGGACGTAGGGTGGCCAGTGGGTCGGGACCAACCCCACCCCCTCGCGCCTCGCACCTCTCCGGAGCAGGAACTTCTGCGGGCACCGCTTCTGCGCGGAGCATGCCCCTTATCGGTCCCTTGCCGACTGCAACCGACTCCAGCCTTGTGTCAGTCACCAGTGGCATAACTGAGTTGGGCCGTTCTATGGCCAGGCCCGCTTTTGGGGTCGAACTCCCGGACACTGGAGGCGCGCGATTCGAAAGTGCGCTCCACTGGTGTTTCCGGCCCCCAAGTAGAGGTGTTCATGACAGCTTTATTTCGTCAACGTTATAAAGCAGTATGCTGTGTATAAAACACCTGCTTCTTTTTAAGCTATATGATATATTACTTTCATACAAAGACTTCAATATCTGAAAAAAAAAAAAAAAAAAAACGCTAACAAAGATGCAACAAATTTTCTCCAAACATTATTTTAATACGTCATTCAATGGAATTAAGCATATTTTTGAATCTCACAAATAAAGCTATTTTGCAACGTGAACAATAGATGTACCCAATATATGAATATATTTCATTATAATTTTCTCCAAAATATTCACAAAATGATGAAATCTGCTGATTTCAGTACTCATAACTAATTCTTCTTCTTATTTTATTGAGTTAGAGCATAATTTAAAATGTCAAAAATGTCTATTACACAACGTGAGCGCTAGATGTCGATGTATTCAAAACATTAATGAATATTACAATTTACTCCAAAGATATATTCACAAAATGTTTGAAGCTGATTTCTATACTCGTTACTAATATACTTCTTATTCCATGGAGTTAGAGCATAATTTAGAATGTGAAATATTCACAAAATGCTTAATAAAGCAGATTTTAATATTCGTCATACTAATATACTTCTTATTCCATGGAGTTAGAGCATCATTTAGAATGTGAAATATTCGTTAAATGCTTATTAAGCAGATTCAATATTCGTTATTTCTTGTTCATTAATATACTTCTTATTCTATGGAGTTAGAGTATAATTTAGAATGACAAAAATAAACCTGAAACAAGCGCATGTTGCTGCGCATTTATATTAGAACGATATGCTCGTTTAAACGAACGGCTTTTTTTATATGCTACCTAATATAACGAACACCTCTACCCCCAAGTTGCGGTCCCAAAGTGCCCCCCGCGGATGTTGTTACCACCTCCCCGCGTGGAACAGACCCAATTTTTACGCCGCAGCGGGCTTCCAGGCCCGCAGCTAGAGAGGTACAACCACCCTTTAAGAGGTCGCCATCCGCGCCGTCTCGGTATGAGGCGGAGCTGTCGCCCAGAACGCAGCTGCCCTGCCCAACTGGGCGACCCACTTCCGGGTGCTCAAAGAGAGGTTGGGACACGCACCCAACGCGCGCCCATTTGGGAAAGGTGTGCGCTTCTCTCCAGAGTCGGAGGGCGAATATCGTACAATCCAGCGGTACCTCGTCAACCTGGAGATGACGGAAAAGATCAGTTGGTTCTCCTACGCACTCCCCTCGGAAATGGGTCGCAAGGTGGCCATCAGGGGGCTTCCTGTGACGACCACTCCTGAGGAGATTATGGAGGCGCTGGGAGAATTCGGGTACCAGGCCGAGTATGTCCGGCCGATCCAGGCGAGGAATGGTCGGCCGGGCTGTATCTTCTTTGCGGTCCTGGCCAATACCCCGGACCTCGTGCCAGGCATCTACAGCATCAATGAGTTGCTGTACATGCCTGGCGTCAAAATAGAAGCCTGGCGCAGCCGGAAGGGCCCAGCGCAGTGTCACCGCTGCCAGGCCTTCCGGCACTCGAGCCATGGGTGCCACCGCAGATTGGCCTGCGTGAGATGCAGAAGAGCATCGCGCGCAGGTCTGCCCGCACTCATTAGAGCAGCCCGCCACGTGCGCCAACTGTGGGGGGGTCCATCCAGCCAATTATTCTTCGTGCCCTCAAATAAAGAGGGAACTCAGGAATAATAGGGCTGGTACACTGGCTCTCACTGCAGTCTCGAAGCCTCGAAGCCCGATGCCGGCATCGGTCGCCACGGTCCCTACCAATATGGTAGCCGCGGACACACAGGCTTCTTCCCTGATGGCTCCGGCCAATCCGCCTTCTACGAGGGATGGCGGAGTCGGCCATAGTGCCTCCAAGAAGAGGTCTAAGGGTAAGAGGAAGAAGGTGACGGCCTGTTCTTTTACCCCAACCAGCCAACCCACCGCAGTCCGTGCAGCCCCTGATGCTGCACAAGCCTCCCGGAGCTAGGCTGCTCCAGTTTTGGGTGATACCCGCGCGTCCCTTGACAGGGCCATCTACGTCCTCAAGGACGTCCTTGTTGCCCTCAAGGAAAACCGTGACCCTGTCGAGGTCGTGCTGTCAGGAATGATGCGTTTGTTCACAAATGGCTGAGCTACGCATCATGTTCTGGAACGCCTGTTCTCTGAGAAATAAAGCCCACTTCCTCGGGATCCTTCTCAGAGAACAAAACATAGATGTGGTTCTCATAAATGAGACCCATCTGAGAGCCTCAGAGCCCCTAGCCATCCCAGGCTACCACACCCTGCGCCTGGACACTGAGGAAAACGCGTGGCGCGGCCTCCTCATCGCAGTCAGACGCAGCCTTCCTCACCTTCCCCTTCCGGACCTAGCGACGCAGTCGTTCCAGTCCCTAGGGGTTGAGTTGTGTCTTGGCATGCAGACCATCAGGCTGAATGCCATCTACCGACCCCCCCGAGGCGCTCTCAATCTCGGTGAGGTGCACCGAGTGCTTGGTGACATCTTCCCCACAATTGCGGCCGGGGTCTGGAACGCTAAACATCCCGCCTGGCGTTGCCCACGCATGGATGAACCAGGAAGAAAACTCTTCGAGGACGCCCATAGAAATGGCTACGTAGTGGAGGGGCCTGACGATCCCACCCACTACCACCACCATCCCTCCTCTGCCTCCGCGGCCGCGACTACCATTTTCATGAGAAGATATGAACAGACATACACATACATATACATACATACATAACACATACATATACATATATATAAAATAAATAAATACATAATACATACATATATAAGTGAGCTGAAGATAAGGTTATCACATTGATGACTGTCTGAAAATCAATTTACTCGTTTAAACTTGCGAGTAAGTGCTTTTTTAATTGACATTTGAAGGAAATGATGGTTTGACCGTTTTGGATGGATTTAGGGAGTTGGTTCCACAGGGTTGCAGCATACACTGAGAAGGATTTCTGAAGGTATTTAGTATTACTCTTAGGTATGTCTAGTGTCGGTATGACACACGACCGCCTAGAGCGTGTGAGAGTGGGGAGTATGTTAAAACGAGAGCGGAGATAAGGAGGGAAATTTTCATAATTAAGAATTTTAAAAAGGAGTGTAAGGATGTGCATATCTCGGCGAAGGCGGATAGGAAGCCAATTAAGCTAAGAGCGAAATTGAGAAACGTGGTCAAACTTACGCAGACCAAAGATAAATCGTATGGCGAGATTTTGAAGACGCTCTAGCTTGTTTAATAGCTCCTCGGTCACATCCAAATAGCAAACGTCGGCGTAGTCAAGAATTGGCAGGAGAAGAGATTGCGCAAGCATAATTTTGGTTTTGTGAGGGAGGAAATATTGGAGACGCTTGAGAGAATGGAAAGAGAAATGCATGCGTTTGCTAATATCATTCATGTGTGAAATCCAAGACATATTATTGTCGAAAATAAAGCCTAAAATTTTTATGTTTTTACAGTATTTCATTTCATTCAACTCCCGAATACAAAATTTTCGGCGTTGAGTTCCAACGTTTGATTCTACCTCTAAACTTGTTACTACCTATAATAAGAGTTTGCGATTTTTTCGGGTTAACTAATAAGCCAAAAGATTCAGCCCAAAACTGAATAGCAATAAGACCCTTGTTCAGAGTTTCGATAGCCTTGGGTAATTCATTCAAATTACAATGTTTATATAACTGCAGGTCATCTGCATACAAATGGTAGGGAGAAGAAATGACTTTTGATATGTTATTAATAAAAATAGAAAAAAGAAGTGGAGAGAGAACTCCGCCTTGAGGTACGCCAGCAGTGAGTTCCAACCATGATGATGTGATACCGTTAGCTTTTACACACTGCCGACGACCGAAAAGATATGAACAGAACCAATTGATAACTGAAGAAGAGATGTTAGCTGCGCGAAGAGTGAAATTTATATTTACGGAATGAGTATCATTGAAATTACCTACCCCTAATGACTCTAAGAATCTCCAAACTTGAGAAGAACTTTGTAGGCAGCAAAGTAATCTTGGCAAGGATTTTTTTTGTTTTTAGCTTTGGCTCTGTTACGCTTACACATAGTTTGTCGAATAACAGGTGTTAACCAGGGAGCGGGTGCATGCTTCATGCGAACTGGTCTTACAGGAGCGTGTTTGTCATAAATGCAAATCAGTTTAGTAGTTAAAGAATCCAACATACTGTCAATATTATTAGATGACAATGTGGATGACCAGTCGATGTCACTCACATCCTCCCTCAAGCGTTCCAAGTCAAATGTTTTGTCTCTAACCTTAGTAGGGCGAAGTTTATATGAAAGATATATTAAATCGTGAAAAGAAAATGGCGCAGTCATTTGTCCATGAGAAAGTACAAGATTAGGATTAGAGACAGCCATGAGATCAATGAGAGAAGGCCTGCAGTTAGGAAAATGATGGGTGGGATAAGTCATTGGAAGCAAATGCAAGTTGTAAGTCTCATACAATGCTTTTAACAAATCCGATCTAGCAACATCCTTTAACAGACATGTATTTAAATCGCCCATACAGATGACGTGCTCATAATGTGGTGATAGATATTCCAGGACATTTTCCAAAGTATAAAAATAATTAATTTTGTCATTTGGGGAATACAAAGCCCCCAAAAAAATTTTTTTACGATGTAACGTTAATTCTAAAAAAAGATATTCAAGCGTTCCTAAAGAATCATCAAGAGAGCATTTAATGATGCCGGCAGGTATATTGTTGCGAAGGTATATACAAACACCTCCACCACCTTGCAGAGTGCGATCGTTGCGAAATAGCTGGTATCCTGGAATAGATTAGCTAACAGATGAAAGAGATGGCTTACACCAAGTCTCGGATATGAGTATACAATCAACTAGGCCGGAGCTAAAAGATGCGAGAAGATCAGTAAAATGAGCTGGCACTCTCTGAGCGTTGATATGCACTAAGGAAAGAGCGATATAATCGCTGGAAGAGCAGGAAAAGTATTCATCATTTAAATACATAACATATAGTGCAATGTATAGATAATACACAAATAAATAATATATAAAGTACAAAAATAAAAATAATATAATATAAAAAAATAATAACATAAACTATATAATGAATATAAAATTTAAATAAACTTTATAATATATAAAAAGTATTAATTAAACAAACAATTAAATAAGATTCCCATGCACGTTGATTACAAGATAAATTAAACTAGTAAATTAATTGTGTGTGTAAAATGTGTGTGTGTGTGTGTGTGTGTGTAGGAGAAGTGCAGAACGCTAATATTTTACAATAATAATGCTTATAAAGTACATTAAACCAATAAATAAAACATTACACACACTACCATTATTACCACACTACTAATATTATGTTTAACATACTTTTCTAGGACATACCCGTTGCTATGGTAACGCGTATTTAGCGCGTCATCGGGTCCCATGTTAAGCTAGAATTTGTTATAATTTTAACATTTATTTATAATTTATCATTACATATATATATTTATGTATATTTGTATATACCGCCATCTATTGTAGAAGGTTAAAAGCAATCGATAGTCAGTAAGATGACACCTTTGAAATAAATTTAGTTTATTTTAATAATATCATGCTATATAAATATTACGAAAGCATGCAGAGAGATAGTAAGAAGCTATTTGATAGAAGCTAAAAATATATATATTTTTTCTTTTTAATATGATGTTCCTTAAACAGACATAGCAGTGGGTATCTATTATAAACTTCAACGGTACATAAAGACGCCGTTGAATTATAATAGATGTCAATGTAGGAAGACAATAAATAATATTGTTCAATATATGTATAAAATAATAATTTAACATGTGCCTTCCAGAGGGGTCCAGTGTGTATTGTCAAACATTAAATATTATTTATTAATAACAAATAGAAGTAAATCGGAATACTTACAAAGAGAAAATTTATAAATTTAAATCCGTCCAGATGAAGCCCTCTCGGGCTTGCTGTCCCGATGAAGCAATCTCGGGCTTGTCGTTCAGATGAAGCCCTCTCGGGCTTACGCTACGCTCTCCGTGATGGCTCCACGGTAGGGTGTTCGTAATGTGTGCCTTCTTCACTTCAGTGCCCTTATGTACGAATGACTTAGGTTGTTCGCACACTACGCTCTCCGTGATAGCTTACACGGTAGAGTGTTTCTAATGTGTGCCTTCTTCACTTGTGTCCTTATGTGCGAATGACTTCGGTTGTTCGCACACTACGCTCTCCGTGATGGCTGGCACGGTAGAGTGTTCCTAATGTGTGCCTTCTTCACTTCAGTGCCCTTATTTGCGAATGACTTCGGTTGTTCGCACCTCTTCCTCAAGGATATGGACCTGTGCACTGACCGCCGCTGACCGCCACCGAACGCTCGCGCAGTTGGTGCACAACATTGACCCCACTTTTTCCATAGCTTTATATTTTTTTGAGCATCATGCTTTGCCTCACATAAAGCAGGGTAGACGCTAGACAGAGAGTCTAGTGCTAAGTCGCAGTGAAGACTCAGTCGTCTTCACTTTCCGCCAAATGCTTCGAGTCACTGTGTATTCACTGTAATTCACCCAAGTGGTAATCGAACCCACAACTTTAGCGATAAAGTCATTTGCTGTGCTCTTTATTATTTATATATAATAACTTAGATAATTTTCTATAAGGGACTGCGGCCATATGTCAATAAAAATCTTAAGTTAATCACTACATACTCGTAGTATAAAATAAAGTCGCTTCCCGCTGTCTGTCCATATGTATGCTTATATTTTAAAAACTTCGCAACGGATTTTGATGCAGTTTAATAGATAGAATGTTTTCAGAGAAAATTGTATAGCACATGCTCAATATTGTTAAGGAACACTGCTCATTTTGAAGATTTCTGGTGAAACCCTACGAGACAAATCTAAACCATATACTACAGTATTATACACCTTAAAAACACAAGTGTTCGTTACAAGGAAAAGTATAAAGTAAAAGAAATGATTAGTCCACCTGAACCACTTCACTATCCCCTTATGGATGATCATCTAAGATCCAAAGTACTTTATATATAATTGTCCATCTTGCAGTTAATTTAATACATCGACATAGAGTATATTAGAAGTTGTAAAAACCCGCGGGACAAACATTAGCTGCATTCTTATAGTTATATTATGACAGAGACCCAAGTTGTTATACATGGAGCCAGAATATTAAAATCTTGCAACGGTAAAAACTAGGAACTGCGTCGAAAATTTGCCCGGAGTGAAAATATCGGATGCTCCTGGCAGAGCTCTCTTGAGAATTGTACAAGATGTTATTTTCAACACTTATCAAACAGCATGCAAAGTTGTGGGGTTCTTGGACGACAATTATCACTTGGAAGACACATTGTCAGAAGCATATTCAGATATATATAATTGCATTTCATTGCCCCCGTGCGAAGCGGTGGTGGGTCGCTAGTAATATACACCTAAACTTACTACCTATGTACTAGAATACCTAACTACGTTGTAAATACCGTTTGCCAAGTGTGAAGAGCTGAGATTTACTTACAATATACCTCTAGTGCCAAGGGTCATGGTCAAAAATCTTGATTCACGGTCGCAGGGCACTCCCTTGCGTTCGCTGTCTTTCTTCTCATTCTCCTTAACCACCTCTCTTCACGTGTTTCTTCAGGAACACTGATCCAACGTCAGCGAGCTACTCTCATCCCTCTATTTATACAGTCAGAGACTATTCCAGGTTAACAATATTAGCCGCCTAGATAAAAGAAATGGGAAATAATGGAAACGTATGTTATATATAAAGGTTGCCTGGAAGAGATCGCTTTTAGCGATAAGGCCGCCTTATTGTACTTCTGTTTTTTTGTTTTATATATATATATATATATATATATATATATATATATATATATATATATATATATATATATATATATATATATATATATATATATATTATATATATATATATATATATATATATACTATATAATATAATTGTGATAGTTGCCAAGTGATAATTGTCGTCCAAGAACCCCACAACTTTGCATGCTGTTTGATAAGTGTTGAAAATAACATCTTGTACAATTCTCAAGAGAGCTCTGCCAGGAGCATCCGATATTTTCACTCCGGGCAAATTTTCGACGCAGTTCCTAGTTCTTACCGTTGCAAGATTTTAATATTCTGGCTCCATGTATAACAACTTGGGTCTCTGTCATAATATAACTATATGAATGCAGCTAATGTTTGTCCCGCGGGCTTTTACAACTTCTAATATACTCTATGTCGATGTATTAAATTAACTGCAAGATGGAGAATTATATATAAAGTACTTTGGATCTTAGATGATCATCCATAAGGCGATAGTGAAGTGGTTCAGGTGGACTAATCATTTCTTTTACTTTATACTTTTCCTTGTAACGAACACTTGTGTTTTTAAGGTGTATAATACTGTAGTATATGGTTTAGATTTGTCTCGTAGGGTTTCACCAGAAATCTTCAAAATGAGCAGTGTTCCTTAACAATATTGAGCATGTGCTATACAATTTTCTCTGAAAACATTCTATCTATTAAACTGCATCAAAATCCGTTGCGAAGTTTTTAAAATATAAGCATACATATGGATAGACAGCGGGAAGCGACTTTATTTTATACTACGAGTATGTAGTGATTAACTTAAGATTTTTATTGACATATGGCCGCAGTCCCTTATAGAAAATTATCTAAGTTATTATATATAAATAATAAAGAGCACAGCATCTGACTTTATCGCTAAAGTTGTGGGTTCGATTACCACTTGGGTGAATTACAGTGAATACACAGTGACTCGAAGCATTTGGCGGAAAGTGAAGACGACTGAGTCTTCACTGCGACTTAGCACTAGACTCTCTGTCTAGCGTCTACCCTGCTTTATGTGAGGCAAAGTATGATGCTCAAAAAAATATAAAGCTATGGAAAAAGTGGGGTCAATGTTGTGCACCAACTGCGCGAGCGTTCAGTGGCGGTCAGCGGCGGTCAGTGCACAGGTCCATATCCTTGAGGAAGAGGTGCGAACAACCGAAGTCATTCGCAAATAAGGGCACTGAAGTGAAGAAGGCACACATTAGGAATACTCTACCGTGCCAGCTATCACGGAGAGCGTAGTGTGCGAACAACCGAAGTCATTCGCACATAAGGACACAAGTGAAGAAGGCACACATTAGAAACACTCTACCGTGTAAGCTATCACGGAGAGCGTAGTGTGCGAACAACCTAAGTCATTCGTACATAAGGGCACTGAAGTGAAGAAGGCACACATTACGAACACCCTACCGTGGAGCCATCACGGAGAGCGTAGCGTAAGCCCGAGAGGGCTTCATCTGAACGACAAGCCCGAGATTGCTTCATCGGGACAGCAAGCCCGAGAGGGCTTCATCTGGACGACGCCAACTTAGTCTAGCTTGGCGACTAGTTTTCCTCAAGGCGGAGGACCCCGTTCAATGTGTGACAAATAGTGATGTTTATATGCAATTATTTACTAAATGTTCATAGCGCGATGTAGGATTTAATATTTTGTATTACCTACCCTTCTGTAAAATAAATAAAAAATATGTTCAATTAAAATCAAAAAGGAGACAACAAATACAAACGATGATATTAATTTATTAAAATTAACTGCATTTGTAAGACTACAAATATAGATATGATTAAGAAAAACATCTATATTATGTAGATAAATAAATTAATTATTTTTTTTTAAATTTATAAATTTTCTCTTTGTAAGTATTCCGATTTACTTCTATTTTTTATTAATAAATAATATTTAATGTTTGACAATACACACTGGACCCCTCTGGAAGGCACATGTTAAATTATTATTTTATACATATATTGAACAATATTATTTATTGTCTTCCTACATTGACATCTATTATAATTCAACGGCATCGTTATGTACCGTTGAAGTTTATAATAGATACCTACTGCTATGTCTGTTGAAGGAACATCATATTAAAAAGAAAAATATATATATATATATATATATATATATATATATATTTAGCTTCTATGAAATAGCTTCTTACTATCTCTCTGCATGCTTTCGTAATATTTATATAGCATGATATTATTAAAATAAACTAAATTTATTTCAAAGGTGTCACCTTACTGACTATCGATTGCTTTTAACCTTCTACAATAGATGGCGGTATATACAAATATACATAAATATATATATGTAATGATAAATTATAAATAAATGTTAAAATTATAACAAATTCTAGCTTAACATGGGACCCGATGACGCGCTAAATACGCGTTACCATAGCAACGGGTATGTCCTAGAAAAGTATTTTAAACATAATATTAGTAGTGTGGTAATAATGGTAGTGTGTGTAATGTTTTATTTATTGGTTTAATGTACTTTATAAGCATTATTATTGTAAAATATTAGCGTTCTGCACTTCTCCTACACACACACACACACACACATTTATTACACACATTTTACACACACAATTAATTTTACTAGTTTAATTTATCTTGTAATCAACGTGCATGGGAATCTTATTTAATTGTTTGTTTAATTAATACTTTTTATATATTATAAAGTTTATTTAAATTTTATATTCATTATATAGTTTATGTTATTATTTTTTTATATTATATTATTTTTATTTTTGTACTTTATATATTATTTATTTGTGTATTATCTATACATCGCACTATATGTTATGTATTTAAATGATGAATACTTTGTCATCTAATAATATTGACAGTATGTTGGATTCTTTAACTACTAAACTGATTTGCATTTATGACAAACACGCTCCTGTAAGACCAGTTCGCATGAAGCATGCACCCGCTCCCTGGTTAACACCTGTTATTCGACAAACTATGTGTAAGCGTAACAGAGCCAAAGCTAAAAACAAAAAAAATCCTTGCCAAGATTACTTTGCTGCCTACAAAAAACTGCGTAACATTTGCAACAGAATGTGTATGGATGCAAAACGTCCTAACATTCATAGCACTATCCAGAATCTCAGTCAAGCACAAGTTTGGAGATTCTTAGAGTCATTAGGGGTAGGTAATTTCAATGATACTCATTCCGTAAATATAAATTTCACTCTTCGCGCAGCTAACATCTCTTCTTCAGTTATCAATTGGTTCTGTTCATATCTTTTCGGTCGTCGGCAGTGTGTAAAAGCTAACGGTATCACATCATCATGGTTGGAACTCACTGCTGGCGTACCTCAAGGCGGAGTTCTCTCTCCACTTCTTTTTTCTATTTTTATTAATTACATATCAAAAGTCATTTCTTCTCCCTACCATTTGTATGCAGATGACCTGCAGTTATATAAACATTGTAATTTGAATGAATTACCCAAGGCTATCGAAACTCTGAACAAGGATCTTATTGCTATTCAGTTTTGGGCTGAATCTTTTGGCTTATTAGTTAACCTTAAAAAATCGCAAACTCTTATTATTGATAGTAACAAGTTTAGAGGTAGAATCAAACGTTGGAACTCAACGCCGAAAATTTTGTATTCGGGAGTTGAATGAAATGAATTACTGTAAAAACATAAAAATTTTAGGCCTTATTTTCGACAATAATATGTCTTGGATTTCACACATGAATGATATTAGCAAACGCATGCATTTCTCTTTCCATTCTCTCAAGCGTCTCCAATATTTCCTCCCTCACAAAACCAAAATTATGCTTGCGCAATCTCTTCTCCTGCCAGTTCTTGACTACGCCGACGTTTGCTATTTGGATGTGACCGAGGAGCTATTAAACAAGCTAGAGCGTCTTCAAAATCTCGCCATACGATTTATCTTTGGTCTGCGTAAGTTTGACCACGTTTCTCAATTTCGCGCTCAGCTTAATTGGCTTCCTATCCGCCTTCGCCGAGATATGCACATCCTTACACTCCTTTTTAAAATTCTTAATTATGAAAATTTCCCTCTTTATCTCCGCTCTCGTTTTAACATACTTCCCACTCACACACGCTCTAGGCGGTCGTGTGTCATACCGACACTAGACATACCTAAGAGTAATACTAAATACCTTCAGAAATCCTTCTCAGTGTATGCTGCAATCCTGTGGAACCAACTCCCTAAATCCATCCAAAAAAGTCCAACCATCATTTCCTTCAAATGTCAATTTAAAAACCACTTACTCGCAAGTTTAAACGAGTAAATTGATTTTCAGACAGTCATCAATGTGATAACCTTATCTTCAGCTCACTTATATATGTATGTATTATGTATTTATTTATTTTATATATATGTATATGTATGTGTATGTCTGTTCATATCTTCTCATGAAAATGGTAGTCGCGGCTGCGGAGGCAGAGGAGGGATGGTGGTGGTAGTGGGTGGGATCGTCAGGCCCCTCCACTACGTAGCCATTTCTATGGGCGTCCTCGAAGAGTTTTCTTCCTGGTTCATCCATGCGTGGGCAACGCCAGGCGGGATGTTTAGCGTTCCAGACCCCGGCCGCAATTGTGGGGAAGATGTCACCAAGCACTCGGTGCACCTCACCGAGATTGAGAGCGCCTCGGGGGGGTCGGTAGATGGCATTCAGCCTGATGGTCTGCATGCCAAGACACAACTCAACCCCTAGGGACTGGAACGACTGCGTCGCTAGGTCCGGAAGGGGAAGGTGAGGAAGGCTGCGTCTGACTGCGATGAGGAGGCCGCGCCACGCGTTTTCCTCAGTGTCCAGGCGCAGGGTGTGGTAGCCTGGGATGGCTAGGGGCTCTGAGGCTCTCAGATGGGTCTCATTTATGAGAACCACATCTATGTTTTGTTCTCTGAGAAGGATCCCGAGGAAGTGGGCTTTATTTCTCAGAGAACAGGCGTTCCAGAACATGATGCGTAGCTCAGCCATTTGTGAACAAACGCATCATTCCTGACAGCATGACCTCGACAGGGTCACGGTTTTCCTTGAGGGCAACAAGGACGTCCTTGAGGACGTAGATGGCCCTGTCAAGGGACGCGCGGGTATCACCCAAAACTGGAGCAGCCTAGCTCCGGGAGGCTTGTGCAGCATCAGGGGCTGCACGGACTGCGGTGGGTTGGCTGGTTGGGGTAAAAGAACAGGCCGTCCCCTTCTTCCTCTTACCCTTAGACCTCTTCTTGGAGGCACTATGGCCGACTCCGCCATCCCTCGTAGAAGGCGGATTGGCCGGAGCCATCAGGGAAGAAGCCTGTGCGTCCGCGGCTACCATATTGGTAGGGACCGTGGCGACCGATGCCGGAGGCTTCGAGACTGCAGTGAGAGCCAGTGTACCAGCCCTATTATTCCTGAGTTCCCTCTTTATTTGAGGGCACGAAGAATAATTGGCTGGATGGACCCCCCCACAGTTGGCGCACGTGGCGGGCTGCTCTAATGAGTGCGGGCAGTCCTGCGCGCGATGCTCTTCTGCATCTCACGCAGGCCAATCTGCGGTGGCACCAATGGCTCGAGTGCCGGAAGGCCTTGCAGCGGTGACACTGCGCTGGGCCCTTCCGGCTGCGCCAGGCTTCTATTTTGACGCCAGGCATGTACAGCAACTCATTGATGCTGTAGATGCCTGGCACGAGGTCCGGAGTATTGGCCAGGACCGCAAAGAAGATACAGCCCGGCCGACCTTTCCTCGCCTGGATCGGCCGGACATACTCGGCCTGGTACCCGAATTCTCCCAGCGCCTCCATAATCTCCTCAGGAGTGGTCGTCACAGGAAGCCCCCTGATGGCCACCTTGCGACCCATTTCCGAGGGGAGTTCGTAGGAGAACCAACTGATCTTTTCCGTCATCTCCAGGTTGACGAGGTACCGCTGGATTGTACGATATTCGCCCTCCGACTCTGGAGAGAAGCGCACACCTTTCCCAAATGGGCGCGCGTTGGGTGCGTGTCCCAACCTCTCTTTGAGCACCCGGAAGTGGGTCGCCCAGTTGGGCAGGGTCTCCACAACGAGACGTGGGTAGCGAGGCCTCGGTTTTGGGGCGGGTGCAGCTGCTGGGGAAGGTTCCGCCTGCGCCGCCTGGCTCGAGCTTCCTGCCCGGAGCGCATTGGCAAAGGTGACCGAGCCATCAGTAGCGGCACCCGTGGTGCTGGTGGTAGTAGAGGTGATGGGCGCGACCGTTTTAGGCGCTGGATTCTGAGCCCGAAGGTGTGGGTCCCGATAGGCTCCCGGGGCGGCGGGGCGCGGTTGCGCACAAAGCCATTTTGGTACAGTTTCGGGGGCCTCATCGGCGGACCTGGGTCTCCGGACAGGGATGAGGACTGATGTCGGCGCCTCCTCCATCCTCATACCGAGACGGTGCGGTTGGCGACCTCTTAGAGGGTTGTACCTCTCTAGCTACGGCCCTGGAAGCCCGCTGCGGCGTTATAGTTGGGTCTGTTCCACGCTATATATATATATATATATATATATATATATATATATATATATATATATATATATATATATATATATATATATATATATATATATATATATATATATATATATATATATATATATATATATATATATATATATATATATATATATATATATATATATATATATATGTTTATATATATTTTTTAACTTTATTTCTTCCACGACTATTGAACTTGAGTGCTTTTAACGACAAACATATTCTGAGCGCTTCCCGTATTAGGCGATAACTTAGTGTCGAGTGTCGAGTCAGTCAGTCACTCAGTCACCTCCTTCCGCATTATTATCGAGATATTGCCTTTTGTTCTGTTTTGATTTTCAGGTTAGAAGTTCTACGTTCTACGTTCTGCATGCGGGATACAGCAGCGTGCTATAAATATTTAGTGAATAAGTATCTATATATGGTCGTACTGACCGAATGTTCGTGGGGTCTGCCGCTTTGAGACAGGCCAGTCGCTAATCTGGTCAAATTTGGCTCGTTCAGACGGAACCCTTAAATCTGAGTTAATAAAAGGTTTATTCTCCGCAGTGAGCTCCCTGAGCTCGCTAGTACACCAATTCCCTCGCTGCGGCGCTGACGTCACGTCGACGTCGGGAGCGTTGAAGCGAGCGATTCTAATCGTTCCCTGCCTAAGGAAGGCCGCATCCGCTGTTGCGTCGTCGCAGTATTGTGATGATTTTTCCCCAATTTTCAGTATTTTTGCTTAGAGCGTCAGTACAGCATACCCTGTATAGCAGGGTACGCAGGGTACCCGTCCGCCGGACGCCCGAAGACTACCTCGAGACATCCTTCCCCCTCCTTCCGATTCCTGAGCTGTTACCAAGGTCGCTGGTCGCCTAAGCTGAGCCTCCCCCGGAACACCGAGGGTTTCATTCGGCCGGGCTGACCGCCCGGGTAGCGCATAGCTCACTCCTTTCGTCCAGTCCGTTTAAATCTTGTCACTAAGACACTAAAGACAATTTACCTCGGGCCAAACGCCCAACCCAAGGACCCGCCCAAATTCATGGGCGGCGGAAGAGCCTAACGGCAAGAAGGCACTGCCCTGAAGCTGTTTTCCTCTCCCCCCTCGGGGGGAGAGAGAGAGAATACATCCTCCGCCTTGAGGAAAACTAGTCGCCAAGCTAGACTAAGTTGGCATCGACCAAATAAAGCATCGACCAAATAAATGCCGTCCACATAAAGCTCATTTACGAATGGCTCCGGTTGTTCACACCACTTCCTCAAGGATGGAACTGTGCACTGAAAATAATGTTGCACGCCGCAACACCATTTTCAGTGCCTAGCGTTGACCCTACTTTTTGCATAGCTTCATATTTTTTTGAGCATCATGCTTTGCCTCACATAAAGCAGGGTAGCTACTTTCATAGTATTGTAGTCTTACGACATAACACTTTGGGGTAATGCAGCCGTTGTTATCTCGATTTTTGTTTTGCAGAAGCGAGCTATTCGCGCAATCTAAGCCTACCTTAAGGCGAAAATTTTAAGAAATTAATATATTGACGCGTACGCGTACATACTGGTTTTAAACAATAGGATCCAGAAAACGTCCGACCGTATATAGACTATTTTTTTTACAAAATGACAAATATTGACATAGTTTATAATTCAACGGCGTGTTTATGTACTTTGAAGTTTATAATAGATACCTACTGCTATGTCTGTTAAAGGAACATCATATTAAAAAGAAAAAATATATATATTTTTAGCTTCTATCAAATAACTTCTCACTATCTCTCTGTAGCTAATCGTAATATTTATATAGCATGATATTATTAAAATAAACTAAATTTATTTCAAAGGTGTCACTTTACTGATTATCGATTACTTTTAACCTTCTACAATAGATGGCGGTGTATACAAATATACATAAAAATATATATGTAATGATAAATAATAAATAAATATTAAAATCATAACAAATTCCAGTTTAACATGGGACCCGATGACGCGCTAAATACGCGTTACCATAGCAACGTGTATGTCCTAGAAAAGTATGTTAAAAATAATTTTATGGTAGTGTGTGTAATGTTTTATTTATTAGTTTAATGTACTTTACAAGCATTATTGTTGTAAAATATTAGCGTTTTGCACTTCTTCTACACACACACACACACACACACACACACACACACACACACACACACACACACACGCACACACGCAGACACGCAGACACGCAGACACACAGACAACTGACACACAGGCACACAGACAACTGACACACAGACACACACACACAGATACACACACACACACATACAAATACACTAAATTAATTTTATTAGTTTAATTTATCTTGTAATCAACGTGCACGGGAATCTTATTTAATTATTTTTTTTATTAATACTTTTTATATATTATAAAGTTTATTTAAATTTTATATTCATTATATAGTTTGTTATTATTTTTTTATATTATATTATTTTTATTTTTGTACTTTATATATTATTTATTTGTGTATTATTTATACATTGCACTATATATATTATGTATTTAAATGATGAATACTTTACCTGCTCTTCCAGCGATTATATCGCTCATTTTCAGATTCAGAACCTCTTGAAGATAAACTGTCAAAAATATTTATCAATCCGAGTGTGCCAGCTTATTTTACTGATCTTCTCGCATATTTTGGCTCCGGCGTAGTTGATTGTATACTCATATCCGAGACCTGGTTTAAGCCATCTCTTACATCTGTTAGCTAATCTATTCCAGGATACCAGCTATTTCGCAACGATCGCACTCTACAAGGTGGTGGAGGTGTTTATATATACCTTCGCAAAAATATACATGCCGGCATCATTAAATGCTCCCTTAATGATTCTTTAGGAACGCCTGAATATTTTTTTTTAGAATTAACGTTACATCGTAAAAAAATTTTTTTGGGGGTTTTGTATTCCTCGAATGACAAAATTAATTATTTTTCTGCTTTGGAAAGTGTCCTGGAATATCTATCACCACATTATGAGCACGTCATCTGTATGGGCGATTTAAACACATGTCTTTTAAAGGATGTTGCTAGATCGGATTTGTTAAAAGCATTGTATGAGTCTTACAACTTGCATTTGCTTCCAATGACTTATCCCACCCATCATTTTCCTAACTGCAGGCCTTCTCTCATTGATCTCATGGCTCTCTCTAATCCTAATCTTGTACTTTCTCATGGACAAATGACTGTGCCATTTTCTTTTCATGGTTTAATATATATTTCATATAAACTTCGCTCTCCTAAGGTTAGAGACAAAACATTTCTTCAGCGCAACTTTAGGCATATGGACTTGGAACGCTCGAGGGAGGATGTGAGTAACATCGACTGGTCATCCACATTGTCATCTTATAATATTAACAGTATGGTGGACTCTTTAACTACTAAACTGATTTGTATTTATGACAAACACGCTCCTGTAAGACCAGTTCGCATGAAGCACGCACCCGCTCCCTGGTTAACACCTGTTATTCGACAAACTATGTGTAAGCGTGACAGAGCCAAAGCTAAAAACAAAAAAAATCCTTGCCAAGATTACTTGGCTGCCTACAAAAAACTGCGTAACATTTGCAACAGAATGTGTAGGGATGCAAAACGTCCTTACATTCATAGCACTATCCAGAATCTCAGTCAAGCACAAGTTTGGAGATTCTTAGAGTCATTAGGGGTAGGTAATTTCAATGATACTCATTTCGTAAATATAAATCTCAATCTTCACGCAGCTAACATCTCTTCTTCAGTTATCAACTGGTTCTGTTCATATCTTTTCGGTCGACGGCAGTATGTAAAATCTAATGGTGTCACATCATCATGGTTGGAACTCACTGCTGGCGTACCTTAAGGCGGCGTTCTCTTTCCACTTCTTTTTCTATTTTTATTAATTACATATCAAAAGTCATTTCTTCTCCCTACCATTTGTATGCAGATGACCTGCAGTTATATAAACATTGTAATTTGAATAAATTACCCAAGACTATCGAAACTCTAAACAAGGATCTTATTGCTATTCAGTTTTGGCTGAATCTTTTGGCTTATTAGTTAACCCTAAAAAATCGCTTATTATTGGTAGTAACAAGCTAAGAGGTAGAATCAAACGTTGGAACTCAACGCCGAAAATTTCATATTCAGGAGATGAAATTAAATACTGTAAAAACATAAAAAATTTAGGCCTTTTTTTGACAGTAATATGTCTTGGACTTCACACATTTCTCTTTCCATTCTCTCATGCGTCTTCAATATTTCATCCCTCACAAAACCAAAATTATGCTTGCGCAATCTCTTCTCCTGCCAGTTCTTGACTACGCCGACGTTTGCTATTTGGATGTGACCGAGCAGCTATTAAACAAGCTAGAGCGTCTTCAAAATCTCGCCATACGATTTATCTTTGGTCTGCGTAAGTTTGACCACGTTCCTCAATTTCCCGCTCTGCTTAATTGGCTTCCTATCCGCCTTCGCCGATATATGCACATCCTTACACTCCTTTTTAAAATTCTTAATTATGAAAATTTCCCTCCTTATCTCCGCTCTCGTTTTAACATACTCCCCACTCTCACACGCTCTAGGCGGTCGTGTGTCATACCGACACTAGACATACCTAAGAGTAATACTAAATACCTTCAGAAATCCTTCTCAGTGTATGCTGCAATCCTGTGGAACCAACTCCCTAAATCCATCCAAAAAACGTCCAACCATTATTTCCTTCAAATGTCAATTAAAAAAGCACTTACTCGCAAGTTTAAACGAGTAAATTGATTTTCAGACAGTCATCAATGTATATAAGATAACCTTATCCTCAGCTCACTTATATGTACGCTCACGTATGTGTATGTGTATGTATGTGTATGTGTATGTATGTATATTTATATATGTATATGTTTGTATGGTGTATTTATATGTTTGTGTATATTTATGTATTTGTAATAAGTAAGTATTTAGTATATATTATAGTTCAATATTTGTATATATCAAGTTTAATTTATGTGTGACATATAATTAATTATATATGTATTTGTGATTTATTTTATAATTAATTGTACTATATTTTTACCCGCTGCTTAAAAACTTATCCACTACCAGAGGTTGGCTGGAAGAGATCTCTTATAGAGCTTCCACCTTTCTGTACTACTTTTTTTTTAATGTTGTTACCCATATGTTTTTTTTAGTACAAGAAAGAATATTAATATATATATTATATATATATATATATATATATATATATATATATATATATATATATATATATATATATATATATATATATATATATATATATATATATATATATGTATAATTGTAATAATATTTTATTTTATTGGCATAAGTGAACACAGTTACAATGTAGGATTCTCTAACACCTGCGCTAGTAAAAACTGTGTTGCGGGTGTTAGTGTCTTCCCCTTAAATAAATAACACGTCTAATCTTACATCAAACAAAATATTGAAAAATACTAAGAATAAAATAAAATAAAAAAGATATCTTGTTATACAGCATTTTATGTATATTACGTCATGCTGTGTGTGTGAATGTGTGAGTAAGTGCGTGTGTGAGTGTGTGTGTTTGGTGGTGTAATTAAGGTGTTATAAGATTTTCTACATCAATATATTCCATTGGCTTAAGCCATTCCATTGGCTTAAATTTGTTACTATTGAATTTCGTAACAGTCTGGATTTTATTAAGTTTATTATATGTACGTGGAGCTAGAAAATTATAGTCTCCCTTTGCAAATGTTGTTCTAGTGCGAGGGACAGGGCAATGTTCAGGGTGTTTTTGTACTATGAGTAGAATAGGGACAACCCGTTTGTGGTATCTACGCAGCATTTCGTACACAAATAACTTTCTAGCAGATAGCACTCCTGCCAGTTCATACACTGAAGATGTAGGATGACGATACGGTAAGCAAAAAAGTACTTTGAGAACCATACGCTGTGCTCGCTCGACTGCATTCATATGGCTTTTTGCCGCACCTCCCCAAGCGCAAATACAGTATCTAATAATGCATTCACACAAAGCTCGATATGTTTGTACGAGAAGAGTAAAATACGCCACTACGCGCAGGTTCTTGAAAATGTATACTAGTTTTCTTATTCTAGCTGTAGTTGTCGTGAGATGTGTAGTCCAGTTCAGTTGGTCGTCTAGCGTTACACCTAAATACTTAATCGAGGTGACTCGTAAAAGCGCTGTGCAGTCACAACTTACATGGCTCTCTGTTCTATTGCAAGGAAGGTATGAATTTTAAGTATGTGCGATGCACTTGGTTTTCCTAAAGGTGTTTTGCCAAAGGCGACATATTTCGTCTTAGTGGTGTTATGTGATAGCAGACTGTTCTCTAGCCAGGAGGTCACCTTAGCTAAACCCGTCTCAGCACGACTAAATACCATATCCCAGGTTTGTGCATAAAAGATCAGCACTGTGTCATCAGCAAACTTTAACAGATCCAAGTGAGGCAGGTTAGCAGCTATCTTACAAAGAGAATCAATGTATATGAGGAATAATGTGGGTCCTAGCGTGCTTCCCTGGGGAATGCCATATCTACATATACCTTCAGTACTTTCAAAGCCAGCTAATCTTACGCACTGAGACCTATTGGTTAGGTAGTCTTTAAACCAGTCCAGAGCCACACCTCTTATACCAGCGTTCTCTAAGCGTGTTATAAGTATTTTAACAGATACGGTATCAAATGCCTTTTGGAGGTATAAAAAGACTCCCAAACATTTGTCCCCTTTATCTAGATATGATACCAGGTTTCAGGTAAGTGTCAAAACTGCATCCTCGGTTGGTTTTCCTTCTCTAAATCCGAATTGAGATTCACTAAACAATTTATTCTTTTCCAGATATTTAGTAACTCTCTTGTTGTCAATTTTTTCTAAGATCTTTGATAATGTTGATAAAAACGAGATAGGGCGATAGTTACTTGGCTCATCTTTGTTCCCGAATTTAAAAATTGGGCAGACAATTGCTTTTTTGAAAATAGATGGAAATGTACTGGTTGCCAAGCTAAGATTGCACATGTGTGTAATGGGTGACTAACATCACCCAGAAAGGATGTTTTGTTTCAAAATTTCCGCTGAAACCTTATCCCATCCAGGAACGTTGTGTGATCTTAGCCCAAGTATAATGCCCCTAACTTCGTAAGGATCTGTAGGCATGAAATACATGGAATTTGGTGGCAGCTATAATCAGCAGTTATCATCGGCAGCTTCTCTTGCTAATTCCTGTTCACATTTATTCATCTTTTTCACCAATGTATTCGCTAATTCTTCTCCAACTCCAGTAAAATAGATATACTATTAGCTTTTTTTATAATACTGGTATTGTTTGTAATGATTGTTAATAGTTTAGTTTAGTTTAGTTTAGTTTTTTTGTTAATAGTTTTATATCAGTAATTTTAAAGATATTATCCCAGGACTCATTAGCGAGTAAACTTTTTATTTGACTATAGTCAATTACTACTGTTTCGTGAACTATATCCTTTTTATGTAATTTAGAGCAGTTAATATATAAAAGTATCGGACAGTGATCTGTTAATGGCAGCTCAAAAATACCTGTTTTCAAGGGGTTTGAGCATTTAACCATAAAATAGTCGATACATGTCTTCATGCGTGTTGGTTTGTCAATACCCGATCGTAAACCGTGCATGGTTATTAGGTTTAGGTATTCTTGGGACGCATTTGACAGACTTTCAGGTAAAATATCAATATTTGTCACAAGTAAAAATAAAGTGTTTTGTTCGGCATTTACTTAGAACATTGTCAAGTGATTCTAGGTAAAGATTAGGATTTGTAAAACTTGGTGGCCTGTATGAGCAAATTATTGTGTAGTCAGGCTTAATAGTGACAACTAAGCAATTTCCTTCAGTAATTTTGGGCTCATAAGCACATGCTACAATATCATTACGTACATATACTACCACACCATCATTCTTGTTAAGGGTAGTTTTAGTTCATATCCGGTGGATGAATATTAGAATTTGTCCAACACTCAGACAAAACAAAACAATAATATCAATGCGCAAATTTAGGGTGGAGATAAAAGCTATCATCATATCAAAATTACATTTAATACTTCTAATGTTAGCACTTATAATTGCTATTGCACCGTGAGTTTGAACATTGTAGTCAAACAATTCCGGACAAAGACTGGTTTCACTTAGGGATAAACATACAATGGGATCAACTGAGTCTACTTCTTGTGTTATATTTATAGTAATATTACGATCGAATTTAAATTATGAATTATTGGAAAAGTGGTGGTATCAATGACAGAATAAATCATTAGGCAAGCTAGGCAGAAAATATGAATATGAATTGATAATAGCCTGTATTAACGTTCTTGATGTAGAAAGTGTAAATAAATAGATGTAAATGCCTATATTAATATACTGATATAATAATTTATGCCTGTTGTGATTGTTTTTTATCATTCTGTGTAATAATTGTGTGTATTGTTTAAATAGTGAGCTAATGTATTTGAGATGTAGAGTGTGAGCAATATGAGCATGGACGTACAATAATGTACTAAACAGAAAGAGTAAGAGTATATATTATAACGTAAACGTATTTGCAATTAACATATAGTCTGTAAGCAGATTATGTTCTAGCTCTTCCACTTCCCACAACTGATTTTGAAATGCAACACTATCCGTACTAACACAATTTATTTTTTATGTAAATTAAAAAAAATATATTTATGTATATGCATTTAAATTTTATCTAATATAATAAAAGTTTATACTGTAGTTTATTTGAAACAAAATTATTGTCGACTCTTAGTTGTATTTCATTGACCTAGACAGTGAAAGTATATTTTTCAGAAAAAACAATGTAAGAATGTTAAAACAAAAGTTAAATGTATAATTAAATAAGTAAAAAGTTAAATAAGTAAATAATAAGAGTAATTTAAATTTGTTGCTATTTATTTAAATATACGGATTTCCATACAAGTACATATTTAGTTTACATAACTGTGTACTACCAAATATATAGAACACACAGTACAGAACTACAGTTTCAGGGATCAGTTTATGATAGATAGGTAGTTCATGTACCTAAAGACACATAAAACACTTAATACTACAGATACTTAAAATATTAAAATTTACAAACTTAAATTTGCGGTCGTGTCTACTCATTCTGTATGAAACGAACTATAAATATCTAAATTTTGAGCTTTTCCTTTTATATTTACTTACTGTAAGCTCTCACTTCTTATCAAATTTTTCGAGTGCGTTGACTTTGAAGTACAATGTTATCTATGCTTCAAGAGTTTATCAATTTGGATATTTATTACAAATAATTAGTTGATGCGTCCACAGGATTTTGAGAAAATGGTATTGACAGACGCACAGACAGACAGACAGACAGACAGACAGACAGACAGAAAGACGACGAACAAAGCGATCCTATAAGAGTTCCATTTATTGCTTTTGAGGTACGGAACCCAGAAAACATAGTTTTAAGTGCGATGTGTGGTTACTTGAAGGTTGAGTCTTGAGAAATTAAAAGCGTGATTCAATAAATCCTCCACTTATATTCAAGAATAGAAAGATTCCATGACCAGGGCTATGGAGCGGATACGGCTTCGAAGGTATCATTTATCCACGATACCCTCTCGTCTACTCGGCCAGGGGTATGCAAGAAGTCTGCTTTAAGAATAATATTCATTACAAGAAATAAATTACACACAAAAATATATTTTATAGTTTTAATTCGTTTTACAGCTTCACATTCTAGCAAATAGCTATGCATATAATTTTAAAAATGAAAAACATATTTACATTTGCCTTCTCGCTTACTCATTATGTTATAACATCGTGCTATCTCCTTAATCTCGTGTAAGCCAGTATATAAAGAAAATTACAAAATGGCGGATAGTTGCGACAGAATATACCCATTTGTTTTTTTTTATAATTGCTTGTAAGCAATTACTATCTTGTATAATTAAATTTTTTTTGTAGGTTACTAGTAGATACCTGCAACTCAAATCTATTTCCACCTTCACATTCAATTATTTTTATTATTCGTATATAAGATATTGACATATACTTTCATAAATCAAACTGCTAAATCGCTATTTCATAAATCTTATTATGTAGGTAATCTTTAAGTGAGTAACAGGTTTTCCTTCTTGTATGTTTTTTAAGAAATGTTTTTGTATTTTATATAGTCTTAAATTGCTTTTTGGCATATATATGTTAGACACAAAGACAATTATTATTGTCTAAATGTATAAATATATATATATATATATATATATATATATATATATATATATATATATATATATATATATATATATATATATATATATATATATATATATATATATCCTTTAAAGCATGTTTTTTCTTTTTAAATACAATATATGAAAACACAAAGTAGTATTAAAATCAATATAATTAAGTGAAACTTTTTTTCTTAAAAGTATATTTATAAAAAAAAAAAACTTACTGCTGTAGATATACAATCAGTATGCCTTACAGTTAGTATTCTTAAATCTACCTTATATACTAGTTCTATTTACGACTGCGAGACAGTCGTATAATTAGGCTTACTGTAGTGATGAAAACTTTTGAAACAGTTATTCTATGCATTTAGACAAACGGTATATACATTTGGTACACGAACATTGGTGGTGCATTACATTGGGCATCTGCATCGTAATCGATTGGCCAAATACAGGCCAATGTTTTCAACCTCTACGCGACATTTTGATGGAAGCGGATTTTGCGGGACCTTTTAGATAGCTCGCGATATATATATATATATATATATATATATATATATATATATATATATATATATATATATATATATATATATATATATATATATATATATATATATATATATATATATATATATATATATATATAGTATATATATCCTTTAAATGCATGATTTTTTTCTTTTTAAATACAATATATTGAAACAAGTAGTTAAATAAATATAGATTAAGGGAAACTTTTTTTTCTAAAAAGTATATTTTTATAAAAAAAACTTACTGATGTAGATCTACATCAGTATGCCTTACAGTTAGTATTATTAATCTACCTTATATACTATTTCTATTTTACGACTGCGAAGACAGTCGTAAATTAGGCTTACTGTAGTGAATGAAAATTTTTGAAACAGTTATTTCTCTGATTTAGACACAACGGTATATTACATTTGGTACACGACCATTGTGTGGTGCACTTACAATTGGGCATCTTGCATCGTAATCGATTGGCAAATACAGGCCAATGTTCAAACCCATCTACGCGCACATCTTTTGATGGAAGCGGATTTTGCGGACCTTTTGGCTTTTTTATTTGTAGCTCGCGATCTAGAGAGGAAGTACTGGGTCGTCCTCTTTTACTTCCACCAGACATACCTATATTGCACAGTGTGTCAGCCAAACAATTGCGAAACTCCCCAAGATTAGGCAGTTGCTTTTTTGACACACCTTTAGCAATCAGATTGGTTTTCAGAAGGACCCATGAGTTTATTGTCGTGAGGTCCAGTAGGTGATAAAACTCGTTTACTCCATCTGAATGAGAAACGCGTTCCTCATATGTACCTCTCGGAACAGAAGTTTTCATTAGTTCCTTTTTGTCAGGCAGTCGACAATTTGGTAGCCTATTTTGCTGAATAGTTCCGACACATTGTATACCCTGTTTATTCAAGTAATGTACCAAAGGCAGGGATGTGTAAAAATTATCGAAAAATACAATATGATTGTTCATCCTTGGTATAGCTCTCGCCAAACGTATTACGACGTTATTTGTTATTCCGAGATCAGGGTCATCGGCTGGTTTGTCTTGGTTTTCTTCTTGTCCAGAATAGACCTCAAATCTGTAAGCATATCCCTTGAGATTACAGAAAACATAAAGCTTGTAACCCCACTTGTGAGGCTTATTTGCTAAATATTGCTTTAGAAAATGTGCAATTTTCGTTGAACACATCTGTTCATCTATAGAAAGTCGTTGGTCTATTGCAACTGATGAAAATGTCGTATTTAGCTGTTCTATCACAGGCCGAATCTTATGGAGGCGATCGTGATCGGAATGGTCCCGCGGAAGATGTTCATTGTTATCGTTGAAATGCAAGTAGCTCCTAATCATCTCAAATCGATTTACCGGCATTACGCTCTTTACAGGATCGTACCCAAACTTGGAATGCCAGTATGAGCGTACACTAGGGAAATGCTCCACTGACATAAATAAAGAATTCCTATGAATTTTTTTAGCTCCCCAACACTAATACTGAAAGATATTGAAGGGTTTTTTTTGTACAGCATATAAATTGGTTTCATCAACAATTTTTTGAAGAACTCTGGTGTGAAGTAGTGCAAAAAACATTTATATGGTGTATCTAGTTCAGTTATAGCAGAGTCTGTTGTGCTTGGTTGGTGAATTAATTTTGATTCGTCATACATCAAGCTGTCTTTTTTCCAAATGAGTTTCCTTTTATCAAATTCTACATAACTCGTATGACCTTTTTGCATGGGTAATGAAAAAATAACTTAACTCGATGGGCCAGGCAGATCTTGAACTAGTGGTGGATCACTATAGATAAGATCTTCATGATCCTCTGCCTCCTCGTCCTCCAATTCTCGAATCATTTCTCTTGCATTCTCAAAAAAGGTTTCTTCATTTTCACTGTCATTTTCCAAGCCATCTTCAAAAATATTTCCATCTTCTAAAGCCGCTAGAAGTTGTTCAATGTCTTTATCTGCCATTCTACGGGACATTCTGTAAAAATAATTATAAAATTCGAATCAATAAATTACGTATCTATAACAAATAAGTCAAAAAATAAAAAAAATATATATACGTATAGTAAAATTATTTCTTATCGATTTTGCATATTGATGTATTTCTACATCGCAATTATTCCGCAGATATTTACAAAAACTGTTTTTGTGTTCTAAAAAAAAACAATGTAATGTGTTCTTCTTACCTTTATCCTCTCATAAATCACTTTTTGCACGTAATAATACTATTTAGTATTCACTAAAATGAAATTACAATTTTACCGCTAAAGTGTGTATTTGAAAGTGTCGCGACAAGTTGTCAAATTTAGTCAAGCAAAAAAGTGAACTGTCATATCATGAAAGTTTGCGTTCAAAAACTAAGATAGATATTTTTAGCACCTATTAAAAGTAAAATATACTGTGTTCGAATTACCGTTTAGAAATTATGTACAGAAGAAAACACTGATGTAAATATACATCATCATGCATTTAAGGGATATAAGCGTCTAATATCTTTTGTGTCGGCTATCGTTTTTCATTAAGCTTTAAGAGATTTTAATTCCACATCTGAGACTTTCATTGGAAAAACAAAAATGCTTATTACGTTTAACTACTCTTACTAAGGATGTTTTTCCTTATTTTAGTATAAGAATGAAAATTGTGGTCATTTTTCACGAGCTTCGCGCTAAATAGTTTTTGTTAAAACGTCGTTTCCTTATTGAATAGGGAAAGGTTGCTATCATTGGAACACGTAACTTTATGACATCATATCTCATCACCGAAAAATTAAAACCAATTGTTGGAATGTGATGCGTTTTATGTAATTTAATGATATATAAATTATTGGCAATGAAAGTTTAGAGGCTTTAGAAATATACTTAAATAACTTTTCAATGACAAGTTGCTTTCTTTGGGCCACCGTTACCTTGAACGGACCACTAAGGTGCTACCATTGGACTTAGAAACATTTGTATTAACAGTCCAATGAAGGTGACTTAAATGAAACACTAAATAAGTATTATTTTTTATTCAAAAGTAGAATGATAGATGTGGCCTTGGGATGATAGAGATCTTATATCTGGATGGCACTTCATGAATGTATAGAACCATTACTTCCCTGCAGCTTCTTTGGTTTAATCAAAATGATGTTTAATTTTGTTATACTCAGTTAATTGCAAAGCAAGCTCTGACATCTTAATAACAAAAATGAATTTTCCATTTCAATTATGTGATCCCTTAATTCAGCTTCTAAAGCTTCAAGAAGATTTCCTTTTAACCTCAGTATTTGAACTCCTTCCACAACTTTTTGGCATTTCCCGACCAATCTTCTTTTTAATTCTTGCTTTTATTCTTCTTTTTAATGCTTAATTTAATACAATTTTTTTTTCTGTAAGATTCTATGCCGAGTTTCACACTAGTTTCATTTTAAAATAATATTTCCATTTATTTTCCTCTGCCGACAAAAATCTTTGCTTATTGACTTTGATATTACATTTTCAATATTGCTGGAGTGTCCAATAAGATTATTTTGAATAAAAAAAGTAAACTTATTTTAGAAAATCTGTTTTTATAACTATTGCAATAGGAATTCACCCAGGTAAAACATTTTTTAGAATGACGCTAGGTGAAAATAAGTAATTCGCTAAGTTTCTTTGATGGGACACTTTGATTGTACACTACATGCGTATTATATTAGAGTTAATATGAAAACATCGATCAAGCGAGCGAAGTCGCGAACTTGTTGCTACTTACTAGTTAAGAATAAAATCAATGATTACAAGTGACAGCATTGGACGCCGAATAAGTAATGAAAGCAAAATTATAATAATCTCTTACATTTTGGTTCACAGTTGCTTTCTCAATATTCTTAGGTCCTAAGTACGAAATGATTTATAACTATGATAAAAAAAGTATTGCGCAACATATCCAGGTTCCCCTGCGTACCCTGCGTACCCTGCTGTACAGGATATGCTGTACTGACGCTCTAAGCAAAAATACTGAAAATTGGGGTCATCACAATACTGCGACGACGCAGCACCAGATGCAGCCTTCCTTGAGCAGGGAACGATTAGAATCGCTCCATGCAACGCTCCCGACGCCGACGTGACGTCAGCGCCGCAGCGAGGGAATCGGTGTGCTAGCGAGCTCAAGGAGAGCTTACTGCGGAGAATAGACATTTTACTAGCCCAGATTTAAAGGTTCCGTCTGAACGAGCCAAAATTTGACCAGATTAGCGACTGGCTTGTCTCAAAGCGGCGGACCCCACAATAGTTCGGTCATTACTACTTTATATAGATACTTATTAACGAAATATTCACAGCATAGCATTCATTAATGTGTTTTAATATTGATTAATATAATGTTTCTTTATATATATATATATATATATATATATATATATATATATATATATATATATATATATATATATATATATATATATATATATATATATATATATATATATATATATATATATATATATATATATAAACATAAAAACACTGCCATCTGTTGTTAGGACCTCTCGTGCTTTCGATTTCGAAGTATGTAGTGCAATCTCTGAAAGAAGATTATTCCTTTATCTATATATTTATTAATATGTATACTTTGGACCGCTTTAACTAACAATAAATTGTCCGGTAAAGGAAATTAGTAAGTATTTAACATGGCTCTTTCCTTCAAATTTTGTTTACAGGTAAAATAATAAATTAAATTAGTCCAAAGCGGTATAAGAGTAAAGTATATTTTTCAGAAAAAAACAATGTAAGAATGTTAAAACAGAAGTTAAATTATCTGTTTGTTTGTACACAATTACAAATTTATCAAAATATCTTCTATTTCATTGTAGACGACAATATTCATATACTTATAGTATATCTATATATTAATACGTGAAGCAACGGACGGAAGGAGATGAAATTGGCACACTCATAGTGTATTTGTGTGTGTGTGTGTGTGTGTGTAGGAGAAGTGCACATCGCTAATATTTTACAGTCCAGTCCAGTGTGTATTGTCAAACATTAAATATTATTTATTAATAAAAAATTAAAGTAAATCGGAATACTTACAAAGAGAAATTTTATAAATAAAAAAAAATAATAATTACTTTATTTATCTACATAATATAGATGTTCTTCTTAATCATATCTATATTTGTAGTCTTACAAATGCAGTTAATGTTAATAAATTAATATCATCGTATGTATCTGTTGTCTCCTTTTTGAGTTTAATTAAACATAATTTTCATTTATTTTAGGGCACTGCCCTGAAGCCGTTTTCCTCTCCCCCCTCGGGGGGGGCGAGAGAGAAAACATAAGAGGACACATTGAACGGGGTCCTCCGCCTTGAGGAAACCTAGCCTCGCCAAGCTAGACTAAGTTGGCATCGTCCAGATAAAGCACCGTCCAAATAAAGCCCTATAGGGCTTTCCGTCCACATAAAGTCCTCACGGGCTCCAGTCCAGTTCCTAGATAATGTCTGTTAGCTTAAGTATCCTTATTTACGAATGGCTTCGGTTGTTCACATCACGTCCTCAAGGATGGTACTGGTGCACTGACTGACTACTCGTGGTCAACTTCCTAGTCAGTGCCTAGTGTTGGCCCCACTTTTTGCATAGCTTTATATTTTTTTGAGCATCATGCTTTGCCTCACATAAAGCAGGGTAGACTTTAGATACTTTTATAGTATTGTAGTCTTACGACATTCCACTTTGGGGTAATGCAGCCGCCGTTAACTCGATTTTGTTGTGCAGAAGCGAGCTATTCGCTCAATCTAAGCCTACCTAGGACCTAAAGATTCCTTAAGGCAAAAATTTTGAGAAATTGATATATTGACGCGTACGCGTACATACTGGTTTTAAACAATAGGATCCAGGAAACGTCCGACCGTATATAGACTATTTATTTTACAAAATGACAAAAATTGACATCTATTATAATTCAACGGCGTCTTTATGAGCCGTTAAAAGCCGCCAAATTTCATCTCCTTCCGTCCGTTGCTTCACGTATTAATATATAGATATACTATAAGATATGAATATTGTCGTCTACAATGAAATAGAAGATTTTTTGAAAGTGCCTCAACAGCTTGCTTATGTATAATGCTTGCTGTGTATATCCTCAGACTATATATCTATGACTTTTATTTGTATATGTATATATATATATATATATATATATATATATATATATATATATATATATATATATATATATATATATATATATATATATATATATATATATATATATATATATATATATATACGTATGATAATACATACTTGTGATCCGCTTTATATAAATAAAACTTTATATAAATAAAACTAACTCATCATCTTATCAGTTCACTTCAAGGTCACCGCCGACTGTGTCGTAAGCGTCGGGGTTGTTTACATTTCGAAAAGCGATCAAATTAAGAGTCTTGACAATAGATCCCCTCTACCGTACCGCCTACACTTGCACACACTTTGTATGCGAGATACAGCGTGAAGCTGAAAAGAAAACCAGTTTTACTTAACGAAATATTTAAACAAGTGGGAGTGGAACCCATGACCATAGTATGAGTATCAAACGATATATCTGGTAAGTTAAATTAGATAAGCTAAATTAATAACTATGAACAAACATACTCGTAGTTTATAAAGAAATAATGTAAACAACACTTCCATAATATACGTATTTGAAATAATATATTTATAGTCCACATAGTCCAATAAATTTGTAGTCCACATTATTCATTTACTTTACACGCTTCTTATGTGCACAGCATACACTCACACACACACACACACACACACACACACACACACACACACACACACACACACAAAGTAAACAATGCCTATCTTCGGTATTTCCTAAACTAAATTATAGGAAAAGCTTACATATTATGATATTCCCTATACCTACCCTACCTACCCTACCTACTATGAAGAAAACACTATTGAAATTTAAATATCTTTCAACTTATAAAAGGCGCCATCTGTCGACGAACAGCATAAAACAAAACGCTTGTATGTTTTCTTACACAAAACTTACTGCCCGACATCCTTGTGTTATGAAATTTGGCAATAAGTGAGAGTTATGTATAATAAGTTAAGTTTGTCGACTCTTATTAGTTGTACTTCATTGGCCTTAGACTTATGAAATTTGACGTAAAGTAAGAAGTTACATTATATATAAAGGAGAAAATCTCAAGTTTGATCATTAATAAGTTTAATGCAGAAATAGACCATTACAAACTTATATTTGTAGTTAATTTCATTCAAAATGAATGGTTAACACTGCAAATTTAAGTTTGTCAGTTTCTAAAGGTCGTATTTTCCTCAGCGGAGCGCCAGTAATAGGATCCCGTTTTGCCCTTTGGGTACGGAACCCTAAAAATTAAATTAATAATCTATTATTAACTAGTAGACCCACAACTTCGTCAGCGTGGATTTCACTATTCTTGTCACCGACTTTCTTTTTGACTCAATTTTATACACTTTTACTAAAGAGACATATTTCTCATAGTTTAAGTGATTTATCATATATTTTTTTATAATTTTATAAAGTGCATATCATGTTCAATCATTTTTATTATGGCAACATGTCATAATTTCTTACAATGCAGCTGGTCTACTATGGGTCAACATCAGGTATGCTAGTGTTTTAAATATATTATAGCCTGTATCCTGCCCTAATATAACAGATACACGACAAAAAAGTTCCATTCAAATCCGTCTAGTAGATCTGAATATGAGCTTGTACAAACAGACAAACAGACAGACAAAATCTTGATATATTCTGGCAAATATCCCTGCTGCAACTCAGCACTTAGTAGATCTGGGACCTCTTTGGAGTGTGTCTTGAAGAAATTTTGTAAATTTGGTGGCAGCTTCCCTTGTTAAGTCTACTGCGGTTGCGATCGGCTCGGGACCGATAGGGGGCATGCTCCGCTTAGAAGTGGAGCCTGCGGAAGTTCCTGCTGCGGAGAGGTGCAGGGTGCGAGGGGGTGGGGTTGGTCTCGACCCACTGGCCCCTACGTCTGAGGGAGGTCTGGTACGCGAACGGGAGCGAACCCGCTGCGCGTTCTTTCGGCCACTCATTTCTGAGACGGCAGCGGCTTCGCTGATAGCCCGCACACGACAACCATACGGTTAACAGTAGACCGAGAATCAATTTGAGGTGACGTCACAAAAGCGACACGGCGACAGAACGCCGGGGGGAATTATAATATATTTAAAAATTAAATAATCAAAATTTCCAAGGACAAGGTAGCAGCTTCCCTTGCCACGTTTACTGAGTCTATGATGCCAGGAATCATGTTAAGGAGAGGGAAATCGTCTGCTCTGATTAGTTTGGCGAACTTTTTCCATTTAATCACTATTTTCGTTGCATGGCCTGCAGGGCAATCTATACCTAATTCAAAGACTTCCGGCCTGCCTCTGGATCCCGTTGGGAACCTAGATGGGGTGGGTGAACCTGCTACGGAGATTGTATCTATCGGCTTTCGAGATATTAGCCTTTGGTGTTAAGACGAGACAAGTGCCACATGGAATTTTTACTATTCAAATCCTCGGTCAGAAGGACCGAAGGTCCCGTATTTAGCAGTAGCTTAAGGTCGTTTTCTAAGAGAGGCTTGTTCAGTGGCAGATAAACCGAAGCAATGATGAATGGCTGATGGACTGTGAGAAATATTTGACAAATAGACGCTTCGACGGTTTTATGGACCGGATGTGGATCTAATGGTATGCAGTGTAAGTTCCTTTTGAAATAGATTAGAATGCCTCCACCTTTAAAAGTGGGTCTATCATTACGTACAAGAGCTAGTTAGCGATTTTCGGATCGCACATGCTGGGTCTCAGGAACGAACGAACGAACGGAACAGTACGTATCTTTGGTCGGCGACACTGTTGGCGTTGAACGTCGCGATTGTAAGGCCCGTAGGTTTTATATGCGCGAGAAATATAGTTAAATAGCAATATCCCATTGTTGGCTGACACGCGGTCAACCAACAATGGAATATTCCTATTTGATGCAGCCATTGGAATTAATTTGCGTAGTAAGAAACAATGGCTTTGAGCATAACGGCGTGCTCTGTCGCTGGCTGCGGCGTTGCCGTTCGATTTGTGCAGCTTAGCAGCGAAAACGTCGAGTTCATTTACGTCGAAACTGCTATCGATATCAGCGATTAAATCCGCTTCGTCTGTTGGCAGTGAGCTCACGGGGGTGACCAGCCAGGGGCTCACCCTAGGTAAGTGTGACTCGACCCCACAGGTGGGACATAGGTGGACTCTTACATTTTGGTTCACATTGCTTTCTCAATATTCTTAGGTCCTAAGTACGAAATGATTTATAACTATAATAAAAAACAGTATTGCGCAACATATCCAGGTTCCCCTGCGTACCCTGCGTACCCTGCTGTACAGGATATGCTGTACTGACGCTCTAAGCAAAAATACTGAAAATTGGGGAAAATTCTTCAAAATACTGCGACGACGCAACAGCGAATGCGGCCTTCCTTGAGCAGGGAACGATTAGAATCGCTCCATGCAACGCTCCCGACGCCGACGTGACGTCAGCGCACAGCGAGGGAATAGGTGTGCTAGCGAGCTCAAGGAGAGCTCACTGCGGAGAATAAACATTTTACTAGCCCAGATTTAAAGGTTCCGTCTGAACGAGCCAAAATTTGACCAGATTAGCGACTGGCTTGTCTCAAAGCGGCGGACCCCACAATAGTTCGGGCATTACTACTTTATATAGATACTTATTAACGAAATATTCACAGCATAGCATTCATTAATGTGTTTTAATGTTGATTAATATAATGTTTCTTTATATATATATATATATATATATATATATATATATATATATATATATATATATATATATATATATATATATAAACATAAAAACACTGCCATCTGTTGTTAGGACCTCTCGTGCTTTCGATTTCGAAGTATGTAGTGCAATCTCTGAAAGAATATTATTCCTTTATCTATATATTTATTAATATGTATACTTTGGACCGCTTTAACTAACAATAAATTGTCCGGTAAAGGAAATCAGTAAGTATTTAACATGTCAATGGCTCTTTCCTTCAAATTTTGTTTACAGGTAAAATAATAAATTAAATTAGCCCAAAGCGGTATAAGAGTAAAGTATATTTTTCAGAAAAAAACAATATAAGAATGTTAAAACAGAAGTTAAATTATCTGTTTGTTTGTACACAATTACAAATTTATCAAAATATCTTCTATTTCATTGTAGACGACAATATTTATATACTTATAGTATATCTATATATTAATACGTGAAGCAACGGACGGAAGGAGATGAAATTGGCACACTCATAGTGTATTTGTGTGTGTGTGTGTGTGTAGGAGAAGTGCACATCGCTAATATTTTACAGTCCAGTCCAGTGTGTATTGTCAAACATTAAATATTATTTATTAATAAAAAATTAAAGTAAATCGGAATACTAACAAAGAGAAAATTTATAAATAAAAAAAAATAATAATTACTTTATTTATCTACATAATATAGATGTTTTTCTTAATCATATCTATATTTGTAGTCTTACAAATGCAGTTAATGTTAATAAATTAATATCATCGTATGTATCTGTTGTCTCCTTTTTGAGTTTAATTAAACATAATTTTCATTTATTTTAGGGCACTGCCCTGAAGCCGTTTTCCTCTCCCCCCTCGGGGGTCGAGAGAGAGAATACATAAGAGGACACATTGAACGGGGTCCTCCGCCTTGAGGAAACCTAGCCTCGCCAAGCTAGACTAAGTTGGCATCGTCCAGATAAAGCACCGTCCAAATAAAGCCCTATAGGGCTTTCCGTCCACATAAAGTCCTCACGGGCTCCAGTCCAGTTCCTAGATAATGTCTGTTAGCTTAAGTATCCTTATTTACGAATGGCTTCGGTTGTTCACATCACGTCCTCAAGGATGGTACTGGTGCACTGACTGACTACTCGTGGTCAACTTCCTAGTCAGTGCCTAGTGTTGGCCCCACTTTTTGCATAGCTTTATATTTTTTTGAGCATCATGCTTTGCCTCACATAAAGCAGGGTAGACTTTAGATACTTTTATAGTATTGTAGTCTTACGACATTCCACTTTGGGGTAATGCAGCCGCCGTTAACTCGATTTTGTTGTGCAGAAGCGAGCTATTCGCTCAATCTAAGCCTACCTAGGACCTAAAGATTCCTTAAGGCAAAAATTTTGAGAAATTGATATATTGACGCGTACGCGTACATACTGGTTTTAAACAATAGGATCCAGGAAACGTCCGACCGTATATAGACTATTTATTTTACAAAATGACAAAAATTGACATCTATTATAATTCAACGGCGTCTTTATGAGCCGTTAAAAGCCGCCAAATTTCATCTCCTTCCGTCCGTTGCTTCACGTATTAATATATAGATATACTATAAGATATGAATATTGTCGTCTACAATGAAATAGAAGATTTTTTGAAAGTGCCTCAACAGCTTGCTTATGTATAATATATATCCTCAGACTATATATCTATGACTTTTATTTGTATATGTATATATATATATATATATATATATATATATTATATATATATATATATATATATATATATATATATATATATATATATATATATATACGTATGATAATACATACTTGTGATCCGCTTTATATAATAAAACTTTATATAAATAAAACTAACTCATCATCTTATCAGTTCACTTCAAGGTCACCGCCGACTGTGTCGTAAGCGTCGGGGTTGTTTACATTTCGAAAAGCGATCAAATTAAGAGTCTTGACAATAGATCCCCTCTACCGTACCGCCTACACTTGCACACACTTTGTATGCGAGATACAGCGTGAAGCTGAAAAGAAAACCAGTTTTACTTAACGAAATATTTAAACAAGTGGGAGTGGAACCCATGACCATAGTATGAGTATCAAACGATATATCTGGTAAGTTAAATTAGATAAGCTAAATTAATAACTATGAACAAACATACTCGTAGTTTATAAAGAAATAATGTAAACAACACTTCCATAATATACGTATTTGAAATAATATATTTATAGTCCACATGGTCCAATAAATTTGTAGTCCACATTATTCATTTACTTTACACGCTTCTTATGTGCACAGCATACACTCACACACACACACACACACACACACACACACACACACACACACACACAAAGTAAACAATGCCTATCTTCGGTATTTCCTAAACTAAATTATAGGAAAAGCTTACATATTATGATATTCCCTATACCTACCCTACCTACCCTACCTACTATGAAGAATACTCTATTGAAATTTAAATATCTTTCAACTTATAAAAGGCGCCATCTGTCGACGAACAGCATAAAACAAAACGCTTGTATGTTTTCTTACACAAAACTTACTGCCCGACATCCTTCGTGTTATGAAATTTGGCAATAAGTGAGAGTTATGTATAATAAGTTAAGTTTGTCGACTCTTATTAGTTGTACTTCATTTGGCCTTAGACTTATGAAATTTGACGTAAAGTAAGATGTTACATTATATATAAAGGAGAAAATCTCAAGTTTGATCATTAATAAGTTTAATGCAGAAATAGACCATTACAAACTTATATTTGTAGTTAATTTCATTCAAATTGAATGGTTAACACTGCAAATTTAAGTTTGTCAGTTTCTAAAGGTAGTATTTTCCTCAGCGGAGCGCCAGTAATAGGATCCCGTTTTGCCCTTTGGGTACGGAACCCTAAAAATTAAATTAATAATCTATTATTAACTAGTAGACCCACAACTTCGTCAGCGTGGATTTCACTATTCTTGTCACCGACTTTCTTTTGACTCAATTTTATACTTTTACTAAAGAGACATATTTCTCATAGTTTAAGTGATTTATCATATATTTTTTTATCATTTTATAAAGTGCATATCATGTTCAATCATTTTTATTATGGCAACATGTCATAATTTCTTACAATGCAGCTGGTCTACTATGGGTCAACATCAGGTATGCTAGTGTTTTAAATATATTATAGCCTGTATCCTGCCCTGATATAACAGATACGCGACAAAAAAGTTCCATTCAAATCCGTCTAGTAGATCTGAAGATGAGCTTGTACAAACAGACAAACAGACAGACAAAATCTTGATATATTCTGGCAAATATCCCTGCTGCAACTCAGCACTTAGTAGATCTGGGACCTCTTTGGAGTGTGTCTTGAAGAAATTTTGTAAATTTGGTGGCAGCTTCCCTTGTTACGTCTACTGCGGTTGCGATCGGCTCGGGACCGATAGGGGGCATGCTCCGCTTAGAAGTGGAGCCTGCGGAAGTTCCTGCTGCGGAAAGGTGCAGGGTGCGAGGGGTGGGGTTGGTCTCGACCCACTGGCCCCTACGTCTGAGGGAGGTCTGGTACGCGAACGGGAGCGAACCCGCTGCGCGTTCTTTCGGCCACTCATTTCTGAGACGGCAGCGGCTTCGCTTATAGCCCGCACACGACAACCATACGGTTAACAGTAGACCGAGAATCAATTTGAGGTGACGTCACAAAAGCGACACGGCGACAGAACGCCGGGGGGAATTATAATATATTTAAAAATTAAATAATCAAAATTTCCAAGGACAAGGTAGCAGCTTCCCTTGCCACGTTTACTGAGTCTATGATGCCAGGAATCATGTTAAGGAGAGGGAAATCGTCTGCTCTGATTAGTTTGGCGAACTTTTTCCATTTAATCACTATTTTCGTTGCATGGCCTGCAGGGCAATCTATACCTAATTCAAAGACTTCCGGCCTGCCTCTGGATCCCGTTGGGAACCTAGATGGGGTGGGTGAACCTGCTACGGAGATTGTATCTATCGGCTTTCGAGATATTAGCCTTTGGTGTTAAGACGAGACAAGTGCCACATGGAATTTTTACTATTTAGATCCTCGGTCAGAAGGACCGAAGGTCCCGTATTTAGCAGTAGCTTAAGGTCGTTTTCTAAGAGAGGCTTGTTCAGTGGCAGATAAACCGAAGCAATGATGAATAACTGATGGACTGTGAGAAATATTTGACAAATAGACGCTTCGACGGTTTAAGGACCGGATGCGGATCTAATGGTACGCAGTGTAAGTTCCTTTTGAAATAGATTAGAATGCCTCCACCTTTAAAAGTAGGTGTATCATTACGTACAAGAGTTAGTTAGGGATTTTCGGATCGCGCATGCTGGGTCTCAGGAACGAATGAACGAACGGAACAGTACGTCTCTTTGGCCGGCGACACTGTTGGCGTTGAACGTCGCGATTGTAAGGCCCGTAGGTTTTATATGCGCGAGAAATATAGTTAAATAGCAATATCCCATTGTTGGCTGACACGCGGTCAACCAACAATGGAATATTCCTATTTGATGCAGCCATTGGAATTAATTTGCGTAGTAAGAAAAAAAGGCTTTGAGCATAACGGCGTGCTCTGTCGCTGGCTGCGGCGTTGCCGTTCGAATTGCGCAGCTTAGCAGCGAAAACGTCGAGTTCGTCTACGTCGAAACTGCTATCGATATCAGCGATTAAATCCGCTTCGTCTGTTGGCAGTGAGCTCGCGGGGGTGACCAGCCAGGGGCTCACCCTAGGTAAGTGTGACTCGACCCCACAGGTGGGACATAGGTGGACTCTTACATTTTGGTTCACATTGCTTTCTCAATATTCTTAGGTCCTAAGTACGAAATGATTTATAACTATGATAAAAAAAAGTATTGCGCAACATATCCAGGTTCCCCTGCGTACCCTGCGTACCCTGCTGTACAGGATATGCTGTACTGAAGCTCTAAGCAAAAATACTGAAAATTGGGGAAAATTCATCAAAATACTGCGACGACGCAACAGCGAATGCGGCCTTCCTTGAGCAGGGAACGATTAGAATCGCTCCATGCAACGCTCCCGACGCCGACGTGACGTCAGCGCACAGCGAGGGAATAGGTGTGCTAGCGAGCTCAAGGAGAGCTCACTGCGGAGAATAAACATTTTACTAGCCCAGATTTAAAGGTTCCGTCTGAACGAGCCAAAATTTGACCAGATTAGCGACTGGCTTGTCTCAAAGCGGCGGACCCCACAATAGTTCGGTCATTACTACTTTATATAGATACTTATATGATAATATAATGTTTCTTTATATATATATATATAAACATAAAAACACTGCCATCTGTTGTTAGGACCTCTCGTGCTTTCGATTTCGAAGTATGTAGTGCAATCTCTGAAAGAATATTATTCCTTTATCTATATATTTATTAATATGTATACTTTGGACCCCTTTAACTAACAATAAATTGTCCGGTAAAGGAAATCAGTAAGTATTTAACATATCAATGGCTCTTTCCTTCAAATTTTGTTTACAGGTAAAATAATAAATTAAATTAGCCCAAAGCGGTATAAGAGTAAAGTATATTTTTCAGAAAAAAACAATATAAGAATGTTAAATAAATATTAAATTATCTGTTTGTTTGTACACAATTACAAATTTATCAAAATATCTTCTATTTCATTGTAGACGACAATATTCATATACTTATAGTATATTTATATATTAATACGTGAAGCAACGGACGGAAGGAGATGAAATTGGCACACTCATAGTGTATTTGTGTGTGTGTGTGTGTGTAGGAGAAGTGCACATCGCTAATATTTTACAGTCCAGTCCAGTGTGTATTGTCAAACATTAAATATTATTTATTAATAAAAAATTAAAGTAAATCGGAATACTAACAAAGAGAAAATTTATAAATAAAAAAAAATAATAATTACTTTATTTATCTACATAATATAGATGTTTTTCTTAATCATATCTATATTTGTAGTCTTACAAATGCAGTTAATGTTAATAAATTAATATCATCGTATGTATCTGTTGTCTCCTTTTTGAGTTTAATTAAACATAATTTTCATTTATTTTAGGGCACTGCCCTGAAGCCGTTTTCCTCTCCCCCCTCGGGGGTCGAGAGAGAGAATACATAAGAGGACACATTGAACGGGGTCCTCCGCCTTGAGGAAACCTAGCCTCGCCAAGCTAGACTAAGTTGGCATCGTCCAGATAAAGCACCGTCCAAATAAAGCCCTATAGGGCTTTCCGTCCACTAAAGTCCTCACGGGCTCCAGTCCAGTTCCTAGATAATGTCTGTTAGCTTAAGTATCCTTATTTACGAATGGCTTCGGTTGTTCACATCACGTCCTCAAGGATGGTACTGGTGCACTGACTGACTACTCGTGGTCAACTTCCTAGTCAGTGCCTAGTGTTGGCCTCACTTTTTGCATCGTACCTTTTTGAGTTTAATTAAACATAATTTTCATTTATTTTACAGAAGGGTAGGTAATACAAAATAATTAATCCTACATCGCGCTATGAACATTTAGTAAATAATTGCGTATAAAAATCATTATTTGTCACACATTGAACGGAGGAATTGCAAGATTCGCACTGTACTGACGTATTCATTACGCTCATACGGCCCGAACCTTTCTCTTGTCCTTGGAAATTTTAAATATTTAATTCGTAAATATTCTATAATTTTTGCCGGCGTTCTGTCGCCATGTCGCTTTTGTGACGTCGTGGTGACGTCACCTAAAGTCGATTCTCGGTCTTCTGTTGACCGTATGGTTGTCGTGTGCGGGCTTTCAGCGAAGAAGTTGCCGTCTCAGAAATGAGCGGCCGAAAGAATGCGCAGCGGGATCGCTCCCGTTCGCGCACCAGACCTCCTTCGGACGTAGGGGCCAGTGGGTCGGGACCAACCCCACCCCCTCGCGCCTCGCACCTCTCCGGAGCAGGAACTTCTGCGGGCACTGCTTCTGCGCGGAGCATGCCCCTTATCGGTCCCTTGCCGACCGCAACCGACTCCGGCCTTGTGTCAGTCACCAGTGGCATCACTGAATTAGGCCGTTCTATGGCCAGGCCCGCTTTTGGGGCGAACTCCCGGACACTAGAGGCGCGCGACTTGAAAGCACGCCCCACTGGTGTTTCCGGCCCCCAACTGGCGGTCACAGTGCCCCCCGCGGGTGTTGTTACCACCTCCCCGCGTGGAACAGACCCAGCTACAACGCCGCAGCGGGCTTCCAGGCCCGCAGCTAGAGAGGTACAACCCTCTAAGAGGTCGCCATCCGCGCCGTCTCGGTATGAGGCGGAGCTGTCGCCCAGAACGCAGCTGCATAGGGACATGATCCTTGTGTCCCATTTGCGGCAGCGTGGGGCTATCTCCAAGTCGTTGTTGGAGCATATTTGTATGTTCCTCAACGATAAAGAGAGAGAGCTCGCGGGCACTGACTCCGCAGATATCGGGATGGAGGAGGCGCCGACATCAGCCCTCACCCCTGTCCGGAGACCCAGGCCCGCCGATGAGGCCCCCGAATCCGATCCAAAGAGGCTTTGCGCGCAACCACGCCCCGCCGCCCCGGGAGCCTCTAAGGACCCACGCCTTCAGGCACAGAATTCAGCGCCTAAAACTGTCGCACCCATTACCGCTACCACCACCAGCACCATGGGTGCCGCTACTGATAGCTCGGTCACTTTTGCCGATGCGCTCCGGGCAGGAAGCCCGAGCCAGGCGGCGCAGGCGGCATCGGCTCCAGCAGCTGCACCCGCCCCAAAACCAAGGCCTCGCTACCCACCTCTCGTTGTGGAGACCCTGCCCAACTAGGCGACCCACTTCCGGGTGCTCAAAGAGAGGCTGGGACACGCACCTAACGCGTGCCCATTTGGGAAGGGTGTGCGCTTCTCTCCAGTGTCGGAGGGCGAGTATCGTATAATCCAGCGGTACCTCGTCGACCTGGAGATGGTGGAAAAAATAAGTTGGTTCTCCTACGCACTCCCCTCGGAAATGAGTCGCAAGGTGGCCATCAGGGGGCTTCCTGCGACGACCACTCCTGAGGAGATTACGGAGGCGCTGGGAGAACTCGGGTATCAGGCCTGAGTATGTCCGGCCGATCCGGGCGAGAAAAGGTCGGCCGGGCTGCATTTTCTTCGCGGTCCTGACTAATACCCCGGACCTCGTGCCAGGCATCTACAGCATCACAGAATTGCTGTACATGCCTGGCGTTAAAATAGAAGCTTGGCGCAGCCGGAAGGGCCCAGCGCAGTGTCACCGCTGCCAGGCCTTCCGGCACTCAAGTCATGGGTGTCACCGCAAACTGGCCTGTGTGAGGTGCGGTGAGGAGCACTTCGCACGGGACTGCCCCAGGCCCCTAGAGGTAGCTGCAACGTGCGCAAACTCATCCAGCAAACCACTCCGCTTGCCCGCAGTTTAAGAGGGAGCTGCGGAACAAAAAGGCCGGCACCGTGGCCTTGACACTGGCGACATCCACCAGACCCTCTTCTTCTGCACCGGTGACCACAAATACGGTTGCCGCAGAGCCTCAGGCGCCGACCCTCATGGCGGCTGCAAACCCTCCTACGGAGAGAGGCAGCTCCCGTAGGAATATGAAGAAGAGGAGCAGAGGAGGCAAGAAGAGGAGTGAGGTGGAGGCTGCCCCCCTGCCTACTCATGCGGCCACTGTAGCCGCTCGTCCGTCTGCATCAGTGCCGACCTCAACCCCGACCTCCACAGCCCATACCCAGAGGCCAGCACGCAACTTAGTTGCAAATGACAGGGCCCTCGATACCCTGAAGGAGGTTTTAACCGCCTTAAGGGAATATCGGGACCCTGTCCAGGTCGTGCTGAACGGGATGATGCGTTTGCTCCAAGATGTCTGAGGAGCTACGCATCATCTACTGGAACGCCGCGGGGTTGAACAAGCGTATGCACTTCCTCCGCCTTCTTTTAAGACAGCAACGGGTAGACATTGCACTCGTCTGCGAGTCCCATCTGCTTCCTTCCGACACTGCAACGTTTTCAGGATATCACACCCTGCGGTTGGATGCAAGTGCAGAATTTAGGTACAGAGGCCTTCTTATTGTCATCCGCCGCTCGATCATCCACCAACCCATTCCCATTATCGACACCCTGACGTTCCAGTCCTTGGGAGTTGAAATACACTTCGGCGGTAGGCAGCTGCGCATCTTCGCTGTCTACCGCCACCCACGTGGAACCTTGGCCACCAGTGAAGTGAGGGCGATCCTCAATGGTCCCACTCCCACTCTGGCAGCTGGTGACTGGAACGCAAAACATCCGGCGTGGAGATGTCCAGCTGCGTGCTCCAACGGTCGACTACTCTACGAGGACGCCGACCGGCATGGGTATGCAGTGGAGGGTCCAGATGAGCCCACCCATTACCACCACTCTCCCACTGGCCTCCCTAATACAATTGACCTAGTTGTCCACAAGGGCATGGATAATTTGGGTCTTACCTTAGAGACTCTCCCAGACTCCCACGGGTCCGATCATCTACCCGTGTTGGTGACAGCCTTGGGTAGTCTCGCCGCAGCAAGGCGTCTCCCACCGAGAGGCCTTATCCACTGGCCGATATTCGAGGCCTTAGTTCTCGAACGGCTCCCTCCATCGATCGGGCCACTCGACAGCCCCGCCTCCATTGACCAGCTTGAGGGCACCCTCACCCAAACGTTCTGCAATGCCTTGAAGGACGCCACAGCACCGCCGCAGAGAAGAACCCTTCCTCCCATTCCACGACGTCTCTCTGAGCTCATTGCGCGGAAGAGGAGGACGCGCACTGAGTGGCAGAAGACCCGAGAGCCCGCCACGAAAACCAAGCTCAACGACCTGGTGGAGCGCATCCGCGCTGAGCTTGAGTCGAAGGCAGCAGAGGACTGGAAGATCAGCCTTCACTCAACAGACTGTGCCGCCAACTCTCAAAGAAGGAGCCCCCGGTGAGACCACTTTTACACCCGGACGGCTCTCTCTGTTATGATTCCCAGGGAAGGGCGGAAATCTTAGCAGACCATCTGCAGACTCAATTTGTTCCCAACCCAAGTCTGAAGGCGGAAGACCATCTGCGACTGGAAGGGGAAGTCCTCCGTGAACTTAACAGCCCACAGGAGCCTGAACTGACACCACTATTCTTCTCCCCGTCGAATGTGAGGAAGGCGATTGCCTCACTTAAGCCAAGAAAAGCTCCGGGGAAGGACAACGTGACGAACGCGTCCCTACGTCACTTGCCCCTGAAAGCCATAGCGTCACTTACTAGGCTCTTTAACGCCAGCCTCCGCCTGGGATATTTTCCCAAAGCGTGGAGAGAGGGCTTGGTGGTGATGCTGCCCAAACCGGGGAAGAACCCGCGTCGCCCTGACAGCTACCGACCAATCTCCCTGTTGAGTTCGACATCCAAGCTGTTCGAGAAACTGCTGCTACCGCTATTTCAGGCGCACCTCGAACCGCGCCCCGAACAGTTTGGGTTTCGCAGTGGTCACTCCACAACTCAGCAGCTAGCTAGAGTGATCCACTTCGCATCGGCCGCACTCAACAGGAAGGAGGTACCAGCAGCAGCCTTCCTGGATGTATCCAAAGCATTCGACCGCGTGTGGCATCCAGGTCTGCTGCACAAGTCCTCCGTGCTGGTGTTCCCCACCAACTAGCGCGGGTGCTCCAGGACTTCCTTCGGGAACGCACTTTTCGGGTGAGGGTAAATGACGCCGTGTCCTCCTGCCGACCTATTCTGGCAGGAGTTCCCCAGGGCAGTATTCTGTCCCCAAATTTATACACAGCGTTCACGGACGACATTCCGGTGGGTCAGGACGCTATGTTGGCCTTATACGCCGACGACATTGCGCTCCTGACCAAATCCTTGAACGCAAACCACGCTGCCATCAAACTCCAACGAGCGTTGGACCTCCTGCCGGACTGGCTGGCGGAGTGGAGGCTGTCGGTCAACGTCGCGAAGACCCAAGCCATCGCCTTTGGGGGCAAAAGAAAGCAGCCTCCCCCTCTGGTTATTCATGGCACGGAGATCCCTTGGTCCTACAACGCCACCTACCTAGGTGTCGTCATTGACAGGCGTCTGACAATGACTGGCCAGGTGAAAAAGGCCAGAAATGCTGCCAGGGTCGCACTAAACTTGCTGCGGCCTATATTCCGGTCTCGACTCCCATTACGTACAAAGCTGTCAATATACAAAACATACGTCAGGCCCCACCTGACGTATGCAGCACCGGCCTGGTATCCACTTACCAGCCCGCGCCAGCGTGATCTCCTTCAAAAAATACAGAGCGTTAGCCTGAGACGTGTGACCGGGGCTCCTCATTGCGTGAGAAACGCTACAATACAGCGTGATCTCCGCATTGAGAGTTTCGAAGAGCATGTCTCGATGCTCGCAGCCCGGATGTATCACTGCGCTGATGCCTCGGATCATCCTCATATCCGGGGCATCGCACCGTGGCATACCCGCCCCCCGGATGCCCCTAGGAAACGACTCCCCAGGGATATACTTCCCCCTCAACACTACTCCTGATCTGCTGCTCAGGCCGCTGGTCGCCTGGCCGGGTTTTCTCTGCAAAACCAGAGGTTTCAACTGGCTGGGCTGATCGCCCTGACAGCAGCTAGCTCACCTTTTTGTTGCTTACCCTCAACCTAACAATAATGAAAATTTCAGGGCCTAAGCCCATCACGACGACACGCCCATATTAATGGGCGTCGGCAGAACCCACGGCCAGAGGGCATTGCCCTGATGCCGTTTCCCCTCTCCCCCCTCGGGGGTTGAGAGAGATGATACGCTACGCATTGAACGGGGTCCTCCGCCTAACTAAGTTGGCATCGTCCAGATAAAGCACCGTCCAAATAAAGCCCTCTAGGGCTTTCCGTCCACATAAAGTCCTCACGGGCTCCAGTCCAGTTCCTAGATTATGTCTGTTAGCTTAAGTATCCTTATTTACGAATGGCTTCGGTTGTTCACATCACGTCCTCAAGGATGGTACTGGTGCACTGACTGACTACTCGTGGTCAACTTCCTAGTCAGTGCCTAGTGTTGGCCCCACTTTTTGCATAGCTTTATATTTTTTTGAGCATCATGCTTTGCCTCACATAAAGCAGGGTAGACTTTAGATACTTTTATAGTATTGTAGTCTTACGACATTCCACTTTGGGGTAATGCAGCCGCCGTTAACTCGATTTTGTTTTGCAGAAGCGAGCTATTCGCTCAATCTAAGCCTACCTAGGACCTAAAGATTCCTTAAGGCAAAAATTTTGAGAAATTGATATATTGACGCGTACGCGTACATACTGGTTTTAAACAATAGGATCCAGGAAACGTCCGACCGTATATAGACTATTTATTTTACAAAATGACAAACATTGACATCTATTATAATTCAACGGCGTCTTTATGAGCCGTTGAAGTTTATTATAGATACCTACTGCTATGTATGAATATTTATATAGCATGATATTATTAAAATAAACTAAATTTATTTCAAAGGTGTCACTTTACTGACTATCAATTGCTTTTAACCTTCTACAATAGATGGCATTGTATACAAATATACATAAAAATATATATGTAATGATAAATAATAAATAAATGTTAAAATTATAACAAATTCTTGTTTAACTATGGGACCCGATGACGCGCTAAATACCCGTTACCATAGCAACGTGTATGTCCTAGAAAAGTATGTTAAACATAATATTATGGTAGTGTGTGTAATGTTTTATTTATTGGTTTAATGTACTTTTTAAGCATTATTATTGTAAAATATTAGCGATGTGTACTTCACACACACACACACACACTCACACACACACAAAAATACACTATGAGTGTGCCAAATTTCATCTCCTTCCGTCCGTTGCTTCACGTATTAATATATAGATATACTATAAGATATGAATATTGTCGTCTACAATGAAATAGAAGATTTTTTGAAAGTGCCTCAACAGCTTGCTTATGTATAATATATATCCTCAGACTATATATCTATGACTTTTATTTGTATATGTATATATATATATATATATATATATATATATATATATATATATATATATATATATATATATATATATATATATATATATATATATATATATATATATATATATATATATATATATATATATATATACGTATGATAATACATACTTGTAATCCGCTTTATATAAATAAAACTAACTCATCATCTTATCAGTTCACTTCAAGTTCACCGCCGACTGTGTCGTAAGCGTCGGAGTTGTTTACAATAGATCCCCTCTACCGTACCGCCTACACTTGCATACACTTTGTATGCGAGATACAGCGTGAAGCTGAAAAGAAAACCAGTTTTACTTAACGAAATATTTAAACAAGTGGGAGTGGAACCCATGACCATAGTATGAGTATCAAACGATATATCTGGTAAGTTAAATTAGATAAGCTAAATTAATAACTATGAACAAACATACTCGTAGTTTATAAAGAAATAATGTAAACAACACTTCCATAATATACGTATTTGAAATAATATATTTATAAATTTGTAGTCCACATTATTCATTTACTTTACACGCTTCTTATGTGCACAACATACACTCACACACACACACACACACACACACAAAGTAAACAATGCATATCTTCGGTATTTCCTAAACTAAATTATAGGAAAAGCTTACATATTATGATATTCCCTATACCTACCTATGTTTTATTTATTGGTTTATACCTACCCTGCCTACCCTACCTACTATGCAGAAAACACTCTCACACCTCTTTATAGTCAAATTTAAACATTTCTGTTAATTAGCTAGCGCCTTCATTTGTTTGCGCCGACGCGACGATAGTAGATAGGACGAAGGGATGAGACAGTACACCTGTAGGTACTATACAATTAGACACAACAACTGTAACTGTACTCAAATACGGTGAGTGTATTTAACACGGAAGGTCTTATAGGATACTTTAGTTATCACAAGAATCAAAAACCGTTTTCATGTAAATAACTGTTGTACGTCATTTGTAGAGGGATGTGTTACACGACATCTATTAATATATGTAATTGAGAATACTTGCTATAAAAAGTATGTATTTTCAAAAAATGTTTAAGAATTTCAATATAGCAGGAATCATACACGTGGTTTTAGAGACTGTGTAATTTGTACCATCAAAATTATTTGTATCCATAGTTCTTGTAGAGAAATAATATCTAACATAACAGACAATACAAGGACACTATATATTTACATATATGTATGTGAAATTAGTAACTTTAATAACCAAAGAACTGATTCATTTAATCGTTTTATATTTGAAGGATACATTTATTACGCAGAATTATTTATATCTATTAACTATTATAAAGAGACCATATTAAATATTATTATTATAATTAAATTATTTATTTAAAAAATATTTCAATTCTTAAACCTGACGTGAAATATTTTAAATATGAAACCCTATCACCTTTACGGTGATATTGCTAATTCTATCCAGCAAGTCAATGTTAACCTAAATATCTTTAGTAGTTGGAGCAAATCATGTGACCTGTCGATAAATCCTGGCAAATCTCAGTTATGCATCCTTGGTAACGCAAAGCACCTCTCTAAAACTGATTGCTCCCCTTACATCCTTCTGAAATGATTAATATTTGCAAATTGGAGTTTAGTAGTTCTGTGAGAAATCTGGGCATGTGTCCCGCAGGATCCAAATTAATGCGAGAAAAACATTTTTAGCCGACGCTAAAAACTCACGCGAGTATGTAGGTACTTAACGCACAGATACAATATTGCATAAAAAATATTTTATAAACAAAGTGATAAGAAGGAAAAAGTAAAAGAAATGTAAGTATATATGTGTATTATATTAGAGTTTATCTGAAAGCATCGATCAAGCGAGTGAATATTCTTAGGTCTTTCTCAATATTCTTAAGTACGAAATGATTTATAACTATGATCAAAAAAAGTATTGCGCAACATATCTAGGTTTCCCAGCGTACCCTGCGTACACTGCTGTACAGGATATGCTGTACTGACGCTCTAAGCAAAAATACTGCAAAAAGTGGGGTCAACACAATACTGCGACGACGCAGCAGCGGATGCGGCCTTCCTTGAGCAGGGAACGACTATAATCGCGCCATACAACGCTTCTGATGCCGTCGTGACGTCAGCGCCGCATTTAGGGAATCAATGTGTGCTAGCAAGCTTAAGGAGAGCTCACTTGGCTGGGCTGACCGCCCTAAGTAGCACACGGCTCTCCCCTAGTGACTCCCCACAAAAACCCTGTCCCTCCAAAGGACACATTGCCTGGGCTTAAGCCCAACACGAGGACACGCCCATATTAATGGGCGGAGGTAGAACCTAATGGGCAAAGGGCTACGCTCGGGAACCGTTTGCCTCTCTCCCCTCGGGGGTCGAGAGTGAGAAAACACAGTTTTTAATTGTTACTTGTTGGAAAAATAGTTTGATTTAACAGCGAATTTCAAACAACGCCACATTCGTCTTAAACAGGCTATACCCCCTCATCTGCAAGCGGAGTAGTTGGAAAGGTTCCTTCTTGGAGGCAGGTATTGTAGGTGTCTATGAAGATTTTAGGTATAGTTTTGATTGCAAGTTTCAACGCTACGTTGGGGATGCGATCCAATCCAGGTGCTTTGGTATTTCCTATCCTTTTACAGGCATACATTAGTTCTTTTTCCAGCACCGGTGCTATGACCTCACGAGGATGCTGTATCTAGTCATATTTAAACTTTGCTTGCTGTGGAAAAAGTAAAGTGACAATTTTTTTCATCATAACGGGATCAGTCGGCGCTATGGTACAATTGTTATTGAGCTTCTTCATGACGACTTTATAAGGCTTACCCCAGGGATCGGCTTCTATATCTTATAGCATTTTTGTCCACAAGCTTCTTTTACTTTTTTTTATTGCTTTGTTTAGAATTGACCGTGCCTCCTTGTATTTTTTGTACATTTGCTCAAAGTGTGGTGTCTTCCTACATCTTTGAGAAAGTCTTCTAGCGCGGATGCACTTTTGCCGTAGTTGAGCAATGTTATCATTCCACCAGTAGACCGCTAGTAGTCGGCTTCCGCGGCATTATTGTATCACAGGCTGCTGTTATTCTCCTGATAATGTCCGACGCATTGTTGGATGCACCCTTTGATTTAATAGGTTTATCGTCTAATGCCATCTGTAATAACTCAGGTTCAAATATGCTGACTCTCCATCCTATCGTAGCAGGTTCTTTTTGTACTTTGTATGGGTTCGTTACTTTATTGGACACATTCCAACAAAGTGCCCTATGATCACTTGCCGTATAAATTTCAGTAACATTCCACGATGTGTTTCCCTTTGCAAGAATGCTACTTACAAATGTGACATCGATGATTGAGCTTGCTTCACCTCTATTGAATGTAGGTTCGTCACCGGTATTCAGCAAGACTACGTCAATAGTGGACATTGCCTCTATCAGTGCGCATCCTTTGGAATTCGTGGTCTTGCTACCCCAGTCAGTCGCCCATGCGTTAAAATCCCCTGCTATTGCATTCGGGAGGTTAGTTCGTACGTCTTCCACTAGGACGTCAAGAAAATCGCTGAATTCGTCAATAGTTTGGCTTGGTGGGGCATAGCAGCTGTAGAAGAATATTCCATCTACCTTAGCCTTTACAAATCCGCTGTTAGTTTGGTTATTTATTTTTTGTAAGGAGTTTTTACCGCATATCCATATAGCAACACTTCTATCTTCATTAGAGATCCAAGATTCACTGTGCAGGTGTTTGTAAGGCTCTGAGATCATAACCATGTCCATGTTTTTTCTCTTGTCATGTGCAGCTTCACAATGGTTAAGATTCATTTGCATAACTTGAGGCATATTTTCGATATTTCACCTCTTGGAGAGCTTTCCTGAAGACGGGACATTTCCCAGAGCCTGCAAAATGCGTGTGTGCATTTTTTACATCACACGTCTCCAAACAAAGGGCGCATTTGGCTTTGTTTGCACACTCGGCAATTTTATGGCCGCTTTCCCCACATTTAATGCAGCATGTAGTTTTATCCTGCTTGCTGGTACATTTATTAGCGATGTGGCCATAATGCCAGCAACGGAAGCATTTAGTAAGTGTTTTTATATCCCTAATTCGACAGTTAACCCAACCTATCTTAATTTTTCCATAATCGACGATTTTTTGGGCTATCCTTGATTGTAATCTCACAGATGCCGTAATGGTTCCTCCGTATGTTTTACGCATGCCCTTGACAGCCTCAGGTGGAACTTCACAACCTTCACCCGCTGCTTTTTGAATTGCTTTTATGATCTCTGCCTTTGTAGTAGATTCTTCTATGTCTTTAATTTCCACATCTTGCTCAGGTCCTTTGCTTACCACTACTGCGTCCTAGCCGAGAAGGTCAGTTAAAGTTTTTTTCAGTTCCGGGGCTTTATCTGTGTCCTTTCTTGTCAGTATCAGTAGCACATCTCCTGCGGTAGTTCTTCGGACTTTATCAACACACTGACTGATATTATGCGCTGTTGGATCCTGTGTGTGTGTGTGTGTGTGTGTAGGAGAAGTGCGGAACGCTAATATTTAGGCACACTACCATAATATTATGTTTAACATACTTTTCTAGGACATACACGTTGCTATGGTAACGCGTATTTAGCGCCTCATCGGGTCCCATGTTAAACTAGAATTTGTTATAATTTTAACATTTATTTATTATTTATCATTACATATATATTTTTATGTATATTTGTATACACCGCCATCTATTGTAGAAGGTTAAAAGCAATCGATAGTCAGTAAAGTGACACTTTTGAAATAAATTTAGTTTATTTTAATAATATCATGCTATATCAATATTACGATAGCATGCAGAGAGATAGTAAGAAGCTATTTGATAGAAGCTAAAAATATATATATTTTTTCTTTTTAATATGATGTTCCTTAAACAGACATAGCAGTAGGTATCTATTATAAACTTCAACGGTATATAAAGATGCCGTTGAATTATAATAGATGTCAATGTAGGAAGACAGTAAATAATATTGTTCAATATATGTATAAAATAATAATTTAACATGTGCCTTCCAGAGGGGTCCAGTGTGTATTGTCAAACATTAAATATTATTTATTAATAAAAAATAAAAGTAAATCGGAATACTTACAAAGAGAAAATTTATAAATTAAAAAAAATAATAATTACTTAAATCATATCTATATTTGTAGTCTTACAAATGCAGTTAATTTTAATAAATTAATATCATCGTATTTATCTGTTGTCTCCTTTTTGAGTTTAATTAAACATAATTATTATTTATTTTACAGAAGGGTAGGTAATACAAAATATTAAATCCTACATCGCGCTATGAACATTTAGTAAATAATTGCATATAAACATCACTATTTGTCACCCATTGAACGGGGGCCTCCGCCTTGAGGAAAACTAGTCGCCAAGCTAGACTAAGTTGGCATCGTCCAGATGAAGCCCTCTCGGGCTTGCCGTCCCGATGAAGCAATCTCGGGCTTGCCGTTCAAATGAAAGCCCTCTCGGGCTTGCCGTTCAGATGAAGCCCTCTCGGGCTTACACTACGCTCTCCGCGAATGTGTATCACGGTAGAATGTTCCTAATATGTGCCTTCTTCACGTAAGTGTCCTTATGTGTTCGCACCACTTCCTCAAGGATGGACCTGGGCACTGACCGCCGCGACCGCAGCTGAACACGCTCGCGCAGTTGGTGCCCAGCATTGACCCCATTTTTTCCATAGCTTTATATTTTTTTGAGCATCATGCTTTGCCTCACATATGCAGGGTAGTCTTTAGTTTCTTTCATAGTAATGTATCCTTACGACATTACACTTTGGGGTAATGCAGCCGCTTTTAACTCGATTTTTGTTTTGCAGAAGCGAGCTATTCGCGCAATCTAAGCCTACCTAGGACTTAAAGATTCTTAAAGGCGAATATTTTAAAAATTAATATATTGACGCGTACGCGTACATACTGGTTTTTACAATAGGATCCAGAAAACATCCGACCGTCCGTCCGTGACGTTGAAAAAAGCTTCACTCAACCCTCCCCACCCGGTAAAACTGTACTGTAAAAACTACTTGTAAAATAAATAGTCTATGTAGGAAGACAATAAATAATGTTGTTCAATATACGTATAAAATAATAATTTAACATGTGCCTTCCAGAGGGGTCCAGTGTGTATTGTCAAACATTAAATATTATTTATTAATAAAAAATAGAAGTAAATCGAAATACTTACAAAAAGAAAATTTATAAATTAAAAAAAATAATAATTACTTTATTTATCTACATAATATAGATGTTTTTCTTAATCATATCTATATTTGTAGTCTTACAAATGCAGTTAATTTTAATAAATTAATATCATCGTTAGCGCTATGAACATTTAGTTAATAATTGCATATAAACATCACTATTTGTCACACATTGAACGGGGAATTGCAAGCTTCACACTGTACGGACGTATTCACTACGCTCATACGGACCGAACCTTTCTCTTGTCCTTGGAAATTTTTAAATATTTAATTAAAATTTTAAAATTAAATATTTTATAATTTTCGCCGGCGTTCTGTCGCCGTGTCGCTTTTGTGACGTCGTTGTGACGTCACCTCAAATCGATTCTCGGTTTTCTGTTAACCGTATGGTTGTCGTGTGCGGGCTTTGAGCAAAGACGTTGCCATCTCAGAAATGAGCGGCCGAAAGAATGCGCAGCGGGATCGCTCCCGTTCGCGCACCAGACCTCCTTCGGACGTAGGGGCCAGTGGGTCGGGACCAACCCCACCCCCTCGCGCCTCACACCTCTCCGGAGCAGGAACTTTTGCGCGGAGCATGCCCCTTATCGGTCCCTTGCCGACCGCAACTGACTCCGGCCTTGTGTCAGTCTCCAGTGGCATCACTGAGTTGGGCCGTTCTATGGCCAGGCCCGCTTTTGGGGCGAACTCCCGGACACTGGAGACGCGCGACTTGAAAGTGCGCTCCACTGGTGTTTCCGGCCCCCAACTGGCGGTCTCAGTGCCCCCCGCGGGTGTTGTTACCACCTTCCGGCGTGGAACAGACCCAATTATAACGCCGCAGCGGGCTTCCAGGCCGCGGTCATCACCTCCACTACAACCAGCACCACGGGTGCCGCTAGTGATAGCTCGGTTACCTTTGCCGATGCGCTCCGGGCAGGAAGCCCGAGCCAGGCGGCGCAGGCGGCACCGGCTCCAGCAGCTGCACCCGCCCCAAAACCGAGGCCTCGCTACCCACCTCTCGTTGTGGAGACCCTGCCCAACTGGGCGACCCACTTCCGGGTGCTCAAAGAGAGGTTGGGACACGCACCCAACGCGCGCCCATTTGGGAAAGGTGTGCACTTCTCTCCAGAGTCGGAGGGCGACCACTCCTGAGGAGATTACGGAGGCGCTGGGAGAACTCGGGTATCAGGCCGAGTATGTCCGGCCGATCCGGGCGAGGAAAGGTCGGCCCGGCTGTATCTTCTTTGCGGTCCTGGTCAATAACCCCGGACCTCGAGCCAGGCATCTACAGCATCAATGAGTTGCTGTACATGCCTGGCGTCAAAATAGAAGCCTGGCGCAGCCGGAAGGGCCCAGCGCAGTGTCACCGCTGCCAGGCCTTCCGGCACTCGAGCCATGGGTGCCACCGCAGATTGGCCTGCGTGAGATGCAGAGAAGAGCATCGCGCGCAGGACTGCCCGCGCCCATTAGAGCAGCCCGCCACGTGCGCCAACTGTGGAGGGGGCCCATCCAGCCAGGAATAAGAGGGCTGGTACACTGGCCCTCACAGCTGCCTCTAAGCCTCCGGCATCGGTCGCCCCGGTCCCTACCAACATGGTAGCCACGGACGCACAGGCCTCTTCTTTGATGGCTCCGGCCAATCCGCCTTCTACGAGGGATGGCGGAGTCGGCCGTAGTGCCTCCAAGAAGAGGTCTAAGGGTAAGAGGAAGAAGGGGACGGCCTGTTCTTTTACCCCAACCAGCCAAACCACCGCAGTCCGTGCAGCCTCTGATGCTGCACAAGCCTCCCGAAGCCAGGCTGCTCCAGGTTCGGGCGATACCCGCGCGTCCCTTGACAGGGCCATCGACTGCTACTGCTCCCTCTCTTGGAGGCGCACTTCCAACCGCGCCCCTAACAGTTTGGATTTCACAGTGGTCATTCGACCACTTTGCAACTGGCACGCGTCCTCCACTTCGCAGCGGCCGCCACGAACAGGAAGGAGAAGGCAGTAGCGATCTTCCTGAACGTGTCGAAGGCGTTTGACAGGGTGTGGCACCCCGGATTGCTCCACAAAGTGATCCGGGCGGGCACTCCCCATCACCTGGTGAGGGTTCTGGCCGAATTCCTGCGCCGCAGAACCTTCCGGGTTAGAGTGGACCACGCTCTATCCAGCAGCCATCCCATCGTTTGGGCTCCACAAGCTGCCTCCTCCGCTTGTTCTCCAGGGTGAACAGGTCAAGTGGTCCCGCCAAGTCTAGGTGACTTGGAGCGTCTGGGCGTCTCCATAGAAAAGGAAACTTTCCATGTCGGCCCAGGTAGCCAAAGCCAGGAACGCAGCGCGAGTTGCACTGGCCCTGTTGCTTCCTTTATTCCGATCCCGCCTTCCACTCCGCACCAGGCTGGGGTTGTACAACAACGTACGTCAGACCCCATCTGACGTACGCGTCCCCAGCTTGGTACTCCCTCACGAGACCTAGTCTTCGGAAGGTCCTTGAGACGGTACAAAATGTGGCTCTCCGACGAGTCGTCCAGGCTCCTAGATACGTGAGGAACGCTACCATTCAGCGCGTCCTCCGTATCGAAAGCCTAGAGAGTCACATCACCCAGCTAGCTGCCCGCGTCTACCACGGTGCCGACGCCTCGGATCGCCCTCACATCCGAGACATCGCTCCGTGGCACTCCCGTCCGCCGGACGCTCGAAGACTACCTCGAGACATCCTTCCCCCTCCTTCCGATTCCTGAGCTGTTACCAAGGTCACTGGTCGCCTAGGCTGAGCCTCCCCCGGATCACCGAGGGTTTCATTCGGCCGGGCTGACCGCCCGGGTAGCGCATAGCTCACTCCTTTCGTCCAGTCAGTTTAAATCTTGTCACTTACACACTAAGGACACTTTACCTCGGGCCGAACGCCCAACGCAAGGACCCGCCCATATTCATGGGCGGCGGAAGAGCCTAACGGCAAGAGGGCACTGCCCTGAAGCTGTTTTCCTCTCCCCCCTCGGGGGTCGAGAGAGAGAATACATCCTCCGCCTTGAGGAAAACTAGTCGCCAAGCTAGACTAAGTTGGCATCGACCAAATAAAGCATCGACCAAATAAATGCCGTCCACATAAAGCTCATTTACGAATGGCTCCGGTTGTTCACACCACTTCCTCAAGGATGGAACTGTGCACTGAAAATAATGTTGCACGCCGCAACACCATTTTCAGTGCCTAGCGTTGACCCTACTTTTTGCATAGCTTCATATTTTTTGAGCATCATGCTTTGCCTCACATAAAGCAGGGTAGCTACTTTCATAGTATTGTAGTCTTACGACATAATACTTTGGGGTAATGCAGCCGCTGTTATCTCGATTTTTGTTTTGCAGAAGCGAGCTATTCGCGCAATCTAAGCCTACCTTAAGGCGAAAATTTTAAGAAATTATATATTGACGCGTACGCGTACATACTGGTTTTAAACAATAGGATCCAGAAAACGTCCGACCGTATATAGACTATTTTTTTACAAAATGACAAATATTGACATACTTTATAATTCAATGGCGTCTTTATGTACGTTGAAGTTTATTATAGATACCTACTGCTATGTCTGTTGAAGGAACATCATATTAAAAAGAAAAAAATATATATTTTTAGCTTCTATCAAATAGCTTCTTATTATCTCTCTGCAGCTATCGTAATATTTATATAGCATGATATCATTAAAATAAACTAAATTTATTTCAAAGGTGTCACTTTACTGACTATCGATTGCTTTTAACCTTCTACAATAGATGGCGGTGTATACAAATATACATAAAAATATATATGTAATGATAAATAGTAAATAAATGTTAAAATCATAACAAATTCCAGTTTAACATGGGGCCCGATGACGCGCTAAATACGCGTTACCATAGCAACGTGTATGTCCTAGAAAAGTATGTTAAACATAATATTATGATAGTGTGTGTAATGTTTTATTTATTAGTTTAATGTACTTTACAAGCATTATTGTTGTAAAATATACACACATACACACACACACACACACACACACACACACACACACACGCACACACACACACACACACACACGCCCACACGCAGACACGCAGACACGCAGACACACAGACAACTGACACACACACACACACACACACACGCACACACACACGCACACACACATACAAAAACACTAAATTAATTTTATTAGTTTAATTTATCTTGTAATCAACGTGCACGGGAATCTTATTTAATTATTTTTTTTATTAATACTTTTTTGTATATTATAAAGTTTATTTAAATTTTATATTCATTATATAGTTTGTTATTATTTTTTTATATTATATTATTTTTATTTTTGTACTTTATATATTATTTATTTGTGTATTATTTATACATTGCACTATATATTATGTATTTAAATGCTGAATACTTTTCCTGCTCTTCCAGCGATTATATCGCTCATTTTCAGATTCAGAACCTCTTGAAGATAAACTGTCAAAAATATTTATCAATCCGAGTGTGCCAGCTTATTTTACTGATCTTCTCGCATCTTTTGGCTCCGGCGTAGTTGATTGTATACTCATATCCGAGACCTGGTTTAAGCCATCTCTTTCATCTGTTAGCTAATCTATTCCAGGATACCAGCTATTTCGCAACGATCGCACTCTGCAAGGTGGTGGAGGTGTTTATATATACCTTCGCAACAATATACATGCCGGCATCATTATTTGCTCTCTTAATGATTCTTTAGGAACGCCTGAATATCTTTTTTTAGAATTAACGTTACATCGTAAAAAAATTTTTTTGGGGGTTTTGTATTCCTCGAATGACAAAATTAATTATTTTTCTGCTTTGGAAAGTGTCCTGGAATATCTATCACCACATTATGAGCACGTCATCTGTATGGGCGATTTAAATACATGTCTGTTAAAGGATGTCGCTAGATCGGATTTGTTAAAAGCATTGTATGAGTCTTACAACTTGCATTTGCTTCCAATGAATTATCCCACCCATCATTTTCCTAACTGTAGGCCTTCTCTCATTGATCTCATGGCTCTCTCTAATCCTAATCTTGTACTTTCTCATGGACAAATGACTGTGCCATTTTCTTTTCATGGTTTAATATATATTTCATATAAACTTCGCTCTCCTAAGGTTAGAGACAAAACATTTCTTCAGCGCAACTTTAGGCATATGGACTTGGAACGCTCGAGGGAGGATGTGAGTAACATCGACTGGTCATCCACATTGTCATCTTATAATATTAACAGTATGGTGGACTCTTTAACTACTAAACTGATTTGTATTTATGACAAACACGCTCCTGTAAGACCAGTTCGCATGAAGCACGCACCCGCTCCCTGGTTAACACCTGTTATTCGACAAACTATGTGTAAGCGTGACAGAGCCAAAGCTAAAAACAAAAAAAATCCTTGCCAAGATTACTTGGCTGCCTACAAAAAACTGCGTATCATTTGCAACAGAATGTGTAGGGATGCAAAACGTCCTTACATTCATAGCACTATCCAGAATCTCAGTCAAGCACAAGTTTGGAGATTCTTAGAGTCATTAGGGGTAGGTAATTTCAATGATACTCATTTCGTAAATATAAATCTCACTCTTCACGCAGCTAACATCTCTTCTTCAGTTATCAACTGGTTCTGTTCATATCTTTTCGGTCGTCGGCAGTGTGTAAAAGCTAATGGTGTCACATCATCATGGTTGGAACTCACTGCTGGCGTACCTTAAGGCGGCGTTCGCTCTCCACTTCTTTTTTCTATTTTTATTAATAACATATCAAAAGTCATTTCTTCTCCCTACCATTTGTATGTAGATGACGTGCAGTTATATAAAAATTGTAATTTGAATGAATTACCCAAGGCTATCGAAACTCTAAACAAGGATCTTATTGCTATTCAGTTTTGGGCTGAATCTTTTGGCTTATTAGTTAACCCTAAAAAAATCGCTTATTATTGGTAGTAACAAGCTTAGAGGTAGAATCAAACGTTGGAACTAAACGCCGAAAATTTCATATTCGGGAGTTGAAATTAAATACTTTAAAAACAAAAAATTTAGGCCTTTTTTGACAGTAATATGTCTTGGACTTCACACATTTCTCTTTCCATTCTCTCATGCGTCTCCAATATTTCCTCCCTCACAAACCAAAATTATGCTTGCGCAATCTCTTCTCCTGCCAATTCTTGACTACGCCGATGTTTGCTATTTGGATGTGACCGAGGAGCTACTAAACAAGCTAGAGCGTCTTCAAAATCTCGCCATACGATTTATCTTTGGTCTGCGTAAGTTTGACCACGTTCCTTAATTTCGCGCTCAGCTTAATTGGCTTCCTATCCGCCTTCGCCGAGATATGCACATCCTTACACTCCTTTTTAAAATTCTTAATTATGAAAATTTCCCTCCTTATCTCCGCTCTCGTTTTAACATACTACCCACTCTCGCACGCTCTAGGCGGTCGTGTGTCATACCGACACTAGACATACCTAAGAGTAATACTAAATACCTTCAGAAATCCTTCTCAGAGTATGCTGCAATCCTGTGGAACCAACTCCCTAAATCCATCCAAAAAACGTCCAACCATTATTTCCTTCAAATGTCAATTAAAAAAGCCCTTACTCTTAAGTTTAAACGAGTAAATTGATTTTCAGACAGTCATCAATGTATATAAGATAAACTTATCTTCAGCTCACTTATATATGTATGTATTACGTATTTATTTATTTTATATATATATGTATATGTATATATGTATATGTATGTATGTGTATGTGTATGTATGTGTATGTGTCTGTATGTATATTTATATATATATATATGTTTGTATGGTGTATTTATATGTTTGTAAATATTTATGTATTTGTAATAAGTAAGTATTTAGTATATATTATAGTTCCATATTTGTATATATCAAGTTTTATTTATGTGTGACATATAATTAATTATATATGTATTTGTGATTTATTTTATAATTAATTGTACTATATTCTTACCCGCTGCTTAAAAACTTATCCACTACCAGAGGTTGGCTGGAAGAGATCTCTTATAGAGATAAGTCCACCTTTGTGTATGTATGTTTTTTAATGTTGTTACCCGTATGTTTTTTTAGTACTATAAAGAATATTTTATATATATATATATATATATATATATATACATATATATATGTATATATATATATATATATATATATATATATATATATATATATATATATATATATATATATATATATATATATATATATATAATTGTAATAGTATGTAAACTGTGTTGCGGGTGTTAGTGTCTTCCCCTTAAATAAATGACACATCTAATCTTACATCAAACAAAATATTGAAAAATACTAAGAATCAAATAAAATAAAAAAGATATCTTGTTATACATCATTTATGTATATTACGTCATGCTGTGTGTGTGAATGTGTGAGTAAGTGCGTGTGTGAGTGTGTGTGTTTGGTATATATATATATATATATATATATTATATATATATATATATATAATATATATATATATAATTTAAATAGTATGTAAAGTGTGTTGCGGGTGTTAGTGTCTTCCCCTTAAATAAATGACACATCTAATCTTACATCAAACAAAATATTGAAAAATACTAAGAATAAAATAAAATAAAAAAGATATCTTGTTATACATCATTTTATGTATATTACGTCATGCTGTGTGTGTGAATGTGTGAGTAAGTGCGTGTGTGAGTGTGTGTGTTTGGTGGTGTAATTAAGGTGTTATAAGATTTTCTACATCAATATATTCCATTGGCTTAAATTTGTTACTATTGAATTTCTTAACAGTCTGGATTTTATTAAGTTTATTATATGTACTCTCTTTGCAAATGTTGTTCTAGTGCGAGGAACAGGGCAATATTCAGGGCGTTTTTGTACTATGGGTAAAATAGGGACAACTCGTTTGTGGTATCTACGCAGCATTTCGTACACAAATAACTTTCTAGCAGATAGCACTCCTGCCAGTTCATACACTGAAGATGTAGGATGACGATGCGGTAAGCAAAAAAGTACTTTGAGAACCATACGCTGTGCTCGCTCGACTGCATTCATATGGCTTTTTGCCGCACCTCCCCAAGCGCAAATACAGTATCTAATAATGCATTCACACAAAGCTCGGTATGTTTGTACGAGAAGAGTAAAATTCGCCACTACGCGCAGGTTCTTGAAAATGTATACTAGTTTTCTTATTCTAGCTGTAGTTGTCGTGAGATGTGTAGTCCAGTTCAGTTGGTAGTCTAGCGTTACTACACCTAAATACTTAATCGAAGTGACTCATGAAAGCGCTGTGCAGTCACAACTTACGTGGCTGTTCTATTGCCAGGGAAGGTATGAGTTTTAGGTATGTGCGATTCACTTGGTTTTCCCAAAGGTGTTTTGCCAAAGGTGACATATTTCGTCTTAGTGGTGTTATGTGATAGCAGACTGTTCTCTACCAGGAAGTCACCTTAGCTAAACCTTAGTCTTCGTCTTCTTCTTGGCATTAGTCCCAGCTTTTGCCAGGGTCTGCCTTCCGACTAAGCCTACTCCACTTTGCACAGTCTTTAACATCCTCAGTGGACAATCTATTGGCTAGTTTCAGTAATAAAAAGTATTTCTGGTAATCTCGACTATACGGACGCCATAAAGTATAACAAAGCCATTAATTTTTAGAGCAAAATAATAATTTGCTGATTAATAAAATTAATAATTATATTAACTTCAATAAAAATTGGATGTCTTAGTTAAAAGTTTAACGGATATCAATAATGAATTTGTAACTTTTATGGAATTAACTCAAATTTTCCTCATAAGAATGCCACTTTGAAATTATTGGGACTGGATGATTCAGTTACCAAAGAAAAGGTGGCTAGTGCCGTCTCAAATGCTGGTAGCTGTACTGTTGATGCTGTTACAGTGTCTGAGCTTCGCCTTGGCCCCCGAGGTATGATGACAGCGTTAGTGCGGTGTCCATGCGATTGCGCAAAGACTATCGCGGCTAAGGGTCGAATTTTGATAGACTGGAGCTCTGCCAGGGTCCAGGTTCTTGAGGAGCGTCCTTTGCGTTGCTACAGATGTCTGGCACTTGGCCATGCCAGGCCACAGTGTCCTTCAACAACTGTCAGAGACAATCTATGTTTCCGATGTGGTTGTGAGGGGCACAAGTCTCACACTTGCCGTGCCTCGCTGCATGGTATGCATGGACGCAAAGAGACCATCAGGACATATAATGGGTGGTGCAGAGTGCCGTCCACCACCTGTCAAGGGATCAGTGGCTCTTGAGACAAGAGCACCCTCTGGAGCTGGAGACCATCAGGTTGTAGAGGTCATAATGGCTATAAATCAAGCAAGCTTCCTACAGGCTAATATCAACCACTCCGCCAGAGCGCAGGACTTACTACTGCAATTTATGGCGGAGTGGAGTATCGATATCGGTGTCGTCTGTGAGCCTTACTTGGTCCCTCATAATCCGCGTTGGTTGGCTGATTCAGACGACTCTGTAGTAGTTATATTTAGCACCAACACTAGAGCTCCTATCACAGCCTTGGAAAGAGGCTCGGGGTATGTCGTGGTACAGTGGGGAGATTACGTTGTAATTGGCGTTTACTTCTCCCCCAACCGCAGTTTGGCGGACTTCGAGATCTTTCTTGATTCCGTCAGACTTGCGGTTGGTCGATACTCGCCGAAGAAAATAATTGTGCTTGGCGATTTCAATGCCAAGTCCCGTGCCTGGGGGAATCCTACATCAAATACTAAGGGCAAAGCTGTACAGGTATGGGCTCTCCTCTCCGGACTGTCCCTTCTCAATGTGGGGACAACATTCACTTGTGTGCGACATAACGGGGGGTCCGTGGTGAACCTATCTTTCGCATCACCATCCCTCGCGCATTATGTAAGGAATTGGAGAGTAGAAGAGGAAGTGGAGACCTTGTCAGACCATCTTTATATTAGGTTTGAGATCTCCATTCACCAAGCACCGGTAGCCCAACGCAGGCGCTCATTTCAAAAGTTCCCAAGGTGGGCTCTCAGCCAGCTTAACGTAGACTTAGCTAAAGAGGTTGCGATTGTGGCAAAGTGGAGCTTTCCAAGCGATATGGTGAATGGTCACAATGTTGAAGTGTTATCAGGCCAGCTACACAGTAAAATAACAGAGGTATGCGATGCTGCCATGCGGAGAGCCCGGCGAAGACCAGCCCGCCGCCAAGTGTACTGGTGGACGACCGAGATTGCTGCACTGCGGGCGACCTGTCATCGGGCCCGACGGGCGTACACAAGGTGTAGAAGGAGAAACGGACTCGACCCTGCTCTTGAGAGCCGGCTGCAGGGCATGTACAAAGAAAGCAAAAAGGCTCTGCAGCTTGCAATTAGGCTTGCGAAGCGTAAGGCCTATCAGGAACTTTTCGCGGGTCTTAGCTAGTTTCCATCCCCTATTTCGCCGCACGGAAAAACTCCGCGTGCAGGGTGCTCCTCTAACCGAAACGCTGTCACCGAGTTTTCTTCTACGCCTTGTGGAGGTCCTATTTCCAGAGCCGCAAAGGCATGTCCCTCCTAGAATGGCCTCAATTTCCGAATATGAGGAGGTGTCGGTGGTTCCCTGCATAATTGACGAGGAGATGAATTTGGCGCTCAGGAGATTGAAGGCCAAGAACACGGCTCCTGGACCAGATATTCCAGGTAGGACCAGGTATTCCAGGTAGAGTTTTAAGTATCGCCCTGGAATATCTTAGCGACAAACCTCGGAAACTATTCGATCAATGTTTATTAACTGGACAGTTTCCGAAGACTTGGAAGGTAGGAGGATTGTGCCTGCTGCGCAAGGTGGGGCGTCCTCTGGACTCTCCCTCCGCATATAGACCAATTGTGCTGCTGAATGATATAGGCAAGCTTTTATAGAAGATCATCGCCTTCCGTCTTATTCAACACCTAGAGAGGGTAGGTCCCGACCTTTCAAAGGCTCAGTTCGGGTTCAGGGTCGGTCAGTCAACCATTGATGCCCTGAACGCCTTGAAAACCCGGTCGTTGGCTGCTACAGCAGAGACAGATGTTCTTCTCGCCGTCTCGTTAGATGTGGTCAATGCCTTTAACAGTCTGCCGTTTGAGACACTAAGAGCGGCACCGCGGTTCCATGGGGTGCCTCTCTATCTCCAGCGGCTGTTAGATCACTACCTCCAAGATAGAGTAGTCATATGGATTGGGGGAAATGGCCGGATCGGTCGACGAAGTGTCGGTTGTGGGGTTCCACAAGGGTCGGTTTTGGGCCCGTTACTGTGGAACATCGGTTACGATTGGATGAGTATCATCTGTTACGTGGATGACACTTTGGTCACGGCCCGAGGTCCATCCTACCAGGAGGCGGCACGCTTGGCTGAAACCGGCACGCGTTATTGGCCGCATCGAAGCGCTGGGTCTGAAGGTCTCTATGCCTAAAACTGAGGCCCTACTTTTTCATATACCCCACGTAGGGCTACTTTGCGCATCCAGGGCCAGGAGGTGGAGGTACGGCCCCAGATGAAGTATCTGGGACTAACCCTGGATAGTCGATGGTTGTTTAAGTCGCACTTCGCTCAGCTTGCACCTAAGCTTGTGAACGCTGCCGGGGCCCTCGGTAGATTACTGCCAAATATCGGAGGACCCGATTTTACATGGCGACGTTTGTACGTCGGTGTGTTGAAATCCATGGCACTTTACGGCGCTCCTGTGTTGGCCGATGCTCTCTCCGTTCATAACAAGACCCAATTGCGTAAAGCGCAGCGGGTCATAGCGGTTAGAGCTATTCGAGGATACCAGACAGTGTCGTGGACGGTGGCTACACTCCTGGCGGGCGACCCGCCTTGGGTGCTGCAGGCGGAATTGATCGCCAGAGTTCACGCATTCCGTGCAAGTGAGCGGTCGCGAGGTGAGCAACCATCGAGTGAGGTTATCGGGCGAATCAGGAAGAGAGCAGACAAAGCCCTGATCCTGCGATGGAGGGAGGACCTGGGTTCACCGGTGGCAGGACTGGCGACGGTGGAGGCGGTTCGCCCCCACCTAGAGCGCTGGTTGACAAGGGGGTTTGGCGTCCTGACGTTTAGACTGGTGCAGGTATTGACGGGGCATGGTTGCTTCGGCAAATATTTGCATCAGATTGCGCGTCGGGAGATGTCACCAGCGTGCCACGAGTGTGATGCCTCCGTTGATTCGACGCATCTCACTGTGGCTGAATGCCCCACTTGGGCTCCGCAACGCCACGCCTTGATGGCTGTAGTGGGTAGGGATCTCTCACTGTCTATTATGATGGAAGCCATGCTGGAGAGTGAGAGGAACTGGTCTGTAGCAGTCTCCTTCTGTGTATCTGTTATCGCACAGAAGGAGGCCGCGGAGCGTGCGCGCGAGCTTAGCGTGGACGCAGATCTGCTCCGCCGTCCAGGAACCAGGAAGTAGGAAAAGGCGGTACGCGCATCTCCAACTTCCCTGACCCTAGAAGAGCTACTGTAGGAAGGTCATGAAGATCTTCCCGCAAGTCATCGTGGCTGCGGGCGCCCTGGAAGATACCCTGAGGCTCCCCGAAGGCGATAGTGGCCCTCGTTAGGTGGGCCTTCCACCGAGGTGCTGTAGTGGCATGCGCAAGCGATCCTACAGCATCTCAAATAGGTGGAGAGGGTTTCCGCTGGGTTTTAGTGGGTAGTGTCGGGTTCGATGAGTCCCACAGTACCATTCCTCTGTAGGGCACAAGTGTCCTACTCAGGGATGGTCTGCGTAAAAGCATTTCCCAGTGAAAAAAAAAAAGCATAGAAAATATTTCTAACAAATTTACTCGCATTTATTCGTGCCAAAAGTAATCATTACTCTATGTTTAATTTTTGTATGTACCAGGATATTATAAGTAAATTAAATACACTTTATAAGAAAAATTAACTTTTAAATATTAGTTTCAAAGATTATTTCGATGTAGTACAAGTAGGATATTATTTTAGTGCTAGAGATATTATTTTAGTTTACAAATTTCCGATTGTCTATCCTAAAAATTATTTTTTGTATTACTTGTCCCCTGTATAAAACGTGAATTATCAAATCCTTATCCCTCCTCAACCTCATATAGCAATTCACGAAAAAGATTTTATGTACATAGAGGCTGAATGCCCGAAGATCGGTTAATCATACTTATGTGATCATAAACTAAGCTACAAACAAGAAAAACAGCTAGATTGTATCGAACGCCTCATAACCACACAGCAGCTGCAAAGTACCTGTCAGTACACATCGATTATCCTTACTACAGAAGCAATCGAACAGTTGGACGACAGACATTATATTATCACCATTCCAGAACCAACTAAATTGAAACTATCGTGCAACCAACAGAAATACATAAAAATACAGGGAAGCTATCTCGTAATGTTACCAGCAGGATGTTCTATACAAAATACGCTATTTACTTTAATTATTAGTAATAATAATATAAAAGGACAAGCATTGGAAATTATTGATTTAACAAGTATTAATACAACAAAAAAGGAAAATTCTGAAATAACACTGAAACTTAACTCAATAAAAATATACACATATAATTCTGTTTGTGAAATGTTATATATATATTTTTTTTTTGTGCAATAAAATATTATCATTATTATTATTAAATTTGACCGACATCCTAGAAGTAAATATAAAAATCTCCGCACAACAATCTATTTCAAAAATATCTTCAACATCTGATAGCCTTTATCATATCCGCTATATGGAATAATTCTAACGGCAACTATAATAACTATCTTCATTATAATTGCTAAAATTCATAAGAGAATTCTTAAGCGAAAGCATCAACCGCAAGGGAAATATCAAAGAAAGAAGCTGGAACCTAAGATCCAGTGGAATATATACTTCAGCACTATTCGAGATCCAAGGACACTGAATAGGTGGTGTTCTTCAGGAGGGAGGTGTTACGTTCCCACACTAACCGGGCATCGCTTAGCCAGATTTTGCGTAACTTGTTTACTGCATTCCATCAAATCTAAGAATTGTAACAGCAAGAAATGTAAAACGAATGGTCATTTTTCATCCATTGTTTTAGTTCATGTTAGTTTTAATATTAAAATAATTATTCACTCTTGTTTTCTCACATCGAGCAAGTAGTCACCATTTTAGTTAATAATTTAAATTGTAATTTTTAATAAAATATTTTAAAGATTTGGTTTTTTTTGGATCCTACGCTGCCACCGTACTTATTTCCTTCCAGAGGGACCCAGTGTGTATTGTCAAACATTAAATATTATTTATTAATAAAAAATAAAAGTAAATCGGAATACTTACAAAAAGAAAATTTATAAATTAAAAAAAAATAATAATTACTTTATTTATCTACATAATATAGATGTTTTTCTTAACCATATCTATATTTGTAGTCTTACAAATGCAGTTAGCATTTGTAAGACTACAACTTTTGCATTTGCAAACTACCTGTGCACAAAAATTAAAAAAAAAAAAATATATTTTTTTTTTTTCTTAATTTTTCGCCTTTAGGAATCTTTAGGTCCTAGGTAGGCTTAGATTGAGCGAATAGCTCGCTTCTGCAAAACAAAAATCGAGCTAACAGCGGCTGCATTACCCCAAAGTGTAATGTCGTAAGGATACATTACTATGAAAGTAGCTAAAGATTACCCTGCTTTATGTGAGGCAAAGCATGATGCTCAAAAAATATAAAGCTATGAAAAAAGTGGGGTCAATGCTGGGCACTCACAGCGCGAGCGGACAGGCGCGGTAAGCAGCGGTCAGTGCACAGGTCCATCCTTGAGGACGTGGTGCGAACAACCGAAGTTATTCGCACATAAGGACACTGAGGTGAAGAAGGCACACATTGGGAACATTCTACCACCGGAGTGCTTACTCAATGCTCTCTCAGTGAAGGTGTGAGACACCTTTACGGAGAAAGTAGTGTAAGCCCGAGAGGCGAGAGGGCTTTATCTGAACGATGCCAACTTAGTCTAGCTTGGCGATTAGTTTTCCTCAAGGCGGAGGACCCCGTTCAATGTGTGACAAATAGTAATATTTATATGCAATTATTTACTAAATGTTCATAGCGCGATGTAGGATTTAATATTTTGTATTACCTACCCTTCTGTAAAATAAAATAAATTATGTTTAATTAAACTCAAAAAGGAGACAACAGATACATACGATGATATTAATTTATTAAAATTAACTGCATTTGTAAGACTACAAATATAGATATGGTTAAGAAAAACATCTATATTATGTAGATAAATAAAGTAATTATTATTTTTTTTTTAATTTATAAATTTTCTCTTTGTAAGTATTCCGATTTACTTTTATTTTTTATTAATAAATAATATTTAATGTTTGACAATACACACTGGGTCCCTCTGGAAGGAAATAAGTACGGTGGCAGCGTAGGATCCAAAAAAAACCAAATCTTTAAAATATTTTATTAAAAATTACAATTTAAATTATTAACTAAAATGGTGACTACTTGCTCGATGTGAGAAAACAAGAGTGAATAATTATTTTAATATTAAAACTAACATGAACTAAAACAATGGATGAAAAATGACCATTCGTTTTACATTTCTTGCTGTTACAATTCTTAGATTTGATGGAATGCAGTAAACAAGTTACGCAAAATCTGGCTAAGCGATGCCCGGTTAGTGTGGGAACGTAACACCTCCCTCCTGAAGAACACCACCTATTCAGTGTCCTTGGATCTCGAATAGTGCTGAAGTATATATTCCACTGGATCTTAGGTTCCAGCTTCTTTCTTTGATATTTCCCTTGCGGTTGATGCTTTCGCTTAAGAATTCTCTTATGAATTTTAGCAATTATAATGAAGATAGTTATTATAGTTGCCGTTAGAATTATTCCATATAGCGGATATGATAAAGGCTATCAGATGTTGAAGATATTTTTGAAATAGATTGTTGTGCGGAGATTTTTCTATTTACTTCTAGGATGTCGGTCAAATTTAATAATAATAATGATAATATTTTATTGCACAAAAAAAAATATATATATAACATTTCACAAACAGAATTATATGTGTATATTTTTATTGAGTTAAGTTTCAGTGTTATTTCAGAATTTTCCTTTTTGTTGTATTAATACTTGTTAAATCAATAATTTCCAATGCTTGTCCTTTTATATTATTATTACTAATAATTAAAGTAAATAGCGTATTTTGTATAGAACATCCTGCTGGTAACATTACGAGATAGCTTCCCTGTATTTTTATGTATTTCTGTTGGTTGCACGATAGTTTCAATTTAGTTGGTTCTGGAATGGTGATAATATAATGTCTGTCGTCCAACTGTTCGATTGCTTCTGTAGTAAGGATAATCGATGTGTACTGACAGGTACTTTGCAGCTGCTGTGTGGTTATGAGGCGTTCGATACAATCTAGCTGTTTTTCTTGTTTGTAGCTTAGTTTATGATCACATAAGTATGATTAACCGATCTTCGGGCATTCAGCCTCTATGTACATAAAATCTTTTTCGTGAATTGCTATATGAGGTTGAGGAGGGATAAGGATTTGATAATTCACGTTTTATACAGGGGACAAGTAATATAAAAAATAATTTTTAGGATAGACAATCGGAAATTTGTAAACTAAAATAATATCTCTAGCACTAAAATAATATCCTACTTGTACTACATCGAAATAATCTTTGAAACTAATATTTAAAAGTTAATTTTTCTTATAAAGTGTATTTAATTTACTTATAATATCCTGGTACATACAAAAATTAAACATAGAGTAATGATTACTTTTGGCACGAATAAATGCGAGTAAATTTTCCAATCGAAATAATTCGTTAGAAATATTTTCTATGCTTTTTTTTTTTTTTCACTGGGAAATGCTTTTACGCAGACCATCCCTGAGTAGGACACTTGTGCCCTACAGAGGAATGGTACTGTGGGACTCATCGAACCCGACACTACCCACTAAAACCCAGCGGAAACCCTCTCCACCTATTTGAGATGCTGTAGGATCGCTTGCGCATGCCACTACAGCACCTCGGTGGAAGGCCCACCTAACGAGGGCCACTATCGCCTTCGGGGAGCCCCAGGGTATCTTCCAGGGCGCCCGCAGCCACGATGACTTGCGTTGCGTATATATATATATATATATATATATATATATATATATATATATATATATATATATATATATATATATATATATATATATATATATATATATATACACATATATATATTATATATATATATATATATATACATTTTTGTTATTAAAATGTCAGAGCTTACCTTACAATTAGCTGAGGTATAATAAAATTAAACATCATTTTGATAAAACCAAAGAAGCTGCAGGAAAATAATGGTTCTATACATTCATGAAGTGCCATCCAGATATAAGATCTCTATCATCCCAAGGCCACATCTATATTTCTACTTTTGAATAAAAAATAATACTTATTTAGTGTTTCATTTGAGTCACGTTCACTGGACTGTTAACACAAATGTTTCTAAGTCCATTGATAGCACCTTAGTGGTCCGTTCAAGGTAACGGTGGTCCAAAGAAAGCAACTCGTCATTGAAAAGTTATTTAAATATATTTCTAAAGCCTCTCAACTTTCATTGACAATAATTTATATATCATTAACTGACATAAAACGCATCACATTCCAAGAATCGAAGTGCGAGTCACCTCATCGACATCACTTAACAGCAATTCAAAGTCATAATATTTTCTTCTTTATTTTACTATTCTTCTTAATATTAAGAATATGTTAAAAAACTTACCAGCAAAATGTTTCATGTAATACAAGGGTGTACCTATAGTAGAAGCACTTATTTTACCAGCCTCGCTTTCAATTATACGTTTATTTTCCACCTTCCACCTTAAAATTTTATTATATATTTATCTTATATATATAGGTGATTATATTATTATTAATAAATATAGGTTAAATTAATTATACAAGCAAATATTTTCTTTTTCTTTCTTTATGTCAACGTGCCAACTCGTCCAGCCAGTTACATTTTACAATAAAAAAAATATTAAATATTTTTATTTGTTTTAAAGTGTGAATTAAAATAACTTCATTAATTATCATTAAATTATTCATATACAAAAAAAAATTAAACCTGACGTGAAATATTTTAAATATGAAACCCTATCACCTTTACGGTGATATTGCTAATCCTAACCAGCAAGTCAATGTTAACCTAAATATCATTAGTAGTTGGAGCAAATCATGTGACCTGTCGATAAATCCTGGCAATTCTCAGTTATGCATCCTTGGTAACGCAAAGCACCTCTCTAAAACTGATTGCTCCCCTTACATCCTTCTGAAATGATTAATATTTGCAAGTTGGAGTTTAGTAGTTCTGTGAGAAATCTGGGCATGTACAGGAGGTGCTAATAAGTCACACCAAGTACTATAGTACAGTCGTGCGTCGATGTTCGTCATAAGTACACGAGTCTTGCGTGCTTATTCGAGCGTAAATAATATTTCTTCATTCTACCTACATGAATATTTTATTTGATTATGGATGAATTAAATTATGAGACGGAACTCTTATCGGTGCCATGTGATTATGAGTTAGATCCAGTTTTACCTAATGAATTGTCGAAGCAGCAGGCAATAGAGGAAGAAGAGGAAGTAAATAAAGAAAAACCTCGATTGGTTGAAAAAAGGCAGAGATGTGACAGTGGAAAAAGTAAAAGCGAGCATGACGATTTTACGGTAGTACGAAGAAAACCCAAGCGTATACTTAGAAGTACTTTTACTCAGGACGAAGCATTTGATATATGTCTATCATCGAAGCAGGTTTTACCAAAACAAATAGGCATGGCTAAGCTGATGAGGTCGGAGAATATTAATAATATTTTGTGAATAAAGTACAAGGGACCATATAAAGTAGTCATTTCATTTAAGAATAAAGATGATGCAGAAAAGTTATTGAGTAATAAGAAATTAAAAGAGTTGGAATATAGATGTTAACCTACCACTGAAGTTCAAATTTTCAAATTTGGCGTAGTGAAAGACATAGATTTAGATATGGATGAAAAAGAGATGATTGATGTATTCCAGTGTGATGTAGATATAATAGCGGTGAGACGACTGAAAAGATTGGATGAAAATAATGAATGGGTGCCAAGCCTGACAATTTGTGTAGCCCTTAAAATTTCAACCTTACCCCCTGTATATCTTCGGATACGGGTGCCGGTTTAAGGTTGATCCATACACTTTTCCAGTTTCACAATGCTCTGTTTGCTGGAAATTTGGCCATATAAATAGGTCATGTCAAACCAGAAAGATCAGGTGCCCTAAATGTGGGCAAGATCATCAAAACTGTGAATCAGTACAGTTTGTTTGTATTAATTGTAAAGGCCCACATATGGCGTTAGACAAAACACGTCCAATATTTATAAAAGAAAAGGCGATTAGATTAGATGTCATAATAATTCTCATTCAGTCCGGGACACAATGGATTCAGAAAAAAGTGATACTGACTCCCAAACACAAAATACGAAGGTTCGACATATTAGTAAGAAAAAGAATTTCTCGAAAAAAGCTGAGCCTGTCAATAATCCTATTGAACTTATTTTTGATACATCCAATAAAAATAATAATAACACTAATAGAGATGAGGTTATTAAAAAAAGTCGAACGTTTGAAAGTTCCTAGAAAAAATTAAAGAGATAATTTTATCAACAAGACAGATTAAGGAGAAATTTGTTGATGCTGTTTGTTTAATTGTAGGAGAAGTTGGTGACCTTTGTTTAATTGTAGGAGAAATTGTTATAGGACCGGCCACGGAAATACATAAATTGTGAAAATGTCAGCTTTCTAGCTATCACAGTTTATGAGATACAGCCTGGTGACAGACAGACAGATAGACAGCGGAGACTTTGTAATTGGATCCCGTTTATACATAATAGGTACGGAATCCTAAAACTAACAAGACAACTTGTCTGATTAAAGTATACAAAAAATATACAGTATACAAAATGTTTATTATTCTTTATTCAACATTTAAAGATGTATTGTAAGAAAATAATAAACTACAATAAATAGGTAATGTAACATCTCTGTCTGTATGTACTGTAAAATAAATAAATTATTGGAAAAATGTATTTTATTGCACAATATTGTTTTATTGAATTGGCTGAAACTATTATTTACTATCTGTATTGAATAGGCCATATCTAAGAACTGAGCTCATTTACACACACACATTATATATATATATATATATATATATATATATATATATATATATATATATATATATATATATATATATATATATATATATATATATATATATTATATTATATTATATTAAAAAGAAGATTGGTCGGGAAATGCCAAAAAGTTGTCGAAGTTCAGAGAGGTTAAAAGGAGATCTTCTTGAAGCTTTAGAAGCTGAATTAAGGGATCACATAGTTGAAATGGTAATTCATTTTTGTTATTAAGATGTCAGAGCTTGCTTTACAATTAGCTGAGTATAATAAAATGAAACATCATTTTGATAAAACCAAAGAAGCTGCAGGGAAATTATGGTTCTATACATTCATGTATATATATATATATATGTATATATATATATATATATATATATATCTATATATATATATAATATATATATATATAGATATATATATATATATATATACACCGCCATCTATTGTAGAAGGTTAAAAGCAATCGATAGTCAGTAAAGTGACACCTTTGAAATAAATTTAGTTTATTTTAATATATCGTGCTATATAATATTACGATAGCATGCAGAGAGATAATAAGAAGCTATTTGATAGAAGCTAAAAATATTATATTTTTTTCTTTTAATATGATGTTCCTTCAACAGACATAGCAGTAGGTATCTATAATAAACTTAAACGGTTCATAAAGACGCCGTTGAATTATAATAGATGTCAATGTTTGTCATTTTGTAAAATAATAGTCTATATACGTCGGACGTTTCTTGGATCCTATTGTTTAAAACCAGTATGTACGCGTACGCGTCGATATCTTTAGGTCCTAGGTAGGCTTAGATTGAGCGGAGAGCTCGCTTCTGCTAAACAAAATCGAGTTAACAGCGGCTGCATTACCCCAAAGTGGAATGTCGTAAGACTACAATACTATGAAAGTAGCTAAAGTCTACCCTGCTTTATGTGAGGCAAAGCATGATGCTCAAAAAATATAAAGCTATGCAAAAAGTGGGGTCAACGCTAGGTACTGACACACTGACAAGGAAGTTGCCAAGAGCAGTCAGTGCCATCCTTGAGGACGTGGTGTGAACAACCGAAGCCATTCGTAAATAAGGACACTTAAGCGAACAAGGTAGACATTATTGAGTAACTGGACTGGAGGCTGTTGAACTGACTGAGGACTTTATGTGGACGGAAAGCCCGAGAGGGCTTTATTTGGACGGTGCTTTATCCGGACGATGCCAACTTAGTCTAGCTTGGCGAGGCTATTTTTCCTCAAGAGGGAGGACCCCGTTCAATGTGACGATGTATTCTCTCTCTCGACCCCCGAGGGGGGAGAGGAAAACGGCTTCAGGGCAGTGCCCTCTTGCCGTTAGGCTCTTCCGCCGCCCATGAACATGGGCGGGTCCTTGGGTTGGGCGTTTAGCCCGAGGTAAAATGTCCTAAAGAGGGACAGGATTTAGAAGGACTGGACGAAAGGAGTGAGCTATGCGCTACCCGGGCGGTCAGCCCGGCCGAATGAGACCCTCGGTGATCCCGGGGAGGCTCAGCCTAGGCGACCAGCGACCTTGGTAGCAGCTCAGGAATCAGAAGGAGGGGGAAGGATGTCTCGAGGTAGTCTTCGGGCGTCCGGCGGACGGGAGTGCCACGGAGCGATGTCTCGGATGTGAGGGTGATCCGAGGCGTCGGCTCCGTGGTAGACGCGGGCAGCTAACTGGGTGATGTGACTCTCTAGGCTTTCGATACGGAGGTCGCGCTGAATGGTAGCGTTCCTCACGTATCTAGGAGCCTGGACGACTCGTCGGAGAGCCACATTTTGCACCGTCTCAAGGACCTTCCGAAGACTAGGACTCGTGAGGGAGTACCAAGCTGGGGACGCGTACGTCAGATGGGGTCTGACGTACGTTTTGTACAACCCCAGCCTGGTGCGGAGGGGAAGGCGGGATCGGAATAAGGGACGCAGCAGGGCCAGTGCAGCTCGCGCTGCGTTCCTGGCTTTGGCTACCTGGGCCGACATGGAAAGTTTCCTTTCTATGGAGACGCCCAGGTAGGTGACTTGGCGGGACCATTTGACCTGTTCACCCTGGAGAACAAGCGGAGGAGGCAGCTTGTGGAGCCCAAACGCAATCGCTTGGTTTTGGCCACGTTGATCGTGAGCCTCCACTCCGCAAACCAGTTCGGTAGCAGGTCGAGGGCACGCTGGAGTTTGAGAGCCGCATGAGTGAGGTTCAGGGACTTAGCTAGGAACGCAATGTCATCGGCATAGAGGGCCAGTGTGACATTGTCGTGAACTGCGATGTCGTTGGTATATATGGAATACAGGGTAGGAGAGATGGTACTACCCTGGGGTACCCCTGCTGCGATGGGATGGCTGCTGGATAAAGCGTGGTCCACTCTAACCCGGAAGGTTCTGCCGCGGAGGAATTCGGCCAGAACCCTCACCAGGTGATGGGGAGTGCCCGCCCGGATCACTTTGTGGAGCAATCCGGGGTGCCACACCCTGTCGAACGCCTTCGACACGTCCAGGAAGATCGCTGCTGCCTTCTCCTTCCTGTTCATGGCGGCCGCTGCGAAGTGGAGGACGCGTGCTAATTGCAAAGTGGTCGAATGACCACTGCGAAATCCAAACTGCTCGGGGCGCGGTTGGAAGTGCGCCTCCAAGAGAGGGAGCAGTAGTCTCTCGAACAGCTTGGATGAGGCGTTCAGCAGGGTAATGGGTCGGTAGCCGTCGGGGCGCCTTCGGTCCTTCCCTGGCTTCGGAATCATCACTACCAGCCTTCCCTCCATGCCCGGGGGAAATATCCCAGCCGTAGGATGGCCTTGAAAAGCCTGGTGAGTGATGATATGGTCCGCATGGGGAGATGCTGTAGTGCCAGATTAGGCACACCATCTATCCCCGGAGCTTTCCTAGGCTTGAGCCGCGCGATCGCCTTCTTCACGCTCGACGGGGAGAAGAAGGGCGGAGGAGGACTCGGGCTAGGGGGGGTCCGATAGGAAGGCGGTGACCGCTTGCTCCAGCTGTGCGTGGTGCTCCGGTAGCAAGCTGGGATTGGGTGCGAATTGACTCTCAAGGTGGTCTGCCAGGATTTCGGCCCTTCCTTGAGAGTCGTAGCACAGCGTGCCATCGGGTTGGAAGAGAGGTCGGATGGGGGGCGGCTTCTTGGTGAGCTGCCGGCACAGCTTCGTGAGAGACGCTTCGTCCTCGGTAGCGTCACGAATCCTCGCGCCCCAACTCTCGGCATTGGACTCCGCGAGCGCTGCGCGAATACGCTCCACCAAGACGTTGAGTTTCGTCTTGGTGGCGGGCTCGCGGGTCTGTTGCCACTCACTGCGCGTCTTCCTCTTACGCGCAATGAGGTCAGCAATGTGCCGTGGAGTTGGGGGAAGTCTTACCGGACTGGCGGGGGCGGTAGCCTCACGGTGGGCAGTCTGGATCGTCGCTGTGATCGACGCCTCAAGTCTACCGACACGAGGCGGATCATCAAGCGGTTCTCACGTGGCCGAGTCAGCTGGGCAGTGAGGGCCTCGAAGCGGGGCCAGCAGATTCGTCCCCTACGTAAAGGGGGGTGCACTGCGATTGCTGGCGTTCCCCGTACGGCGAAGAGGACGGGGAGGTGGTCAGACCCATAGGCATCAGGTAGGGATTCCGGCTGTTCGAGGGACACCGAGCTAGCATCGACCCCTTTGTGCACGATCAGGTCGATCGTGGTCCCGAGGAAGTTGCTATTATGAGAGTAGTGGGTGGGCTCGTCAGGCCCTTCCACTACATACCCATTCCTGTCGGCGTCCTCGAACAGCTTCCTACCCGGATGCCAAACCAAAAGCCAAAGGTCCTAACTACAGAGGCGGTGTTTTATTTTTATTTTTTCTATATTTAAAATAAAAAAAATATATATATATATATTATATATATTTTTTAAATATTATATAAATATATAATAATATATTAAAAGATTATAAATTTGGTTTATAAAATAGTATATTTTTAAATATATATAAATATAATTTTAAAAAATTATATATTGATATATATATATATTAATAAATTCTAAAAATTATATTAAAATATAATATATAATTATATATTATATAATAAATATATTATATATATATATATCTAAATATATTATATATATATATTATATTATAAAAATTATATATATTATAATATAATATATATAAAAAAATTTAAAAAAAAAAAAAAAAACTAAAAAAAAAAAAATTAATATAATATAAATTATAATATATATATATATATATATTATATATCTTATTATTATATATTTATAATATATAAAAAAAAATATTATTATTAGATATATTATATTATATATATATCGATATATATATATATATATAATAGATAGTATATATATAAGAATAGAATTATATGAGTATTAAAAAAGAAGATTGGTCGGGAAATGCCAAAAAGTTGTCGAAGTTCAGAGAGGTTAAAAGGAGATCTAAAATCACGAAAGGATCACATAGTTGAAATGGTAATTCATTTTTGTTATTAAGATGTCAGAGCTTGCTTTAGCAATTAGCTGAGTATAATAAAATGAAACATCATTTTGATAAAACCAAAGAAGCTGCAGGGAAATTATGGTTCTATACATTCATGTAGAATATATAGTATACATTATATATATATTATATATATATAATATAGATATATAATTAGTATATAGATATATATATTATATATATATTATATATATATATATATATATATATTATTATATTATATATATATATATATATATATATATATATATATATATATATATATATATATATATATATATATATATATATATATATATATATATATATATATATATATATATATATATATATATATATATATATATATAGATATATATATATATATAACTATATATATCTATATATATATATATATATATATAATTATAGGACCTCTCGTGCTTTCGATTTCGAGTATGTAGTGCAATCTCCGAAAGAATATTATTCCTTTATCTATATATTTATTAATATGTATACTTTGGACCCCCTTAACTAACAATAAATTGTCCGGTAAAGGAAATCAGTAAGTATTTAACATATCAATGGCTCTTTCCTTCAAATTTTTTTTACAGGTAAAATATAAATTAAATTAGCCCAAAGCGGTATAAGAGTAAAGTATATTTTTCAGAAAAAACAATGTAAGAATGTTAAAACAGAAGTTAAATTATCTGTTTGTTTGTACAAAAAATTACAAATTTAGCAAAATATCTTCTATTTCATTGTAGACGACAATATTCATATACTTATAGTATATCTATATATAATACGTGAAGCAACGGACGGAATGAGATGAAATTTGGCACACTCATAGTGTATTTGTGTGTGTGAGTGTGTGTATGTGTGTGTGTGTGTAGGAAAGTGCACAGCGCTAATATTTTACCAATATAATGCTTAAAAGAGTACATTAAATTGATAAATAAAACATTACACACACTTCCATAATATTATGTTTAACATACTTTTCTAGGACACATACACGTTGCTATGTTAACGCGTATTTAGCGTGTCCTCGGTACCATAGTTAAACTAGAATTTGTTATAATTTTACATTTATTTATAATTTATCATTAAATATATTTTTATGTATTTTGTTACACCGCCATCTATTGTAGAAGTTAAAAGCAATCGATAGTCAGTAAAGTGACACTTTGAAATAAATTTAGGTTATTTTAATGATATCATGCTATATAAATATTACGATAGCATGCAGAGAGATATAAGAAGCTATTTGATAGAAGCTAAATATATATATTTTTCTTTTTAATATGATGTTCCTTCAACAGACATAGCAGTAGGTATCTATAATAAACTTCAACGGTACATAACAACGGTACAAGCGGAGGAGGCAGCTTGTGGAGCCCAAACGCAATCGCTTGGGTCTTGGCCACGTTAATCGTGAGCCTCCACTCCGCTAACCAGTCCGGTAGCAGGTCGAGGGCACGCTGGAGTTTGAGAGCCGCGTAAGAGAGGTTCAGGGACTTGGCCAGGAACGCAATGTCATCGGCATAGAGGGCCAGTGTGACATTGTCGTGAACTGCGATGTCATCGGTGTATATGGAATACAGGGTAGGAGAGATGGTACTACTCTGGGGTACCCCTGCTGCGATGGGATGGCTGCTGGATAGAGCGTGGTCCACTCTAACCTGGAAGATTCTGCCGTGGAGAAATTCGGCCAGAACCCTCACCACGTGATAGGGAGTGCCCGCCCGGATCACTTTGTGGAGCAATCCGGGTTGCCACACCCTGTCGAACGCCTTCGACACGTCCAGGAAGACCGCTACTCTGCCTTCTTCTTCCTGTTTGTGGCGGCCGCTGCGAAGTGAAGGACGCGTGCCAGTTGCAAAGTGGTCGAATGGCCACTGCAAAATCCAAACTGTTCGGGGTGCGGTTGGAAGTGCGCCTCTAAGAGAGGGAGCAGTAGTCTCTCGAACAGCTTGGATGAGGCGTTCAGCAGGGTGATAGTATAGGTAAGGTGATGATATGGTCCGCAGTGGGGAGTATGCTGTAGTGCCAGGTTATAAATATATATATATATATATATATATATATATATATATATATATATATATATATAGTATAGATATATATATATATATATACATAATATTAATAATTATATAATATATATATATATATATATATATATATATAATATATATATATATATATATATATAGATATATAATATATATATAGATATATATATATATATATAGATATATAGATATATATACATATATATACATTATATAGAATATATATATATATAGATATATATAATATATATTATATATATATATATATATATATATCTATATATATATTATAATATATAATATAGTGTATATATATAATTAAATAAAAACATAAAAACACCGCCATCTGTTATATCCAGAGGGTGTCTGGCCAAATGTCTGTCCATATTGGTACTGGGCATACGGTTCGCGACCCGGATCCCCC
>JAXRJS010000116.1:42500-133462 GCA_037127375.1 Dione juno | reverse complement strand
TATATATATATATATATTAGTATATATATATATTATATATATAATATATATATCTATATATATATATAATATATTTATATATATTATATTAATATATTCTCACCGTCAGTCCGAAATTATTTTTATTCCAGCTCGGAAATGTATCGAAATTAAGCTGTTTTTGCCTCTCGTGCCATATTCGAAAAAATATTATGATATATGAATATATAGAATGAAAATATAAACTACAAATCTCTTCTCCGCTTCTCACCAATTCAGATATCTTTATATAATCTATCTAGGTATATTCATAATATAGTATATGATAATATGTAAAGCTTATGTATATCAAAGCTCATCGTGGCGCAGTGGGACAGCGTGTAATTGTAAGTTCGATTCTCCGTTGGAGGAACGGATTAGTCTAGGCTCTGGTAAGAAAAAGTGCGTCGTTTAATTCCACTACTCAAAATGCATCTCATTTTATAGTAACTATCTGACAATTACTTCAGTAAATAATTTCTTATTGAGTCTTCTTTATACACCATTTAAGTTTAATCCCAAAACACATAAGCTTACATTTTCTTTGTGAAAAAAATAACATCTAATTACGCGACCATTCTCCTATATATAATATGTATATAAAAATGTAATTTTATACAGCGGTTACCCATTTCTCGACGCCTTATTAAGTAAAAAGGCAGAATTTCAATTAAATTTGTAAGGTATTCGCACATTAACATCCACTAGCGTTTCCATATCCACCAGTTCGTATGAAAAATGGACGCAAACTTTTATACAAAGGCTTATTTTAGTAGTAACTTTATTTTTAATTGCATATGCTAGTATAGATATAGACCGTTGCGCTTACAGGCAGACGCTACACCTCGGCGCCACGACAGTCCTTTTTTTTCTATAAGTAAAGATAAGTGCATTCAATCAAACCTTTAGCCTTCAGCTTCAGCCTCTTCAGCTTTAAAATAAAAAATGTATACATTCTATTGAAACTAGCTAACCGCCGCGGCTTTGCTTGTTTACACTTCACTAATATTATTATATCGATATATATATATATATATATATATATATAATATATATATATATATATATATAATATATATATCTATATATATATATATATATAATATATATATATCATATATATACTATATTTATATAGATATATATATATATATATATATAGATATATATATATACTATAATATATATATATATATATTATATTAGTGCAAAGTTTCATCTAAATCCGTTGCAGGTATTTTTGCATGAAACCGTAATACGCAAACACACACACGACACACACACACACACACACACACACACACACACACACACTCTCACATATTTATAATAATAGTAGAATATAATATAAACGAACTCTTCTCAAAAAAAATCTATACAAAAACCATGCAAAATGTCCACCATTAGATTCTATAATTCTATAGCAAGCGACCAACGCAATTACGAAGCGCTTTAGCTTTCATAATATAAAACAGATTCCTTTAGCAAACATAAATCTTGTTCCCCCACCATTTAGGGAAACACCTTTTTATCTCGCGAGATAAAAACCCAATGGCGTCATATGTCATTCTCTTGACTTTGCACGTTTAGTGGATTATTAAGAATGGCTCGCGGTTTCACATACGATTGATGTAAAAATCAGTTTCTTTAAGAAATAATGGAGATATGTATGTATATATATATATATATATATATATATATATATATATATATATATATATATATATATATATATATATATATCTATATATATATATATATATATATATATATATATATATATATATATATAAAAAAATTGATAAAACGTAACACCTATTTAAAGTTTACCACTTCCATATGAATTTTTTATTAAACTAAAATCCTGACATTTTAAATTACACTTAAAATTATACAATAGAGCACCTGAGATGGTTTTTTTAACTTTAGTTTCACATAAATGTCAACAGTATTTTTTTTTGTTTTTTATTCTTTTCTCTTACATATTTAAAACAAATTTAATTCATTATAGATTCACGCTGTATTCACGCTGTATCCCTTATATAATGATAGAAATCTAAGTCTCTAAATCGCAAGTATCGTAGAAAAAAATATATATATATATATTTACAATGAATATTCTTTTATAATTAAAAATCGTTTAGTTATTTGTAGTTCTCAATGATAACACAAATAATATAGTAAAAATAAATAGTATAGTAATAAATGAATTAATAAAATGTACCATATAATATTATATATATCTTCTTCTTCTTCCTGGCATTAGTCCCGGCTTTTGCCAGGGTCTGCCTTCCGACTAAGACCAATCGGTCCATATGAGTGGCGAAGTGGTTTTTTGTGGAGCGATTGCCATCTGACCTCCAAACCCATTACTGGGAGAAACCAGGAAAGGAAAGGGAATAAGAGGCAGAAGACTTGGAATATAGGGGAGGGACACCACTTACATGGATTGGATCGGGTTATGAAAGTGGTGGCTCGAGGTCCCGGGGTCGCGTACCCGTATGCCGGAAACCAAATATCGGACAGATAATTGGCTAGACACCCTCTGAGATGATATTATATATATATATATATATATATATATATATATATATATATATATATATATATATATATATATATATATATATATATATATATATATATATCTATATATAATATATATATTATATATATATATATATATAATATATGCATGCATATATATATATATATATATATATATATATATGCAGTCAATTATAGTCAATAGTATTAAGTTTTATAAATTGAACTTGAAATATTCTAAAAAACATCACACATTGATAGTTGCACATCATTTTTGTATTATAATAAATTTATATTTATTTCACTTTACATTTTATATCTTATGCAGCTTTAAAAGCGTGTGCTTGATGTTAATTAAAGCTTTTAAACGTTTTCAAACGTTTATGCTTTTCACGAAGAGGCCGCCATAATTTGATAATACGTAACGCCTATTTAAATTTACCACTTCCACATGAATTTTTTATTAAACTAAAATCCTTACATTTTAAATAACACTCAATATTGTACAATAGAGCGCCTGAGGTGGTTTTTTAACTTTAGTTTCACTAATGTGACAAATAAGTCGCGTTAAAAATAAAACTGAAATTTTTACATAAATGTCAACAGTATTTTGTTTTTGTTTCTTATTCTTTTCTCTTATATATTTAAAACAAATTTAATTGATTATAGATTCACGCTGTATTCACGCTGTATCACGTGTAGAATGATAGAAATGTCTAAATATGTATCGCAAGTAACTATCGCGAGTATCGTAGAAAAAAATATATATTTACAATTAATTAAAATATATACTTACAATTAATATTCTTTTACAATTAAAAATAGTTTAGTTATCTCTATGATAACACAAATAATATAGTTGTATATATATATATATATATATATATATATATATATATATATATATATATATATATCGTGAATTTCGTCCATATTGTTTTATGATGTATTGTCAAACAACAGATCAACAGATGTTGTTAACGTTTCTACTTATTCTGAGTATCGTCCTATTTCCATTCATACGAACACCGGCAGCATACGAATTGAACAATTCTATTCTGAATGGTTCTCAACCAGTGCTGGCCTTCCTCAAGGTGGCGTGTTGTCTCCTCTATTATTTTCAACTTTATTATATTCCATTTTATTCCGAATTTTCCTGATACCAACAAAAGGATAAACAATGACCTTGAGAAAATTTCAACCTGGAGTAAGTATTTTGGGCTCATGATAAATCCTATAAAATACCAAGCTATAGTGATCAGCACTGTTCCGAATTTCGTAATAAGCTTAAGTGGCTGCCTATTCGCCTTCGCACGAATACACGCATACTTCATCTTCTTTATTCAGTGCTGTTTAATCCTTCCACTCCTCCTTACTTGAAGAAACAATTTAAGTTTCTTCATGACAACCACTCACGTTTCTTACGCTCCAACAGTAACCTATTGCTTGAAATTCCTTTTAAATTTTCTTCTTTTTTCTCTGATTCTTTCACTAATAAAGCTGCCCGACTATGAAATTCCTTACCTTTTAAAATTAGACGTGCAAAAAGCGTCCACATTTTTAAAAAAATACTTAAAAATTACAATTTAAACTAATAATTTTGCATTTGTTTTATTATAATCATTATTTTTATGATTTATATGTCGGGTAAAAACGGAATAGATGCCTCACTTTTGGTAATGGCCACCTTATTTTGAAAATATTAATTTAATACGAATAATTTCCATAGGCATAGCTAGCTCAATCCTTTATCTTCAATTATTATTATTATTTACTAACTTCTCAAATACTGATATTGCAGAAATTAGCTTTTCGTGGAACCTCTTCTTTGAGGATAGATGCCTACCTATATGGATAGTTGCCCCACCATGAAAATGCTGAAAAGGATAGATGCCCTTTATAATTAATGACCTGTTAAATGATAAACCCAAACGAAATGATAACTAGATCTCCTTCTAACACCACAATTGTCTGGCATGTTTGGCATTGGCCATAATAATGAAAAAAACATTTTATGTTTTATGAATGTTTAAATTTTTATTGTTAGAAGATAATTGTAATCTCACACAAATTATTGTAATACAATTTTTATAGCGTTTGTAAAACTAAAATATAAATTAGTAAGTTTGTGTTTTATCCAATTTTATTGAAGTTTAACTAGATAGTGCTTCTAGTTTTCTCAATCTTGACCAATAAGTTTTTTAAATTGTATAATTATCAAGTAGCCTGTCCTGACATATTACACATTAAATCCAGTCGGATCGTAATTCGTATTTTAATAGTTTTCAAAACATTCAAGGTCGTTATTTTACATATCCTATCCATCTCTTTTAGTGTGTGTTATCCTATACATCTCTTTTAGTTTTTACAGGCTTTTAGTTTTATTTTATTTAATTTATAACTTTAATACATAATTACCGAATCTCTTATACATAATTTGCCTTTTACTAAAAAGGCAAATTATGTATAAGAGATTCGGTCTTGGTATGGCTCAAAACAACTATCATTTTCTTTATCACACATATCGCACTGATTCTAAGCGTCAATTTAATTTAATTTTAGGTTAACAAAAGTTTGTTATATTCTACACTATATCATCTGATGTGTCAATTTTCTTGTCTTCTTAACAACATATCACCTAAATAACATCTTCGATGGAATCCCAAGATGTCAGGATATTTTATTTATCCGATGGGGATTTTCTTTACATATCACGAAAGCAGGTTGTAAGTTTTCTGTAGTCCAAAAACATATTCAAAATTCTTTCTTTGATATGTTAGTGACACTTCTGCTAAAATCACTATAAAGTCCAATTATAAATATAGGTAAATATATAAAAAATATAACAGATACCAAAAATATTTAAAAAAATTACAATTACCCTGCACGTGGTGTACGGAGGTATAGATGTCTCTAAGGGCACCTATGCCTCAAAAAATCAGGGCAACTATACTTTTTGATAGGTATAGGTGCCCAGATATTTTTTTAATAAATTATAAACAAAATAGATAAATATTTACATCTAGATGCAGAGCCAAGTAACCAATATATTGACGTAATAAACAATATAACGGAATTTATTACTTATTATAAAGTTATACAACGTCAAATACTGATCTTTCAAAATTTTACGTATTAATAAACTTCGTTGCGGAGGTATTACACCCTCTAGCAAAACGCGCCCTCACCACACAGTTATATGTGGGTAATTAAGGTACGGAGTGATTGCTACTTCTACCCATACCATTAATTCTTAGTCGCGAGTTCAGGAAGTTATTTTTTTAGAACATGACGATCTACCCAACTGGGGAATCTATCCAGGTTTTACCCTATAGTTTGTATAAATTGAATTTATTTATATGCATATTATGAATGTATGTATATAAGTGTTTTGTACGTTGGTATAATTTATTTATTTATAATTTTTTCCATATGTTTATGTATATGTTATATTTAATGCACCACCCATGTTTATACAACTTCAACATCCAAAGGCCGCGTTATTGTACTTCTATTCTTTTTAGCTCTTATATTATATATATATATATATATATATATATATATATATATATATATATATATATATATATATATATATATATATATATATATATATATATATATATATATATATATATATAATATATATATATAAATATATATATTTCTGTTGTGCAATAAAGTATTTTTGTATTTGTATTTATTTGTATTATTATATGTTATAAGTTTCCTCTAATACTATGAATCACTCACATATATCAATGTTTTTCTTACAGTATACAAAATAATTCCTTAAAGTTTTATTTAAATTTGAAACACAACTCCTATAAATGAACTAGTTATTATATTTTTTATCGGTTACTATACGAGTATGACCTTCCTTACTATACGACGATTTGGACGAATAATGAACAATATAAGTACTATTATTTTTTTTAGCTTGTTTATGCTATTCAGGTTAAAAAATATAGAATGACCTATTTTAACACTAGGTTTCCTCTGCCTATCCTGCTATGTGGAGAGAATCTTGCAAGTAAAAAAAATTCACCTGTGCCAGTACTAATTTTAGATCAAGCCCAATTTATGCCGACAAAAGATAATATCGCAAGTCAACATATTTATTCAGCTAAGTCAAGAGAATCTTCGTAATTGCAGATTATTGCTTTTCCAGGGACACTTAATCCTCCCGGATTCTGATGTCTATCTCATTAGCCGATTGTAATCTCTCGAAATTACAATTAAAATCGCATTTTAGTTTAATTTACAACAAAGCGACTTACTTTTTGATGATTAAGCTTCTTGGGGTTCTTCTTCTGTATATTTCAGAGTCACATAGCTTTATTTGCACTAGGTCCTCTTTGCCTACCCTGGTTCATATCATGTCTTTATTTGTCACAGGTGCAGTACTAAGCGCCACTAACTGTTTTTCCACCAAGGTTTTTTCCACAAATTACATTTGTTTTATATGCTTCTATTTTAAGTTTTATATCAGACTAAAGATAGAAAATATATTTGGACTATTTCCAAGAGACGTGGGTTCAAAACTCGCTACGTTTTATTGGTAAATTCTATTGTTTTTTTTTTTAAATATAAATTTGTTTATTTACATATTCTTATATAACTTCCTTTAAGAATAATAAAATAAGACTCTTTCTTATATTTTAAGGACAAGAGAAATATAATGTAGAATTTAGCATATTCCAGAAAGGTAAAATATTGTTTTAAACAAATAATTATAACTTATATAATGCCATCGCTTACATGTCTATCAAGAATCCAAGCCATGTTAAATAAGCAGACAGTGATACAGAAAATCTAATGTTTACACAGTTTCTACACACACTTACATACATACACACATACATACACACATATACATACATACATACAATATGAGAATGGTAAGTTTATGACCGCTAATTCGCATAAATTACACAGATTTGTAGTGTCACATCGTGGCCTCAACGAATGCGGTGCTTTCAAGCTGTATTCACCAGATTCCATTATACAAATCCATATAAGATACACGTAGAGTATTGGATGCTGGAGCGTAAAAATAATATGGGTTCTCCGTGTTACGTTGTAAAATGTAATGTTGCTATTATTTTTTTGCTTACAATGAGCTCGTTGTGTTTCAGTCAATATTATTAACTGTATATATTGGGCTTTGTGCTGTGTTGCCAGATAGATCGTTATATGAGAATTATCGTTTAATTTAGAAGCTTTAAGTGTTGATATGGACATCTAATAGTATTATTTTAATAATAAGCTTTTCTACAATGGATAATATTAATATGCTTTCACTTATACGTTTCTACGCCCCAGTGCTTTTGTATACCTAATATACATTAGATTAACTCGCTATTCATACTTGACTGAAAAAATTCTATTCTATCAGAATTTTCCTTTTAAAGTATCTAAATAATCTGAACATTTACGCATGTGGACAAAGCAAACCTAAATCTAAACGAAGGACTTATTATATTCGACAATACAACCATTAAGAGTTCGCTCAATAATCGCTTAAAACTTTTCTTTGATATAAAAATGACTGTATCGTTCACTTAATATTAATATCCATACATACATATACATATATATATATATATATATATATATAGATATATATATATATAATTATATATATATATATATATATATATATATATATACATTATATTTGTGTTATATATATATCTTCTTCTTCTTCTTGGCATTAGTCCCGACATCCAACCATCGCTTCCTTGGGCGTCCGGGTTGTCTAACTCCAGGGACAGACATGTCAAGGCACTTCCTTCCGACATAGTTCTCAGATCGGCGCATAACATGGCCATACCATCTTAGGCGACGCTCTTGGAGCTTATCCGCTACATCACGGACCCCAAGACTGCCTCGAATGAATGTGTTGCGTATGCGGTCGGACCGCGTAACGCCACACATCCATCTCAGCATCTTCATCTCCGTGACGTGTAGCTCCTGAGTGTGCTGGGATAATGTTGGCCAACATTCGCTGCCGTATAAAAGAACCGGTCGGATAATGCTCTTGTATATCAGTCCCTTGAGCTTGGGCGGTATTCTGCTATCGCAGACTACACCAGTGACCTCCCGCCATTTGGCCCAGGCAGCGTTTATACGGGCATGGATGTCGTGGTCGATGCCTCCAGACTCATGCATAACGGCTCCAAGGTACCTGAACTTCTCCGACTTAACGGCTGGCTCAGACCCGATATGGATGGTGCTCGAGTCCGGGTTCCCGCAAGCCATGTACTCGGTCTTCAACACATTCAGTTTGAGACCACCGTTCTCAAGCGCACCCTTCCAGGCGTTCACTTTACGCTCCAGCATCAGTCGGTTCTCGTCGATGAGTACTATTTCATCGGCATATATCATCAGCCACGGAGGCTGGCATTGGATGTGAGCCGAGACAGTATCCAGCACTACATTGAATAAGAACGGACTAAGAGCTGACCCCTGGTGAACCCCTACTATAATCGGGAAGGGCTTGGTGTCGCCAACAGCGGTCCTAACCACTGAAGCGGAGTCGTTGTACATATCTCTGATAACCTGGCTGAGGCGTTGTACATATCTCTGATAACCTCAATATAGGCTTCAGGGATCCCCTTGGATCGCAATGCCCACCAGATACGCTGACGTGGCACACAGTCAAAGGCCTTCTGCAAGTCCAAAAAGGCCACATGCAGAGCTCTCCTTTTTTCCCTGTAAGCCTCCATCAAATTTCTGAGGGCAAAAATGGCGTCCATAGTGCCTGATCCTGGTTGAAACCCATACTGAGACTCAGAGACAGTACATTCTTGGCGGAGCCTGAGGCCGATCATGCGCTCGAAGAGCTTCATGGTGTGGCTCATAATCTTAATGCCCCTATAACTACCGCAATCTTGTACACTGCCCCTTTCTTTGTAAATAGGGATACGCCACTGATGTGGCATCTTTCCAGTACTCAAGATACGGTTAAACAGGTCAGTAAGTATAAGCACACCAAGAGAGCCCAACGATTTCCACGCCTCGATTGGGATGTCGTCAGGTCCTACCGCTTTTCCGTTCTTCATGCGTCGAAGACAATTACGAGTTTCGTCACGAGTTATTGTTTATATATATATATATATATATATATATATATATATATATATATATATATATATATATATATATATATATATATATATATATATATATATATATATATATATATATATATATATATATATATATATTATATATATATATATATATAATATATATATATATATTATGTCATTTTAAATCATCGAACAGATTCAATGCCTGACTCGAAGAATGGTCACAATTTTAATCAGAAAGCGAAAAAACGAATATAAAATTCACTTTGCCAAATGACGTTACCACTGCACCGGTGTGATTATTAAAAACTCTGTTCTGTTCTACGGTAATGGAGTTTCGAGCGTGTCAGTTGATAAATAAATTGCGAAGCAGAGATAAAAGCTGTGTACAATTTTGTGGTAGTCCTGGACGTATGCATGAGTGATGAGTAGACTCTAAGATCAGTGAACTTGATGATATTCTTGTGCAGTGATTGATGCTACCTTCTTTATAAAGCAAAATATGGAATATTTAATATTAGTCTGTGACGATATTTTTTATTAATACATACATACATACATGTCCCTAGCGAGGTAGTCAGAGAGAACGGAGCGTTAAACGCTGCGGTTCCTGTATACCTCTTTCATCTCGTACCTCTTCATGCATACTCTCCGGGGGCTTATTATTGAATCATATAATTTTATAATTTCATAATTATTTTTACTTGATGAATCACAAATAAAAATTATGATCGTTGTACATAAGTATTAAACGTTAGAATAAATTAAGTACTTATAAATGTTAATAATAATAATAATACTTTATTGCACAAAAAAATATATATATAACATTTCACAAACAGAATTATGTGTATATTATGTGCAATGGCGGCCTTATCTCTGGAAAGCGATCTCTTCCAGGCAACCATTATGATTAATATTCATATGGAATCAGTAGCACAAGTGCAGAAAGGTGCAAAAAGTATTACATTACGACTATAAATACATTTAAGGTATTATATATAAATATACTAAACATACTTACATATATAATAATTTATATAGATATACATACATACACATACCTATATATACACATAGATACACAAACATATATAAATAAATAAAAAAAATACATAAGAGGTTACCATGTACATACAAATATATAAAGGTATATATTATACACTTAAATAGACATACGTACAATAAATATGAAATTATAAGATATAATTCTATTTATATAGATAGTTCCAGATAGTGTTCCTTGAGACGGCGTTTAAATATTCCAACAGATTGGGACTGTCTTACTTTGAGTGGCAGCTCATTCCAGAGTTTTACTGTCTTAACAGTAAAAGAGTCACCATAGCATTTCGTACGGCACAAAGGTATCTCTAGGAGGTTGTTAGTCCGGGAGCGGAGTTGTTGGGAGTGATTGGTGCTTGACCCTAAGAGCTTGAAACGTTCCTTGAGGTACATAGGAGTAACAGGATGGTAGAGGATGGTACAAAGGAGAGTGAGGAAGTGTAAGTTGCGTCTGTGTTGTATCGTCAGCCACTTTAGCTGGCTGCGAAACTGCAACACATGGTCGTACTTTCTCAGTCCAAAAATAAATCTTATTATAAGATTTTGCAGACGCTCGAGTTTATTAAGTAGCCGTTGAGATAAGTCGAGATAGCAGGAATCAGCATAGTCAAGGATTGGCAGGAGAAGGGTGTGGGCCAAGGATATTTTGGTTTTTAAAAGTAAAAATTCCCCCATCTTCTCAATCTACCTATGGAGGAGAAAAGTCTACGACTAAGCTCAGAAAGGTGGGGTGACCAGGAAAGTGTGCCATCCATCTTCACTCCCAAATTCACAACACTTCGTACTAGGCTCTAAGCGAACATTGTCTAATAAGATTGACAGTAAAGGAGAATGAATTTTAAGCAGTTGTTTAGAGTTACCAAATATACATACCTGAGACTTACTTGGATTTATCGATAACCCAAAAGATTTACACCACGTACTTATTACATGTAGATCGGAATTAATCCGAACGACTGCACTGGTAATATCGTTGACGGCTACTGTGGTGTAAATTTGTAAGTCATCTACGTAGAGGTGATAAGAAGGCGATATGTGTTGAGTGAGATTGTTAATGAAAATGGAAAATAGTAAAGGTGAAAGCACACCACCCTGCGGGACACCAGCGTTAACGTAGCTCGGCGAAGATTGCCTGCCATCGAGATTAATGCTTTGTCTGCGACTATGAAGGTAAGATGAAAACCATTCAGTAGCAGTTGATGAAATATTAATGGATGGAGTGTTGAAAAGAAAAGGGATGGTTGAAGGATCAGGAAGAAGTAATAGTGATTGAAGGGTATTTATCTTAATATTATCAATCATCTGATTGACATTCGTAAAAGAATTGTTTAGAGATTCTAAATCCGTGCAGTTGCTTAAGGTTGATGTACGTGTGCGCCTACCTCCTATCCCCATCGAGTTAAGAAATTTTCAAGTTTTTGCTGCATTGCTACGATCAATAGATGAAAAGATATATTTGCGACGTGCATCTCTGCATGTTTTGTTACATCTGTTCCGCAGTGTTTTGTACCTTTGCAGGTTTGTATTCGTAGGATTTTTCTTATACACAGACTTTGCGGTATTACGTTTTGCCATAAGTACCTTAATATCCTGAGTCAACCATGGAGCAGGGAGATGTTTTATTTTTATTGGCCGTAATGGTGCATGTGTGTCAAAAAGTTCAATGAGAATAGAATTAAATATATTTAACTTATCATCGACAGTTTCTGCACTAAATATGCAATCCCAGTCAATTTGACTAAGATCACTCATGAATTTTTTATTGTCTACTATTGAAATTGTATTGTATACTATTGAAACACCTTCGCATCACAATCGAAAGTTTCACCTTGGGTGGACGAATTTTGTACGAGAGGAAGATGAGGTCGTAATATGAAAACGCCTCCGCAGAGATTTGTCCGAAGGTAGCAACGCGCTCAGTTGATGAGACGATCATGAGGTCCAGCAGAGATGGCGCACAGCCAGGGAAAAAGTGAGTTGCATTTGTTGGAAGGATATTAAGGTTGGAGCTATTTATTACAGTTTTAAGCCTACCTGCACGTGAATCTTTCTTGATAAGGCATGTATTAAAATCCCCCATAATTATAGTGTAGTCAGCTCCCGGAACATATGATTCTAATAAAGTCCGGATAATGAGCTGGTATACTTTGTGCGTTAATGTGAACAACATTAAAATTATTAGCGAAGCTAATTAGCTTTGCGTCTAAGAGGGAGTTGAGAGGATCAGAAATACTATGGAAACTGTCATCGGATGCTGTAGAACCGCATTGAAGAAATAAAATATCATTTGTGCTACCACTACTTACACTATCATTACTTTGCATACTAACAATATTTAAATATATATATATAGTATATTATATATATATTATATATATATATATATATATTATATAATATATATAATATAGATATATATGTATATATATATATATATATATATATATAGTATATATATATATATATATATATATATATATATATATATATATATATATATATATATATATATAATAAAATGTTATAAACTATAATCAAATACCAATAATAAAATAAAATTAAATAACGAAATGAACAAAATTAAATCGTAATGTTCAACTTCATCCACCTGTCAGCAGTTATTTCTAAAATTACAAAAAAGAAAATTACTACTATAAGAAATTTTTTTTTCACTTAGTAACCGTAAAACGAATTTTGTTATCTATTGCTTCCACTTACAATTGACATAACTGTCAACTGTCACTACAATGTTTGTTATTGTTATGTCACTTAGTGTAAGGTAGTTGGTTTTTATTCTGTCTTTTTGCTAGTTATAATATTTCGCTTATTAAATCAAATAATTTAAATTAAATAATTGGATTAAAATTAAATATACAATTTTAAATAATTACAGTAAGTCCAAATTGAAAATCACGTTCTCGTAACAAAGGTGATTGGCGACACCACCGTATACTCCGTAGTTCTATCCCAAGTTACAGTGGGAAGTTCAGTAGATCGAAGCGGTCTCGATCTCATTCCAAATACACCATGTTCAGAGGCCTCAATAATAGCTGGTATAGTATAGCAGTCGCGAGCGAGTCGGATATTTGAAGAATCAAACGACGTCGTAAGATATTGTTATATTGTATATGTTATGTTTATGTTTGTATATGTTGTTTGATATAAAATAGATAAATGCAATGAATGCAAATATATAATTGAGATGACAGACAGACTTGTCATCGTGGGCATTTCTTTGCCAGCATATTTTTAAACGGTAGTCCTGCATCTATTCGACAAGCTAACATAAGTAACTTAAATATTATTACACATTCAATAATTATATATTACACATTCAATATTTATTCAATATTTCTTCTTGTCTTTTGAGAATCGTTTACATTTATTTTTTATAATATATTAGAAAAAAAATGTAAATTATTTTTATATAAACAACCCCCGAAGCGTAAAAAAATCGAGCCCTTTGTCCAATTCGTTACCAAAAGAAAAAATCAAAGTAAACACACAAAAGTAACTTACCCTTTGAACATGATTTAAAATATCGTTCTCTCAGTAAAAGGTTCGTACAATGTTATAGAAGACCGGTAACAAAATACTTAAAGGGTCAACTTGGCCGTAAATCTTGTTACATCCATAACTTAGTTTCAAATTCGATTAGTGATGTTATTAGAAATTTTATAGTTTCAGTAGCGTAACCTAGCGCCGTATTTTGTCGCTATAGATTTAAGGGGGTTACTTACTTCCCTAAATAAGGATCGAACTCGAAACCATTGTTTACTGTAAAACAATATTTAAATCTGCTAATTTTTTTTCTTTAGCTTCACGCTAAATCCCGCATGTAGCAGGGTAAGCAGAGGGATGTGTAGGCAGAAGGAACTTAGTGTTAAGACACTCCCATCCCCACTTACCGCCATTCGAGGTATTGCTTGTTGAGTTGGCGGTACTCAACGCCGCGCTTTGCCTTGTTGCCAGAGCGAGGATATTGAACATAACACTTTACCTCCTCATGAGAATTGAACCCACAAGCTGTCACGTTTTCAAGCAGATACTGTGGCTATGCGACACGACGTGCTCAATCTGCTAAGTTGGCGTCAAAAAATATTAAAAAAAAAATTTAAATTGTCAAATTTTCCCCAAATATATTTTTATTTGGATTCATTATTTCTATTGTTGGTATCTGGACTTGTCGTGTATAAGAATGCTATAATAGAACAATAGAAACAATAGATCTTTACAAAACGTTTGTATTGACGGGGCCAGTTACTCTCTATCAGTGTATTTTTTTGTTCTGGGCGTCAAAGAAATAAGATAAGTGTATTAATGTTACTTCTAACGGAAAATCGGACTTTGTTTTTCCATATTATTTCTTTTTGGGGATAAACTGTGAAGTGTGGAATTGGGCAGATGATTTTATGATTATTTTGTTTGAAAACTTGTATTTTTGCAACATTTCAACTTTATTAAAACCTAAAATGTAGAAACGGATATATTTTAATATAATTATTTTAATATTTTAATATAATGAATACAAATAAAATGAATGAAATATATACAAAAATTAACGAAAATATTGATATTTACATATATACCTATATACTGTAGTTTACACTCGGTATGAAATTTGTTCCACTATAGCATATCTTTGTAATATTTGTAACGCTAAAAATTAAAAGATACTTAAAGAAAACATATAAAATTTAAACGCAGCTTTATTTGAACCCGCGCCTCATGGAAACCGTCCAAGCGCTCTGACCACTAGGCCATGCGTTCTTGTTATATGCTTTATCTATATATTGTAAGTTGTATTAAAATGAAGAGATATTTTTAAATTATCAATTACTTCTAGTAAAAAATAAATGTCCATAGACAAACTATAATAAAAAAGAAAAATAATTCTTCAATATTCGTCTTTAGAGATTGATCTTGCGTATTGGCACCCATTCACCGAATCAAATATATTACAATATCCAATATATATATATATATATATATATATATATATATATATATATATATATATATATATATATATATATATATATATATAATTGGCCAATTTGTAGATCGGCATAGCTTAAACAGTTAATATGACACCTAGATTATATTGACCAAAAGAAAGATAACAAATAAAACATCTAGACTAGAAATAGATCTAAAACAAATCAAATACGATCCGCCTTATCGTAGTGAAGCTCAGTGGTATGAGCGTTGGATATCCGATACGTTGGAAACATTCTTCATGTATTTTTCAAATAAGAAATAAAAGGGAAAGCCGATAAAAAACGTGTATAGACAGTAGTTTCAGTTATTTATACTGGTACTGGTATGGATACATTTTCAGCTTATTTTCCGGTAACATGACTATTTATTGTAAACAGTGAACACAGAAGAAGATAGTGATATATCACTACTTTGACTATTAAATATACTTAAATTAAATATAATGCTTTAAATTAAAATAATTTTATACAGTCTATAGTGGCGCAACGGACCAGCGTCTGAGTGAAAATGCGAGGGTTCTAGGTTTGATCAGGACTGAGGGAATGAATTAATTTAATTTTCTTTAAAAAAATGTCTAAGCAAAGTGCGGCGTTGAGTTCCGCCACCTAACACGGAATGGTCGAATTTCAAGCACAAAGCCGAGATCGGAGTGCCTTAACACTCTGTCTTTCTACTACCTCAACCTCGAGTATATACAGAATAAAACTAGTAAACGTAAATACTCATTCAAAATAGCTATATTTACTATATGAATAAATTTAATTAAATTTATACAGTATACTAATAAATTTGAGTTACAGTGCTTTTTTAAATGGTTGCAATAAATTGGACTGCATCGTTAACCGCCTCGAGGCCTAACAATACCCAAGGGTTACACCCTTGTACGTAATGGCCTGAAAACAAAACAAAAGTAATACCCTCCAAATAAATGTGGGTCATTTGAAATTATACAATAATTGGTTTTTTAAATTATTACTATCGCTTACGATTCATATATAAAATGGACATTAGATTCAATATCTAATAGAATCACAATAAAAAACAGTGTTAAATCTTTCTGCTTTTATCTTTTATTTTTTGTACGTACAAGTAGTATACTTCTATATTATTTGTTCATTTACACGCTATATAATAAAATCTAATTATCTAAGTGAATCAAGTTTATGTTATGTATACGAGTATCTATCCTTCTATAGAGGACCGTTGTGGCGTGACGTGGGTTCGATTCCCGCTCGGTGTTATTTTCATTTCCTTCGCCCTGGTGGTAATAAGGCAAAAGCGCGGCGTTGACTTCCGTCACTCAACACGCAATGCCTCGAAAGGCGGAAAACGGAGGATAGGTTCTTACGATTCCCTTCTGCCTACCCTGCTATTTGCGGGATACAGTTTGATGCTAATATATATATTTTTTTAAATTTATCTTTCTATACTAACATTATAAAGCAGGAAATGTATTTGGCTGAACGCGTTAACATCTTGAACTACTGACTTGAATTAAACTATTCCTTTTGAATTATTTTTAGTCCATTTCTTGAACAAGTCTAAAGGCTATATTTTGTATAATTTCATGTTATTTCTGTTGATATAGCCCACTGTACTGGAATGATACTGGAATACATAAAATGCAGCATATCTACTCTTACTTATTTCTATTTGAAGATGCGAGTGAAGCCGCAGTTTATTTGCTTATCTAAATAACAGGATTATTGGAAATTCCAAATGAATTATATTTTTATATTTGGACTTGCCATTGCCATTAAACGTAAATTGCCATTTATCAGGTAAGAATTATGTTCAAAAGTTTGGAAGTGGGAGCTTGCGATAATATTCCAGACCCTCTTGAAAAATTTAAGAATTGTCTTAAGAATACCTAGTGAATTTTATGTGTAAATTATTTAAAAAGACATCTGTTAATCATCAGCTTTCTTACGCAGGAATGGGTCGAATTACCAATAACCCTGACTGACTGACCTGACCTGGAGTGACTGACCGATACCACACAGCCAAAATTAACCATAGTGGGAACTTGAAATTTGCCATATAGAGTTCTATGGAACTGAAGCCACTATGTGAGAATCTCACGAAATTCCAACGTATCGGGAAAATTACGCTCATTGTAACTCAATCATCATCTTCACAATTATTTTTTAAATAATATTATTATGACAAATTCCTTTTTAACTTATATTATTTTCCGAATAAAAAGCTTTTAAAGCTAAAATAAGAACGTTAACTTTCACAAATCAGTTTTCAGAGCTCGTAGAAAAATCTATTACATAAAAAGTCATGCAAATTTAAATAAAGCACCGTTTTATAGAGATCTCTCATCAATTATTTGTTATATATATATGTTTATTTTTTATTCTTACTTTAATCTTTAACTTCACTTTGTATTCCGCATATAGCATATAACTACAATAACCTAGTGTCAATACTCTCCGTTTTCTACTTTTCAGCCAGAACTTGACACGTTTCGTGCTCAGTAGCGGAACTTAACGGTACACTTTGCCTTACTAACTATGGAAATTAATAATATATTTATCATATCATGTGAAAAACATTATTAACGCTAAGAAAAGATGAAAAATGTAGTGTAATTTATTTATTTCAAGTTAATTTTTATATAGTATTAAACACAGTCAACTCTTGTCGGTTGTATGCTTAAAACAATGAAATTAAAAAATATCAATTTTGATGCAGTTCCTACTAAGAGACAAAGAACGAAGGAATCCTTAAATCATAGAAGGAAATCTGTGTGTAATATAAATACTTGTATATTATATTAATTTCCAAGCGAGTGAAGCCGCGAGCGCAACACTAGCAACATATAAATCTAGAAACAAAAAGCTCATTAAAATCAAATTATTGACATGAATATAACAATACACTATTTAAATTGCAAAAGTTCCATTCAGCGTGAAATGCTTTCGAAACTTTTAATTAAAAACATAACATTCGCTTGGCTGGACGCGACAGTTCTAGGTTCAAAGCCTTATATAGCTGAAATTGTTTTGATATTACAAGTTTTAGTGAAATACGTAATATATGCGGAAGGTATATTATACAAAAAACATACAGATACAAAAAAATACAGAGGATAAAGGAGGTTGCTTTTAAAAAAATCCGACTAAAACAAAGTTATACTTAGCTTATAAAGTATAATATTTTAATTACGTTAAAATAAAGAAAATTAAATTAAAACGCAGTAAGGAAAATTATTAATATATATAACTTATTAAAATACGTTATTTTTGAAGTCGGTGGCAATTTTGATATTTTTAGGGTATTTTTAGGGCAAGATCATTTTTCTCAATACCACGTGGATGTTTCAAGCTGAAATTAATATTAAGCATTCACGTTTACCACAAAAAAAAACTAAAAAACTTCTAACGGTCAATATAGTCAAAATCTTTGAGTCTTACACTTCGCTTTCACAGCATATTGTATAGAATATACCAGCTAATAAAACCTGCCCGACGACGGTCGACGTACCCCATAGGGTTTGATTTCATATTCTAGGTCAACTTACCTTATATGTATATAATATTAAAATTGGCTAGAAAACAGAACTTACTATACATGTATTGATTTTTATTGTCACGATATGATCTATTGTTTACTACGTTACTATGGAGTAGTCCCGATTTTCCAGTTGAACACAATTACGCATCTTATCTAACAAAGCTAAGAGAAAATACCGAGAGAGACTATGAAATAGATTTATAAATTAATAAAAGAAATTATTTAAAATATAGTAACAACATTAAAGTATAACGTATACAAACATACTTACATACACCATAAATTAATTAAGAAAAAATATATATAGCTAGATTCATTATATAAAGTTAAGCTTAAAAATAACACTAGTGTACCGCAAGACACTTCCTACATGATACAAGCTTTAAAGTTCAATATTCACCATTTTTTTTTAATATATAAACTCAATAAAGAGTACTTCGTTAAAGTGACTTAATAATCTGATCACGTTTATATTAATGCCTAAGTGAATAAAAATTAAATTTAATTACATTTAAGTTGTAACTTTTTGACAATTTAATATTGAAAGTTGAAACTGTAAAAAAAATATGCAAATCGTGCACGCGCTTTAGATTGTGGCTATATGATGGAGAAACGTATATAATTTAAATTCCATAATAATTAGCCACTATCGACGCATTCACGGTCAGACCCTATGCCTCTTGATAACTATTAAGATACATAATCTCATATAGAAGGGTAAGCTAAAATAAACTCTCAAAAACTCCAAATACGAAAAAATACTCATCGAGTTGCGCAACTTAACGCCGCGCTATATTAAGGTAAGCATTTTCTTAAAAAAAAATAAAAGATGCCAGTATCTTCTTTAAGTGGTTTTTTAAATATTCTTTAATCCACACGTCTTGAATGGACTATTATCACACATTGTTAGGAATAATTGGACATGACTCAATTTAATTTTTTCATTTAGGTTATAACAAAGCCATATTATGCATAACAGCTTTCTTTAAAGCAATTATTATTTAACTTCATAAGCTTTTCAGTAATTATTCATTAAACTAGCGATGCTTATTTTAAATTAATAACATATGAGGCTGTTGTGATAAACACGACAGTTGTGAGTTCGATTTTCAAAGACAAAGCGTGACGTAGAGATCCGCCACTCAATACATAATATCTCAAAAATAGGGCGGAAATCGGAGAACGGAGTGTCTTAACACTGCGTTTCCCATGAGAACCATGCTATTTGCGGGATACAGCGTGACAAAAACTTTTATAACTTGCTTAATCAATCCTGTTGTAGTTCAGTTGTTTAGTATGTTTTGGATTTAAGATAGTACAGGGTACAGACTAAAAAAAAATGTTTTCTTATGTCACTTAGACAAAGGTTACGTTATCTAATAATCGATTAATCGATAAATTTATGCAGGGTTATTACGAATAGGTAATTCGATGGATTCCGGTGAAGCGAATATTGATAGGTAATTACCAAACTGATTTGGTCCTATAATACCTTTGACGGAAATGCATCCATTCTGAGATATCTTGTATTGACTTGTCTGTAGATTTATTTTGTAAATAAATCAAAAGTCCATTTCTGATTTTGAAAAATCTCACTATTAAGTCAAACTAGTCTGACTAGTCTGACTAGAAGTGTCTGACTAGAAATACAGTGGCTGTGGTTTCGATCCGAACATGACGGAATAAATTATGTAATATTTACTATGTGTAATATTTATTTATATCACATGCTCCAATAGAATATAATGTGAAGTAGAGCCGCCACTTAACACGCAATGTCTTAAATTCAGCCTTAAAACGGAGAACGAAGTGTTTTGACAGTATATTCTCTCAACCGTGCCATAAGCGGGATAAAGCTATGTAAAGTATATAAATACTAATATATACGTAAGCGTATATCGACTTCTACCCTATTTGATGCAATGTAGGCCACTATGTTCGCACGTGCATTTTTACTTCCTTTCCGAATACGTGTTAGTTGTTGAACAAATTCGAATTCGAATTTTTAATATGTTAATATTAAACCAGTAAATTTACTATTTAAAAGATTAAATACAAGTCCACAATAGCCTGTGTCTCTATCTCTATCTCCAGAGATTATATATATATATATATAATAAGAGAATATATATATAAAGAAGAACATCGATTGAAAAAAGTATATATAAAATTTTATTATAGATATATTTAGTTCACATTTAATTTTTGATAACAATTTCAATTTATGTTATTTCCAATGTTTAGACACTTAAGATATGCCATATACTTCATTATTTATATATATATATATATATATATATATATATATATATATATATATATATATATATATATATATATATATATATAATTTGAAAACACACTTTACAAAATTAATATCGATAATAGGTATAATATAGTATAGACAGACAAAGTGATTGGAAAAGATATATATCCAAATAAATTTAAAAATTGCAAGGTGATGTTGTAGATATAATATTTCAAAACGGACATGATTCCGTTTACTTAGCGGGCGAAGCCGCGAGCGGGTCGCTAGTTAACTATATATATTCACCAATGTAAACATACAAATATCTTAGACTGTTAATTATATCTACATATGAATCTGTGAAAAGTTAAATATATTTAAAAATACTTAAAGAAAACATATAAAAAATTGAACATTAATTTCGAACCCGCGCCTCATGGAAACTGTCCAAGCGCTACTGACCACTACGCCATGCGTTCTACCTCACGCTACATCGAAATTCTTATATGTTTTATACAACTTATTACGTTGTTAACATCGTTTGCATAGAATAATTTTTCTATCATTAGCACTTAAAAAATCATAAAAAAATGAAATATATTTGCTTACAGAATTATTTTGGTATTATATTCATTAATTTTTATTGTTTGTTTGAATTTCTAACGTTGCCTGTATACAACTAAGATTTCACTACTTATTTCAACTGAATGCTTAGCTCGAGTTATATGGTACCCCATAGAATTTTATTGCAGCTATGAACATGGAAAAGAAAATAACGATTTGTACTGGAAATAGACGGCCTAATACGCGTTGCCAATCGTAGAATGTTTGTGATGGAAAAAATATTAAGATCGTAAAAACCGTCCAACTTGCCGTATATCGCATTCACATTATGAATTAAAGAGCCGCAAAATTATTGTACACTCGACGTCGAATTTATGTTGTAGAGTAATGCATGTATATATAGAGTTAGATAAATATTAATTTTTAATTGGTACAAATGTATTATGGAAAGGATTTATTAATCAAGAATTAGTTAAAAAAAATTACAATATAATTATATACCATGAATTTAGTTACAAATCTTAATAGGGCAAGTAGAGAGAACCTAGAGTCGAGATACTGCATTTCCCGCTTTCCATCTAAGAGACGTTGCGTGTTAAATAGTGGAACTCAACGCCGCACTATGTCTACCAGAGCGGGAAACTAAAATAATTATTTCCCTTAAACATTAATATTTATAGACACTCGCTTTGTAAGACAAAAAACACGATGTCTTCATCATATATTTAAAATAAAATAATTCAAAGATTTTAATACTTACAAATTACATATAAACCTGTCATGCAGTACCTCTATATTAAATTACACATATTATGTAAATATCGATTATTATGGAGTCAACTCCCACTAACGTAATGTTTGGTGTTAAAAGTCATACTTCACCGATGTACTTAGTATTTATAAACGCGACTTGGGTTCCACCAGCAAAACCTCGAAAAAGGAGTACTTTAACACTATACTCTCTAACGTTATTTACATAGAGCCTGTAAAGCGAAACATATTTACCTTAATTTCTAAGCGGTAATTTCTACCCGTATTCAATGAATCAGTATTGCAATTTGAACACTAATCAGTAAAATTATCCACACCTCATGAACGCTCAACTAATGCCTTTGATATTGAATTTGTGTGTCGAGTATAGCAGAATATGCTATTTTCATAATTATAGCACTTACGAAATATATTTTGGCAGAAATCTATTATAAGAAAAATTAATTATTTTAAAAAAAAATTATGCTCAATGGAAAATATTTAAAAGTATTTAATTTGTTTTTATTATTATATTTTTTGTCACAGTAGACGCTGAGTCGACTGTACCTTTAAACACTTGAACTACTTAATTACTATATTTAATTGGAAACAAAGGGCTCAGTAAGAGAACTCCAAGAACTCCCAAAGACAATACTACTCATAGAAAATGGAAATGAGCTTACAAGTTTGTCTCTTGTAAAAATGTATTCAACGCAAGAACTATTAATTGAAACATTCAAAGACTAGCGGCAAATATTTATAAAGTCGAGCTCATTTTAGTGAGACCCTCAAAAGGACACTTTTGTATTGCAAATGTCTTTGGTGAGACGTATATTAGAAAATAAATCAAATAAAAATGGTAACTTTTTTATACAGATTTAAATTGTTGTAAAATATTACGATTTTTGTACATATTACGATTTTTAAATAGATTTTTAAATATTACGATTGTTGCTAAGAGAAAAATGAATTCACTAATATTTATTTTATACTAGGCAGTGATAATTTTGTTTTAATTGCCAGATCTCTGTACTTTCTAATATGTATTGAGCCTATAAGTTATCGTGGTGGCTAACATGATCATGGGTTTGATTTCTGTCGGAGGAATAAGTTATTTTCATTTTCCAACTGGTTATACCACGGGGTGTAGCGTTCCGTATACAATGTTATAAATATTTTAACTTTGCATATATACCCTACTCTATACGGAATAGAGCGTGTGTGTAACAAACAAAAATATAGTTAATGGCCAATTGCTATTATATTAGTCATTTGTAACCTCATTGAGAATAATGAAAATATTTGTAATATTAACTTTTGTCGATTGTGACACCATTGATTGTGTGGCGTTGATTTCCGTAATTTATCTAACACCACATATATTCAATTTGAGCAAAAAACAGAGAACAATGTTCTGACACTAAGTTCTCTCTGCCTCCTTTGATACTTGCGGAATAAAGCGTGAAGCGTAAAAAAAAAAACATTTATATACGCGATAGTACAAACCGAAGCCACGACCATCGCCTACAACTATTATCTAACATTATTTCCAACAGAAACTAAAAATTCAACTTTTATATTCTCGAAATTAAGTTACGGTTCTGTTGTGCAAAGATTTTAATTAAGAAACGTTGCAAAATGAATACAAAAATCCGTAGATTACGACCGGCCGAGTATTGTTCTCGCTTCGGGAAACATGATAAAACGATTCCAGACCAAATGAACAATACCACGAGCAAATGAAGTTCATTCCGTAACACTACTAGGTACATACTGGGGAGTTTTAGAAAACGATTTTGTTAAAGTCAAATATCATATCATAATGATTGATTGTCGCTTTTGAAGATAAATGGAGAAGGGTATATCTTGATATAAGATTCACTCTGTCTATAGTGCTTCATGCGGGGTAAAGCTAAACTGAAAGGAAATTAAAAAAATATATATTAAAAAAAGCTATTATTTTGTTTCGCTATATGAAATATATTAGTATTATATATTATTTAATTGGAAGGAACGAAACTATTTATGATTTCCACTAACCAAACCGAATGTATAAATACCAGAGTAATTTTTTTTTACTATTCATAAAGAATAGTAAAATAATTTTATTTAAGGCTGACTAAAGATTTGTCTTATGATTATGCGGCGATAGTTTATCCCATTTTTGAAAACCAGTAAATACCATACACATTTTAAGCCCAAAAACCCTTAACTATTTACAGTAACATTATTTATTCCAAACCATTATAATAAAGCAACTTATACTGAAAAGCTTTCAATTCACGAAATCCTTTCTATTTTAGGTCACAGCCAAAGGAGGTTCCATGGTGTAATGGTTAGCACTCTGGACTCTGAATCCAGCGATCCGAGTTCAAGTCTCGGTGGAACCAATTCTTTTTTTTATAAAATATGATATGTATATTATTTTTTTGTTTGGACTAAACGAATCTGTGAACAAATCTGCATATTTAAACTAAAGTAAATACATGTATATGAGGCGTTAATAATTTATATAGTGAAATGCTTGCCATAAAGATGATATCTTAATTTTTTTTTAAATTTTATAATTATTTAATAATATTTCTTCTATTATATATTGTACGTCGTTATTGTACGCGGTAAGTGAAATGTACTAAAATTGACAACACGTCATAGGATTAGATAAAAAAAGTATTTCTTTTTATAATATTTCACATATCCAACTTAAAACAACGCACCGCACATCCTTTAATAATAATAATAATAATAGTAATATATTAGCATTCGTTTATTTTTCACATAGAATACTTAAATATAACATATTTAAAAAAAATCTAACGAAAACATGAGCGAAGTCGCAGATAAAAGTTATACTTTACTATATCATTATATTTTTTATTTATTTTTTGACGACTCGAGTCGAATCGTAACCGACACTAAAAAAAATAACCACTAAGCCTACAGGTAAATAAACAATAAAATGCCCATTCAAAGATGAGAATTACATTTTATCTTCTTTGATATAAAATAAAAGATATTCCTCTTTATGAAAGATCCATTCAGCAGAAATAATTTTTCAACCCATTCATTCACTTCAGTAAATACATTACGGCGCCGATGATGAAACTAGAAAGGTTCTGCAGAAATCAGAAACTGTTTTACATATAAAAAGTTACGATCCAAGAAAAGGAACGTTACTAGAGCTCTTCCTTTTTATAATTTTGTAGTAGAGAACGGTTGAGTTATTGACTGATGATATGCTCTAGGTGTGCTTATTCAAAGTGAGCTTTGGATATATCTGCACGTGTATACTGTAACCTGTTAATATTAATATCACACAAAAAAAAATATTATATAGGTTTTTCTTAAGTCCACAGTTCTGTACATTGTTGATATTATATCAATTTTCTAAAAATTGTTTAGTGAAACTAGCGTTTTAATATTTATATAATAGGGTAGGTAGAGAGAATGTACTGTCAAGACACTCCGCTCTCCGCTTTGCAGCAATATTTGATATACTGAAACAAAAAACCAAAAAAATATGTAATTAAATTGCTTGTGGTCCCAAACTAAAAAAAAAATATTAAAAAATTGTTAACACTTAGTATCCATAAGAAAAATTGCAGAGCTTTTAAATATTTTATAAGAAACTGGCAAGCTCTACTTAATTTATATTAGTGGAAGAGGCAAACAATTCGCTTCTTTCGACTTTATTTTAGGCAACGTCAAGGTAAGCTGGCTATCATCTGGCAATTCAATTTGTTACTATGTAAACACTGTACATTGCCAGCGTCAGCAAAAAAAATTATATCATATTTTTTTAATTTCATAATTTACACGAATATTATTACGTTATAAATAAGATCTTTATAACTTTCTTAATAATTTTAGTACAGATAGTAAACATTAACTAGCATAATTTAGTTACAAATTTATCGATAAGTTATATAGTTTCTACGTCATTATAATATAATTTTATTTATTTATTTATTTATTTATTTATTCATAAGCCATGCGATTAATTTACTTTAACAATTCATTTTATTTACAAAACACATTCGCACTTATAATAATTAACAGTCCAACTAAAAGCCGAGATAGGAAAAAAACAGTCCTAAAAGGATCCACTTACGTATTTCCTTAGCTTCGTCTTATTTTCTTTACACTCAACTAAGTTAGTATACCGCCACTGGACGTCTCTCAACCGTTAAAGGAGCAAGGGACTGTTACAAGAGACGAGGTGTACTAAAAACTATATTTTTTTTGTATGATCATTGGTGTAAACCAACGCCGTCAGGTGCGGTAATGATATTAATCTATCAATCTATAAATAAAACTTTTCCGTTAGTGACTGACAAACGACGCATAGTGGAAATTACGCCGCTATAATTACTTAAAGGGGATTTCCCGAAATCCCAAAGTAAACGAAAAAAAAATGTATCGTACAAGTGAATAGAATTGCAAATATATACAAAATAACTTGTTGAATACACATATTTGACGGAATGGCAGTTGATTTTTAAGTTATGAAACTGTAAATATTAATTATTTGTTCTTTTTAATTTTATGTTTTTCCCATGTCCATGACTTGATATAGTAAAAATATGAGAGATAATTTATTACAACGCAAAATACTCATGGACCCATCTCTGTAGATATGAATATCATATCTAGACATACGTATATATATATATATATATATATATATATATATATATATATATATATATATATATATATATATATATATATATATATATATATATATATATATTATATATATATATATATATATATATATATATATATATAATATATATTTAAGTAAAATTTTACTATATGCGATATTTTTAATAAAAGCAAAATTTTATTCTAAGTGTCGTGTCGTATACATTAAATATACTATTATAGCAACCCCACGAGTACCTCTTTACGGAAGCCGCCAGTGGCTACGGTATGGTGGCACGAGCTAACAAGCGTTTGTATATATTTCAGAAATAAATACAAAAATCTAAACTGGAGACTACTTTAGTATTCTGATACCATGTTTCTTTTTATAAAATATCAAAAATCAAGAAAAATAGTGTACCCATTTAAGAGGTTAAATTTAACTACACAGTAGGTAAAAAAATGGTTGTTTTATATGTATTTTTTCATTAGCTAAGCAGAGAGAATCTATCCTCACTTTCCATCCAATTTTTGAGACATTGCGAGTAGTGTGGAGGTTTGACGCTGCGCTATATACTATCGCCGCATAATCATAAGACTATTTTCCTGTCAGCCTTCAATGAAAATTGTTTTAGTATTACTTATGAATAGTAAAAAAAATCATATTTTTATCAATTATACGTTCGGTTTGGTTAATGGAAATAATACATAGTTTCGTTCCTTCCAATTAAATAATATATAATACTAATATATTTCGTATAGCGAAACAAAATAATAGCTTTTTTTAATATATATTTTTTAATTCCTTTCAGTTTCACACTCTACCCTGCATGCAACAGGAAAGTTCACCATTTACCCTCCAAAGCGACAGTGCGCAGTGTACAATTTTGATACACTCACAGAGTTGCCGAATTCAACGCCACTCTTCGGTACGTAGTGGATATCGAACCTCAAACCAATTTGCTTACAGTCAAACGCTGTCCCCACTACACCAATATATATATATATATATATATATATATATATATATATATATATATATATATATATATATATATATATATATATATATATATATATATATATATATATATATATATATATATATATATATATGTATATATATATATATATATATATATATATATATATATATATATATATATATATATATATATATATATATATATATATATATATATATATATATATATATATATATATATATATATATATATATATGAAATTTAATCCACTTTCCGTACCTTAGAAGTCAGTCAATCATTAACGACTACAACAGGTTAATTACTTCATACAATCATATATGATCGTTGACTTTAACAAAATCGTTTTCTAAAACTCCCCAGTATGTACCTAGTAGTGTTACGGAATGAACTTCACTTGCTCGTGGTATTGTTCATTTGGTCTGGAATCGTTTTATCGTGTTTCCCGAAGCGAGAACAATACTCGGCCGGTCGTAATCTACCGATTTTTGTATTCATTTTGCAACGTTTCTTAATTAAAATCTTTGCACAACAGAACCGTAACTTAATTTCGATAATATAAAAGTTGAATTTTTAGTTTCTGTTGGAAATAATGTTAGATAATAGTTGTAGGCGATGGTCGTGGCTTCGGTTTGTACTATCGCGTATATAAATGTTTATTTCTTTACGCTTCACGCTTTATTCCGCAAGTATCAAAGTCGAGAGAGAGAGATCCTAGAGCATGATACTGAAGATAACATCGAACTTACTACCATCACTGGTCCACTGGTCTACTGGTCTTCTGGTCCTAAACATATTATTGCATACATAAATTATTATTAATCATTTAGCATAATATTGTAATAAGCGCAGATTATATTTTAATGTTACTGCTATTTTTTTTTCTTTCATCATAAATATCATCTAATCCAATATCAAATCATAATGATATTATTTATTTACAAATTAAATAATACTTAACAGCCTACGAATGATTTTTGAGTGTCTTGATTCGGGCAAAAAACGGAGTGTCTTGTCGCTAGAGCCTGTCTTATTGACCTACTATGTGAGATAAGATATGAAGCTTAAAATATATCTTGGATAGGAGCAAAATAAAAGAAAAATAAAAAGTTCGCTTAAGTAAAAATAATAGCATAAAAATGAAAATGGAAATAAATATAATAAAATATTAAAAATATATTTTTTAAGACACTAAGTCTAATATCTTAAATCTTTAATCTTATAAATATTAAAGATATTAGACTTAAAATAATATGTTTCTTTTTATAAGCTATATATAAATCATCACAATTACTGATCTACAATTTGAGACTATCACCATTTTTATATTACCAGCCACTTACATATAAAATTTATATCTACTTTACATATATAAATGAGCTTCTCTGAAATATTGTCAATTTTCCTCATATTGTTTAAGGTGTACATAGAGTAGAGGTCCTTTTATTTTCATATCTAGAGCTTAAACAAACAGTAATCTTATACAGGACAGATGAAAGCTGACTGAGAAGGAAAATATTGCAGACAAATAATTTCCGAGACCACTTTGTTGTTATATAGTAATATTCATCGGCGTTACTTGCAAGAGTCTAAAAGTTTTTAATTATAAATCTACTAAAATCTCGAAATTAAAAAAAATAAGAAATGTGTTAATATTTATTATTTTTATATATTATGAGCAACTTTTTTTTGTTCACGTCTCGTTAGGAATGGCTTATTAGTAGAACATCTTCAATATTTGTCTATCTAAGACCTTTTATTTCATACTAATTCAGCTTTCTCTCTTAGTTCACTTTTTATAAAATATTAAAAATATATATTTTTTAAGACACTAAGTCTAATATCTCAAATCTTTAATCTTATAAATATTAAAGATATTAGACTTAAAATAATGTTTCTTTTTAAAAAATATAAAAACGTATTTTACTACGTCATGTTTTCAAAAAGCTATATGATAAAAAATATCTTAAATAAAATAATTTTATATAAAGCATCTTTTTACATTAATATTGTTTTAGTAATAACATATTTTTCAATATAAGTCTATAAAAAAAAACTATTTTTTTTAAAGTCAACGAAACGTCAGATTGTAAACACACTTTTTGAGATTGGCATAGAGTTTCACCATTAAACACGGTTTTGGATTTAAAAGGAAAGAAAATAACGGTATATCTTGTCACTACGTTTGTCCGTCTTTTCGGTTACGTTTGCTATAGTATATTATTGTTAAGAGGCGGAGTGAATTCACTAGCTAATTGCTTTTTGCCAATATTAAACATAATACCTTGTCATGTATATTATTTCCGAAATTACGCAACGTAGAAAGCTAAAATTTTGTATGATAACGGTCCTTCTTGGAAGCAATAAGGTCTAAGAGCGAGTTTCCGGTCATCACACCGGGTATGGGCAAAAACGCAGTTTTTTATATTCTATAGCCCACGCATACCAAAGTCAAAAATCATTTTTATTTGTTTGTTGTATATGTTTTATAATTTCAAATTTTACACAACACTATCTCGTACAATTTAATTAAATTAAATGTCTATGGTGCTTTCATTGCACAGTTATTATAATTTAAAAAAATATGATATACAAAGTCATATAAATAATTTATTTTATATATAGTGATGGTATCACACAAATATTTGTTGCGGGGTAATATGTGGCTCGTACGCTATGTCAATACTGCCAGTATTCGTATTATTTACTGAAGCCATTCACTCCTTAATAGCTGTGCTCTTTATTACGGTCTAGTGCCTAAATACTATCTTTATTCCTTTTTCAATTTCTCATACTGTTCTCCGTTTCCTGGCAGAATTCGAGGAACGTCGCGTTTTTTTCTAAATAAATTTAAATATATTTAGAGAGAGTACAATACTTTATTTCCTTTGACGTTGAGTTTTACCAATCAACATGCAAAAGTCCTCGAAAATTTACCAAAAAGCGGGCAACAGAGTGCCCCAATACGTATGTGGAATAATATTTATTTATTAAAATTGATTTTTCCTTCTGTCTATAAAGCAAGGCATCTATCTCTATATCCCAATAAATACGTATAAAGTCCATTATACAGGGTTTTTAATTACAAACACTACTAGAGATGTATCTATTTGGCTATCCCGACCATATAAAATTTGTTTATTTAGTCGTAGAGCAAATGAGCTTATTTGCTTGTGGTTGCGTCCCGAGATTGCTTTGTAATGACAGTGGTTGTAGAATGTGGTGTTTCTTAGAAAAGAGCTTAAAAAAATATTAGAATTGGCATTTTTGTTTCTACAGCATACTTTTTTACATACTAACTGTATATCAATATTTTAATCATTAATCTGATCTAAAAATAGATAAGTGTATATGTGTGTATAAGTGATACTGCTTGATTTAGCCGTCTGTTCACTTAAAATAACGGAACTTGAAAGAGTAACGGAACTTTTAAGTCCCACGCTTATCTGTAACGGAAAGATAAACAACGCGCAACCGTAGCTATATGACGTAGAAAGCTAACATTTGGCTTATAGACGGTTGGACGGACATTTTCGTATATAGGCCATACACAGAACTAATCTTTATTTAAAATTATTACGGCATTATAGAAGTTTTATATTTACATTCCACGTAAAAAACTCACGTTGGAATTACGGGAAATCCCCTCTGAATGCTCCTCTACACTCTCCAACGACTCTACGGGTCATATATCATGTTTCTACGCTGCGTAAAAACTTTGACACAGTAAATGAATAATTTTATAATTATATATATACGAGACCTAAAACATGTCGATATCTACAAATAAATATTATGTTAAAAAATTACACAATAAATATATTTAATATTTATAATATGCAACTTTCATAATAAACTCCGTAGAGGACTACGCATTCAGTAGCCCAAGTTTTAACCATTCAAATGACGTATCGCATCAATAAATTCTCGCTGAGCACATTCTGTGCATTTTTCAAAGGAAGTTTAAGCTGTAAATTAAACGCTCATAAAAAGATAGCTGGAGGCGTATTGGTTTTTTTTTTCTCATTTCCACTTTACAATTCCACAATGATTTGTATTAAACATACAAATGGTTATTTACTATTTTGTACAAACGTTTAAAATACGTTTGTGTAAATTATATTTTGTCTATATTTAGTTTTATATATAATTTGTTTATTGAGAACTTCATTTTTGAGACCTTAGTGATGCAGTGGTAGCGTACGTCTGTATATGCAACGGTTATGGGTTCAATTCCAACTCGGGGAAATGAATTTCTTTCATTTCTTTACTGCGGTAACAAGACAAAGCGCTACGTTAAGTTCAGATACAGTTTAGTTCAGAACGAAGCTCCGTCTCTACACTAGGTCTTAGATACTTTATATATATATATATATATATATATATATATATATATATATATATATATATATATATATATATATATATATATATATATATATATATATATATATATATATATATATATATATATATATATATATATATATATATATATATATAAAATAATAAAGAAATATATTAAATACTTCATTGAAACAATCTCGTTTTCATTGACTGAGCGAAATCTTTGCATTTCGTTTCGACAGCTCCAATTCCTTTGGCAAATGTACGCTGAGAGCTATCGCCGTCTAATTGATTGCCTATTTGCCGACCGTTCATTTGAAAACTCGATATAGGCTTTGAGGAAAATGTTCTGAAATAAATCTAATGCAATAATAAAAATGTCAGGGCCTTCTTAGCTAATTTAAAGTATCTGAGCCCATTTCAATGTTATATAAGAAATGAGATAATTAAGAACACCGTGGTTTGAGTTAGACGCGTATTAGATTGATTTTTTTATTTTTTATACAGTATATACTATAGACACATAGTCCGTGCCGTTTTTTAGGTAATTCTTTACATTTGTTTTCATAATATATAACATTACTATAATATGTATACATTAATATATAACTTAACATAATTTCTACGCTTAAGAGTCCAATTATTTGTTAGATTACTATATATACTGTATATATTTAGTATATAAGCACTTCCCTTATTTAGTTTGCAAACCGTGCAATTAACTTCAACTGTTTAAGTAGGCGGAAAATGGAAAACAGTAAGACGATCTACTTACGAGATTTTCTGCTAAAAAAAATCCTCGCTTATGGCAGTGTAGTCAGAAATAACCACCTATTGTTAAAACAATCCAATTTCCGCCCAAATTGCAAATATTGCACATGCAATATATTGGCGGAAACCAATGCCGCCCTAAGTCCTACAGAATAGCGATGACATCAAAAGTCACTAACCCGAGTATAGATAGCCACATCTAACCTATTCTTCTCAGAATTCTATTAAATCTCTAATAAAATTTATACTTTTATATAATTTCATTATCTTCATGCTGTATCCCGCACATATCGGAAGGGTAGGTAGAGAGAACCATAAAACCCTAGTGTTAAGACACTCCGTTCCCCGATTTCCGCTTTTCGAGGCATTGCGTGTTGAGGGGCGGAACTCAATTTTCTACAATATAAACCATTTACAAATTCACAGTTTGCCTTACTAAATCTGAACAAAACTGTAGATAGAAGTGAATTAACTAACTCTTTATTCAGCTGCTACAGCAAATTGAGTCACTTCAATTACGCAATCTACAATCTACACTTTGGAGACTACTTGCCAGTGTACATGTAGTTGAGAGCTGTTAGGGAAGTTATTAACGCCTGTTCTGATATTATATAACTTTACTTTAATATTAATTAGGGTTCCGTTTTTTGCCTTTAAGATATAGAATAACTTTGTTGTCGGTCTGTCAGTCTGTCTGTCTGTTTGTTTGTTCATTTCATACAAAATTTGTGAATACAACTGCAAATTTAAGTTTGTCAATTTTTATGAGTCGTATTTTCCTCAGCGGAATACCTACAATCATAATATAGTGACACAACCCTCGATGCGCTAATACTACTTGCACTTGAGCGATATTGTGAATTCGATTTCCTACTCGGGGAGACCGTATTATTTTCTTAGTTCTAGTAAGAAGACAAAGCGCAGCGTTAAGTTCAGTCACTCAACATGCAATTATCCGAATGGCGGAAAACGAGGAACTGAATGTTTTAACAGTAGGCCCCCTCTAGCATATTTGCAGAGTAGGCACTCTGCATATATGCTAGAGCAGCGTGAATTAAAAAAAATAAGCGTAAATGAAATAAAATTTATTTTTTTCACAATTTCCTTACTATACAACATTTATATTTCATAATTTAAGCAATTGTTTAGAATTTACACAAGATATTATTATAAATTTAGCTATGTATACAATACGACGGTAGATATTCTGAATTTGAATTTCAGAATCAGAATCAGCTTTCAATCCATAAACACCACCCACTTGTTTATTCCAAACTTCGCGACAATGGTAGACAAATTACTTAAAAATTTAAAATAGATGTTTAAAATCTTTAAAATAGATCTTCATTATTTATAAATCCGTCTTTTCAGATCGTTACATTTTAAAGAAATGTACTCAACGGTGCATTTTGTTAACAAAATAAACGCTTCATAATCTAAAATTATTTGACCAACATAACCATAGAGTATGTCAAATTATCAATAAGATATCGTTTCAATACTACTATTAGAGCTAACTACAGTGCTAATAAATTGAATAAATACGAAATAAATATAATAATTTATTTAAACTTTATATTCTGTGCTTAAAAAAGTAAAAGACAATAGACTGGCATTCACGAGTAAGTTTCAGTAAGATTATTATTTTTCATAACAATCTTTTATAAAAAAATTATATATCTATATTCCTTATAAAGACAAAGCGTGGACATAAACTTTCCATACTCGGTTCTGCTAAACTAAGTTGATAGAGATCCTTTGTTAGAAAGCTCTACTAAGTCGTTAAAATAACTATATTGTACAGAAATTTTGCTGCGATAGTTTCCAAACGTTGCCGTTCAAAAGTACTAAAATAACATATAGTTATGACACTAATTCGTATAATATAGCATATAGCATCGTCCAGTACTAGAATGATTTTTTTTTTATTTTATCATTTTCTCATAATACAGGGCAGGCAGAGAGAATGTAGTGTTAAGAGATTTCGTTTTCAACTTTCCACCCAAATTTGAAATATTGCGTGTGAAATACTTACTATTTTTACTTAGAGTTTGATTTTGTTTACACTTTAGTATATATAGAGAAAATTTTGTGAAAGATACCTTCGCTCTTTTCTTGTCAATCTATTGGAATTGCGGATTATTTTGTTGAATTAATTACCTTAGTTTGCCTTTCATCTTGTGGCTTAGACTGTATAGTGTTAAAAATATATTGGCATATGACTGAGACTACCGTTTGAAATAACTATCAGCGATAGCATTGGAGTGTTTAACACTAGGATCACTGTGCCTACTCTAATATACCTAAAGAAAACCTATAAAAAATTTTATGCAGCGGGATTTTAACCCACGCCTCATGGATAAAAGAATTACGCAGCAGCTTGATGAAACATGCATGGCTTAGTGGTCAAAGCGTTTGAACGGCTTCCACGAAGCGCGGGTACACATCCCTCTGCGGCAAATTGTTATACGTCATCTTTAAATATTTTTGTATCCTTAGTGTGGATTAACACTTTAAAAATAATAAAAATACTTTAATATATTTTCCAAAATAACTAAAAAGTAAACTGTACGAAAGAACATTTATATGGGTCTAATTAAAGTTGTCACCAATTAGGCGAGAGAACAGGTGTGAGCACAGAGCAAACATCGCTGCTCGTCCCTGTCACTTTAAGTGTTCCAAGTTCTAACATACGTATACGATGGAAATGGATACGTTGAAACAGCTATTTTAATTTTTAAATAAAACAATTTTAGCGAATTAGTTCCATATATTGGATTTGAAATTTTTTGTACAGTTGCAGTGGTCTGTGGTCCCGTGGTCATTGTGTGGGATGTTAAACATGTTCACTTACCACAAAATACTGGTCTAGTAAATTTTGATTCAGTACGTGGAAAAATATGTGTGTGTACTTTGCAATGACGAATAAGCGTTATAATAGAAAATAAAAATGAGCAAATACAAAATTTTAATTTTACGGCTATACCGTATCCATTTTAATAATTTAAAAGACAATCCTTTATCCCAGCTATGCAGCCTCCCGCCATCTTGTGTGCCATCCTTAAATCTTGAAAGGAGTACTTTTTATTGAAAGTTCTAATTTCATAGTTACGTAGAGCACGTAGAGATATAATCGTATATTTATTATTATAAGAAACATTGCTGCTCTCTGCTGTTAATTTTCAATATTGAAGAGTGAAGTAGGACAGCCTTTTGCTGTAAAATTTTGTAATTGTGGATTTGATTGATCCCCATTCGTACGAGTGAATTTGAAAATAAAACTTGGGATTGAATTAAATCTCAAAAAAGAATTATGTATAAAAGGATAGAAAAAAATACATTTAAATTATGTCAAGTAATCGTGAAGTGAAAGTGAAACAAAATCTTATAATTTAAATGACAATATATAATTTTTTTTTAATTAAATTTTACATCGTTTTATTTGATTTAACAACAATTTGAATAATAAAAGTAAAAATAATAGTATCAAGTATTAATTATAATATATATATATATATATATATATATATATATATATATATATATATATATATATATATATATATATATATATATATATATATATATATATATATATATATATATATATATATATATATATATATACATATTTGAAAAATACAACAGTTTGTGTTGTTTGCTTATGTTATTTACTTAATAATGTGAGAAACCGGAATAGAGTCATATGTATGGACATAAATGCATATGTACACTCTTTATCCCCAGCGGGGTAGTCAGAGAGACCACAGCGCCAAACGCTGCCGTCCCTGCATACCTCTTTCGCCTCGTCCACTGTCATCAACCTCTTCATACATGGTCTCCGGAGCGTTCCAATGCTTCTTACGTGACCTTCCTCCTTCCTATTATCGACAATGTGTTTTCGAAGGTCAACCTAGGTCTCCCATTACCTCTTATTAAATTCTCTACTCTCTTAAATAAAATAGTATGTAAAAAAATATATAACAATAGAGTGGTAATTTTCATATACACGGCATAAATACGGCTTATAAATTAATTTAATTAAAAATTTCAAAACACATACTATTCAGTTTGTATATATATTATATAGTATGTATATATTATTTGTTGTATATGTATATATATATATATATATATATATATATATATAATATATATATATATATATAATATATATATATATATATATATATATATATATATATATATATATATATATATATATTATATATATATATATATATATATATAATATATATATATATATATATATATATAATATATATATATATATATATATATATATATATATATATATATATATATTTATATATATATATATATATATATATATATATATATAATATATATATATATATATATATATATATATATATATATCTATATATACATATATATATATATATATATATATATATATATATATATATAATTATATATATATATATATATATCTCTTCTTCTTCTTGGCATTAGTCCCGGCTTTTGCCAGGGTCTGCCTTCCGACTGAGCCTACTCCACTTTGCACGGTCTTTAACATCCTCAGTGGATAATTTATTGGCTCTCATGTCTTGTGTCACGACATCCAGCCATCGCTTCCTTGGGCGTCCGGGTGGTCTAACTCCAGGGACAGACATGCCAAGGCACTTCCTTCCGACATAGTTCTCAGGTCGGCGCATAACATGGCCATACCATTTCAAGCGACGCTCTTGGAGCTTATCCACTACGTCACGGACCCCAAGACTACCTCGAATGAATGTGTTGCGTATGCGGTCGGACCGCGTCACGCCACACATCCATCTCAGCATCTTCATCTCCGTGACGTGAAGCTCCTGAGTGTGCCGAGATAATGTTGGCCAACATTCGCTGCCGTATATAAGAACAGGTCGGATAATGCTCTTGTATATCAGTCCCTTGAGCTTGGGCGGTATTCTGCTATCGCAAACCACACCAGTGACCTCCCGCTATTTGGCCCAGGCAGCGTTTATACGGGCATGGATGTCGTGGTCGATGCCTCCAGACTCATGCATAACGGCTCCAAGGTACCTGAACTTCTCCGACTTAACGGCTGGCTCAGGCCCGATATGGATGGTGCTCGAGTCCGGGCTCCCACAAGCCATGTACTCGGTCTTCGACACATTCAGTTTGAGACCACCGTTTTCAAGCGCACCCTTCCAGGCGTTCACTTTACGCTCCAGCATCAGTCGGTTCTCATCGATGAGTACTATGTCATCGGCATACATCATCAGCCACGGAGGCTGGCATTGGATGTCAGCCGAGACAGTATCCAGCACTACATTGAATAAGAACGGACTAAGAGCTGAGCCCTGGTGAACCCCTACTGTAATCGGGAAGGGCTTGGTGTCGCCAACAGCGGTCCTAACCACTGAAGCGGAGTCGTTGTACATATCTCTGATAACCTCAATATAGGCTTCAGGGATCCCCTTGGATCGCAATGCCCACCAGATACACTGACGTGGCACACAGTCAAAGGCCTTCTGCAGGTCCGAAAAGGCCACATGCAGAGCTCTCCTTTTTTCCCTGTAAGCCTCCATCAAAGTTCTGAGGGCAAAAATGGCATCCATAGTGCCTGATCCTGGTTGAAACCCATACTGAGACTCAGAGATAGTACATTCATGGTGTGGCTCATAATCTTAATGCCCCTATAACTACCGCAATCTTGAACACTGCCCCTTCCTTTGTAAATAGGGATAATAAAGCTCTGCCGCCACTGATGTGGCATCTTTCCAGTATTCAAGATACGGTTAAACAGGTCAGTAAGTATAAGCACACCAAGAGAGCCCAACGATTTCCACGCCTCGATTGGGATGTCGTCAGGTCCTACCGCTTTTCCGTTCTTCATGCGTCGAAGACAATTACGAGTTTCGTCACGGGTTATTGGAGCAACAAGTCCGAGGTTAGGAGATAATTCAGGAGGAAGACTACAAGACTGCTGAGTGTTCAGCAGCTCCTTAAAGTAGCTTCTCCATCTCTCCTTCACAGAGGCATGACTACAAAGCAACGTGCCCCGAGAATCTCTGACGCAAAGACATTTTGTAATATCCTGCGTCGCTTTATCTCGAGCACGAGCCAGTTTGTATATGAGCTTCTGCCCCTCCACAGTTTCAAGTTTATCGTACAATGGCGACAAACTTTCTCTGCGGGCTCTGGCTACAGCTCTTTTGCTGGCCCGTTTCGCTGCATTGTACTCCAGTCTGTCTTCAGGAGAGTTGGAATGCTGCCACTCTTTAAACGCAGCCTTCTTTTCCTGAATCACCCCCTGCACCTGGTCATTCCACCACCATGTCTCCCTGTCGATGACACGCCCACCCTTAGTAACACCAAGAACTCGCTTGCCCGCTGCAATGATTGCTGAATGAGCTCGATCCCATGCAGTCTGAGCGGTCTCGGTGTTAGTCAGTAGATTCTGACTCTCCACCTCCGCCAAGAAGTCGGTCTGCATCGGCCCATTCAACAACCACCACTTAAGTCTAGGCTTGCGTTTCTCGGCTACTTTCTTTTTCGGGGTAACATTATAGTCCATGACAAGGAGGCGATGTTGGGCCGTCAGGCTTTCGCCGGGAATGACCTTACAGTTGGTCACCCTGCCTGTATGACACCGTATAGTCAGCAAATAATCAATTTGAGTTGAGTGGGACCTGTTCTTATACGTTATAAGGTGCTGAGGTTTCTTCTGGAAGAAAGTGTTCACGATGGCCAGATCAGACGCAATGCAGGTTCTTAGAATATTTTCTCCCTCTGCATTGCGAAGACCATATCCAAAACCCCCGTGAACACGTTCATACACCTCAGCGACCCTACCCACGTGACCGTTTAAGTCCCCCCCCAACTAAGATTGCTTCGGTAGACGGTATAGCGAGTAGGACCTCTTCACACTGCTCCCAGAAAGTCTCCTTTTCAGCCGCGCTACAACCCACCTGGGGAGCATAAGCACTGATTAAGTTTGTGATTACGCCCTCGATCAATACCTTTACCCGCATCAAGCGGTCGCAGCGACGGTCAACTTCAAGAAGCCCATTCTGAAGCTCTTCAGAAAGCGCTACCGCTACACTGTTTTTGCCCGTAGGTGACCCAGTGTATATAAGGCGGTAACCCTGCCCGATGTTACGAGACTTATTGCTCTTCCAGCGAGTTTCCTGAAGGAAAGCACACTGGACCCGACGTCTCATGAGTACATCTGCGAGTTCTCTGCATCGTCCGGTTAGAGAGCCAACATTCCATGTTGCAAAGCGGAGTTTCCGTCTGGGTACTGACGTCGTTAGCCGTGCCCGTACTTGACACGGTAGCCCTGGCCCACTTATCGCAGGTGTAGGGCGATGTGCCTGCGCGTCGTTTAACGGCGACGCCCTAGCCATACCCAGCTTTTTTCTAAATCGTTTCATACTAGTGGCGAAGTGGTTTTTAGTGGAGCGATTGCCATCTGACCTCCAAACCCATTACTGGGAGAAACCAAGAAAGGAAAGGGAATAAAAGGCAGAAAAACTTGGAGTATAGGGGAGGGACACCACTTACATGGATTGGATAGGGTTATGAAAGTGGTGGCTCGAGGCCCCGGGGTCGCGTACCCGTATGCCGAAAACCTATATATGAGGCAATCATTTCATTTATTCTTTTTTCTCATCACCATTTAGTTGCCAGATAGAATAATTTAAACAAGTGGCAAAACTCAGCCAGCACAAATATGGCGCCATAAAGAATAAAGTATTTTTGTTTACATTGTAAAAGCTTACTGTGCACGCCGCTGCTGCTGCGTCTAACGCTAAAATATGGAAAAATGCCAAGCCAATTTTATGGAACTTGAAGAACACTGGCTACCACAGCCAGCTAAGCAACAACTGTCCTCCATACAACGCCAGCGGCAATACTGCTTCATCTGTAAATCCACCGCAATCTTCATACACCTTATATGAAGCATAACCTATTCCAGTGTAAAGCATTGTCCATGCAGGTCCAAATACCCAGTTAGGTGGGTTCCAACTTGGTCTCTTGGTCTCTCTATGTATATATATATATATATATATATATATATATATATATATATATATATATATATATATATATATATATATATAATATATATATATATTATATATATATATATAATATATATATATATATATATATATACATATATATATATATTATATATATATATATATATATATATATATTATATATATATATATATATATATACATATATATATAATATATAATATATATATATATATATATAATATATATATACATGTTATATATATATATATATATAAATATATATATATATCTCTATATATAATATATATATATATTATATATATATATTAATTAAAGCGGCATTTTTAAAAATACGGAAATAGAGTAATATATATTTACTGTGTACATGCAAAATATCTTTTGTGTTGGCAGAAAGCTTTCATTGTTTGTTTCAGGTTAAACTTTGTTTATTGATAAAGACAGGTCTTATAATAATGTTCCGGTTTGTCGCCTTTGAAATATTACATGAATTTACATAGTAAAATTATGATTTACTTTGTTGTTGCTACTGCTCATTTAATTAACTAAGAAAATGTCACTGTCCAACGGTAAGTTCAGCAGCTCTACATTCTAAGTAAGTAGGAAAGCGGAGAACACTTATATGTATATATATATATATATATATATATATATATATATATATATATATATATATATATATATATATATATATATATATATATATATATATATATATATATATATATATATATATATATATATATATATATATATATATATATATATATATATATATATATATATATATATATATATATATATATATATATATATATATATATATATATCTATTGTGAGGCTAAATAAGTTAAATTCTCTTTCTCTAATTCATACCCAAGATTCAAAATGTCATACATCTGTATTTAAATTTTAAATCATTTCATTGCAATTATTTCACTTTGATTCATAGAAAAGCTTATATTCAATGAACTTTGGATACTTTCTTGACTTTTCTGCAGTTGTCGTATTTTTTTCGAACCGTAGAGCAATCAACGACTAATTGATTGCCTATTTTCCGACTGTCCAATTACAAAACTGGGTTTTTGGATTTAATCAAAAGCCTTTGAAATATATTTTATTATTAGAATGTTTTACCGAATCGAAACCAATTCTACAATGTAAATTGAACGTAAATACTGTTTATACTGTGTTTAAATTTCGTACAGATCCATTGATCATGTCACTGTAAGAACAGATAAAATATTGTAACGATATATTAATATTTTCTTAAATTCGTAATAACATGTTACTTATAAAGCAAAATTATAGCCAATAGTGAAATTTAAAAAGTTAGTATAATATAATATACTTATACTTTAGGGCCATCGTGGTCCTGTGGTATAATGTCTGGCTGAAAACACAATGGTTGTGGGTTCTCACGAATAGTGGATAATTAAGTGCCAAACTTAAGTTACATTTACTTGTCATATAGAGTCATATAGTGTCATATAGAGAGGAATATGTTTTACATACCATAATTATGGGTAGGAACTTTAGAAGCAGTATTTATACAATAAATCAAACTTTTTTATTCTTCTCAAGTACCTCACGAAAGAAATTAGCATTACAATAACAGCGCAACCAAATTTGTGTTGAGTTTCTTAATACCGAATAATTCCAAAGCATAATGTGTATAAGAATTCATGGGCAGGAAGGATACAAAGTCGCTAAGTGGCAGAGGCTGTTTTTGTTTAGAAACAATAGCATAGCAGGCGGACGGAGTTTGCTTAACAAAATTATAGCACAAAAGTAAATACCACCATGGACTACGGCAAAGTGTTCGTCAAGTTTTATAAAATAAATTTAACACAAAATGTACGCGATTCAGTATATATATATATATATATATATATATATATATATATATATATATATATATATATATATATATATATATATATATATATATATATATATATATATATATATATATATATATATATATATATATATATATATATATATATATATATATATTATATATATATATATATATATATATATATATATATATATATATATATATATATATATATATATATATATATATATAAGATATTTTCAATATTTCCTGTGATTTGGACGACAAGGTCAATAAAAACACAATTGAGTTTCTCTGTTAGAAAAGAAACGACATTTAATGTTATTAATTACAATGTCTGTACATAAATCACAATTAAAATCTTTATATGTAATTTAAATTAACAATTTTCAAACTGTCACGAGACGCCTTTTTAGGTTATGACTTGACATAGATTATAAAATTAATTTTTTACTGTCACGATATGACTATGACATTTGTTACGCGGGGAAAATTTAATTTAAAGAAAATTACAATTTTCTTTACATCTCCCCTCCTAGAAAAGATAATACAAAGCGTTTGTTTATTCATAGTCTTCAAGCGCATACAGGGGCTGGCGTTAGCTTTGAGATGTGGAAAAAGTTCGACTCAGCTTTCTTATGACCAGTGTTTATCTTGTAAATTGAATTTGATATCTTTTCTACGATGATATACGGTCCAAGTTTCAATTCATCGAGCTTCTTTCTATTCAATTTGTTACCATTCTCTACAAAAACAGAATCACCAACTTTGAAGTCCATGTGTCTTCGATTTCTGTCGTAAACTGTCTTATTGTAATTATGTGATTTAATTGTATTTTCCAGAGCTTTTTTCCTGGCCTGGATTAAATCATACGCGGTCTCCTTCTGTTTAAGCTCATTTGGCAATATTCTAACATCTATGCTATAGAGTAAGTACTTTGGAGCATAACCAGTAACAGTGTGCTCCGTTTCATTGTATTTTTCTACACAGTTGTGTGCTATAGTTGTCCAAGCTACTTTTGTGTCATGTTCATTTATTTTACATCTGATCTTATTAACCAATGTTTGGTTTAATCTCTCATTTAAACCATTTGAGAAAGGAGAGTTTGCTGCTGTAAAAATTATTGAAATATTCTTTTCATCCAAAAATCTCTTGAATTCCTTAGAGTTTATACCTGGGTATTGGTCTGAGAGTATCAACTCGATATCATTACATTCTACACAGTTTCTTATCAGTTTGATAAAATCATTTGCATTTTGAGTACTTGATGTCAAAATATATGCAAACCTAGTAAAATGATCTGATAGCAGGTGTAAATATTTCTTTGTTGATCTGGAGCCTCCAAAACCTCCAATGGTGTCTATAGAGCATATCTGAAATGGTTTTGTGGCTGGACCTAAATGGGACATTAGTCCATATTTGTTTTGTCCTCTTGATTTATTTTTTAAACATACTATACATCTCTCACAGATTCTTTTGATGTTTTTTGTCATGTTTTCAGCTGTGTACACTGAGCTAATCATTCTCTGCATTTGTTTAACTCCTATGTGACCTAAATCTCTATGTACACTTTTAATTAATTCTATGCTGAATTTCTCTGATATAATAATTTTTTCTTTTTTCTTTACTTTCTTATAGTAAACATTATTTTTTATTTTTAGCTTGTCTTTTCTACTGTGTATAAATTCATTTTTAACTTGGTCATTTAGGATATCTTCTAGTGTTATTATGTTGACTACTTTTAACTGTTCCTCTAGGTTTTCGTTTGGCTCAAGAACAGGGTTCCTGCTTAGGCAATCAGCTTCGATGTTGTACTTTCCAGGAGAATATTTAATTTGAAATCATATGTGACAGGTAGTAAGTTAGATCGCCTAATTCTCGTCTGTTCTTGACCTTATGTTCATATTCTCTAGTGGCTTGTGATCTGAAAAACAGTAAATTTTCTACCTATTAACAGATGCTGCCAATATTTACACATTCTTTAATTGCCAGGCACTCCAAATATATGGCTTTCTTCCTTTTTTGTACTTCATTTAATTTTTTTGAAAAGTAAGCTATTGGTTTTTCTTCATTATTTCCTTGAGGCTGCTTTAGAACTGCTCCTACTCCTAGTATACTAGCATCTGTGTATATGTGAATGGGTAGGTTTGAGTCAAAGATTGTCAATATTGGTTGAGAACATAATATCTGTTTCATTCATCGAATGACTCTTGGCATATTTTTGCCCAGACAAATTTTTGTCCTTTTCTCAAAAGGTTATGCAATGGTTCTAATTTTATTGCTATATTTGGCACATATTTATGATAGAAGTTAATTTTTCCCAAAAATTGTCTCACATTTTTTTGAGTTTTTGGAATTGGGAAATTTTTTATTGATATTAAGTTGTCTTTAAGCGGTCGTACTGAATTATTCTGTATTACATGACCCAAGTATTTAACAGCGTCTGCTGCAAATGTGCATTTAGAGAACTTTAATTTTAAACCTTCACTTTGAATTGCTTCAAACAGTGTTTTCAGATGACTGACATGATCTGAGAAAGATTTGAGAATAGCAAAATGTCATCAATGAAACTACTGTAAATTCTCCAAGCTGGTGCTTCCTTATTATGTTACACATTATCTTGGAATATGGCTGGAGAAGTTTTTAAGCCAAATGGTAAACATGTCCATTGGTAATGTCCTTCTTGTGTGACAAATGCTGTTTTCTGTCTATCTGTAACACGCAAAGGTATAGACCAGAATGCTGAGTTAAGATCCAGTGTTGAGAAAAACTTGCAATCTCTTGTTTCACTATTAGGTCCTCAATGAGAGGGAATGGCTGTGATTGAGGTACAACTATTTCATTTAGGTCTCTAAAATCTATACACAATCTTGATCTTTTATTTTCATCTCTTTGTAAGCTAATGTGACTGGTGCTGCGAATGGCTGTATGATTCCTCTATAATGTTTTTTCCAATAATTTTGCAATCTGGCTTTCAATCTCCTTCTTGTCTTCCATTGTGCAACGATATGGCCGTTTGCTGCAATATCTATCTACTAGTAAATCAATATGTGCTTCATAATCCTGTACCTTTCCTATATCATATTTGTCTTTTGCAAATACAGATATATTTTTTGATATTAATTCATCAATCACTGCCTGTCTTTGATAGTTTCAGATGGTTTATATAAATTTTGAAGTTACTTCACTCAAATCTTCATTGAAGTTTACTAAATTTCCAGATTCTATTTTCTTAGAATTTGTATCTGTTTTATTCATTTCCTTAGAAACTATTTCACTTCTTTGTATAGGTATTTTCTGATTGTAATTAATAACATTAAATGTCGTTTTATAAGATATTTTCAATATTTCCTGTGATTTGGACGACAAGGTCAATAAAAACACAATTGAGTTTCTCTGTTAGAAAAGAAACGACATTTAATGTTATTAATTACAATGTCTGTACATAAATCACAATTAAAATCTTTATATGTAATTTAAATTAACAATTTTCAAGCTGTCACGAGACGCCTTTTTAGGTTATGACTTGACATAGATTATAAAATTAATTTTTTACTGTCACGATATGACTATGACATTTGTTACGCGGGGAAAATTTAATTTAAAAGAAATTACAATTTTCTTTACATATATATATATATATATATATATATATATATATATATATATATATATATATATATATATATATATATATATATATATATATATATATATATATATATATATATATATATATATATATATATATATATATATATATATATATATATATATATATATATATATATAATATATATATATATATATATATATATATATATATATATATATATATATATATATATATATAATATATATATATATATATATATATATATATATATATATATATATATATATATATATATATATATGTATATATATATATATATATATATATATATATATATATATATATATATATAGCGGAGAGGTCATTAATATGGACGTCAACGAAGTAAAGGTGACTGCTGCTACTGGATGTGAAACGGGCTAAGTCACAAAGTGCAATAACGTGCTATGACATATGGCGGTTGCTCGCAGCTTTAGCTCTACAGAACCCGTAACTACCGTCAATAAGGGACAATCGACATCGAAAATGGAGCCTAGAACAAGTAAACAAGTGATTTGTTTCAGTTGCTGTGAAAACTGACAAATTTCGTCCAGTCGCTGTCACGGCTGCGCGTGCGGCGTGCGTCTGCAAGACATATGTACCATGGCAGCGGTAGTGTACCCGAACGACGTAAGTTTAAGGGACCATTCGAGGTAAATATATGATATGAGGTAAATATAAAAGTTCTTGAAGGTGAACTTATAAATACGTATATATACGCCCATGATAGGTTGAATGCCAGACAATCAAAGTATAATTGACGATAACGATGGAGATTAAATTAATTGTGAAATTGACAAAAGTACTTGAGTTTGCATATTGATTGGACCGTACCAGTGGTTGTCGTGTATCCGTAGCTCAGTAGAAATCGGTATCTGCAAGTTATAGTCCGTGAGTATGCGGTTAGCAGTCAACCCTGGCAGAGACCAGGAGTCCAGGAGAGACTAAGCGTTCACTTCAGTGGTTCGCATAAAGTAACTGGAGGTTACTGTGCTATGTTTGGCCAGAGATCACATGTAGAGCTCAAGTGTTCAAAGTATACGGTTTGATATCTCTTGTGAGATACGATGATAATAAAGACTTATACTACTGACACTTTGCGACTGATACTTTGAGTGTTTTGAATGTAATTTGATTGTTCATTTGATATTGGTATTATGGTTATACTTTGAGCGTTCTTATGGTAAAGTTATTTTTAATAAAATTGTTTCATTTGACAAAATGGTTAATAGTCAAGAAGCAGTCAGTGAAGTGGGTCAGGAGTGACCGAGATGTTTGATACTGTGGCATGTATATTGTTTCAGAATAACATACTGGGAATAAAAAAATTCATAAGTCATAAAAATATTCTTAATTCGATTAGGCCGTTATAAGCACTTTTTAACCGTATATTTAACTTGAAGTGTCAGTAGAGTCAGACCTAGAGGAAGCTACCACCGCCTTGGAAGCAAAGTTCTGCTGAGAAGAGCTGGCGAGAAATTCTACAGTTGCTCCTTTAAAATATCATTTAACAAATGATTCATTATAAGAATCATATGATACCCAAAGGACCATCAACACGCACGAATATCATTGTAATATTCTTGGATAGAATATTATTCTATCCAAGCTTTACTTAATAATATATTTTTAATTTTCACTTTATATGGTTCAATTATAAGGAATGAAATCCCTTGTGGAATTTTGTTATACATATATATACCTTGTGCCATAAATGATTTATGAACCTTTTGAAGGTGATAAAAAGGTTTACCAGCTTATTTTTATTTTTTGTATCTATACCGTGTCTATCAATGCTTTTTAAATTTGAAAAATTAAAGTTGAATGTACTGTGCAATCGTAAAAATACCCATTTATTAAAAATTTCTCGTAGAGAATTCCGAGCTCTCATGCTTTAAATAAATAGCTCGTACTGTTTTTTTTTTTTATTATAAATATTGACTCAATATCAGCATAGTTGCCCCAAAGCAATATTCCATAGGACACGATGCTACAGATAACTAACTTGAACGAATCTACGAACGTAAGTTCATTTTTCTAACACCGTAAGCAGCGGAGCTCAGTCTCGCAAGCAAAGACATAAGTGGAAATTAAACGGATTCATTCCTCCAGTGAAGATCAAATTCAAAAACAACACATACCATCAAAAGTTACTATTAATGATTTTTAAAGAGTTAATTTACACTAAGACTGGAAAAAATACTTAAAGAAGACATATAAACATTTGAACGCAGCGGGATTCGAACCCGCGCCTCACGGAAACCGTCCAAGCGCTCTGACCACTAAGCCATGCGTTCCTCCTCGCGCTACGTTGAAATTCTTATATGCTTTATATGACTTGACTAAATAACTTAAAAGTACTTAAAAGTACATAACCTAAAATTAACTTAAAAGTACATTTCATAAAAGATGGACAAAAACAAATAAAACAATCTATTTTATTTAGAAATCATCTATACATTTTCTAATACTCTCCGCTTGTATTGGTATAAATATTTCATACAATTGTAGGTATTCTATTGATTGTGGAGTGGCGAGTGAGTGTCCGAGCATTGTTTGGTGATAGGTCCATTGTATGATACAAAGGTATTTGGACCCTCTGTTATAGAGCTGCACGGACATGAGTAGTTGTTCAAAGTTTTTACGGATTTCTCATTGTCATCTAAAGTAGGGCTAATTTGGATTATACGAGATTATATAAACTGTGAAATTTCATTTATTTACAAACAAGAAACATTTGGAAGTAGAAATGGTATTAATAATAATATAATTTATGTTCAATTTTAGTATTCATAAAAAAAATATTTATAACGATAATAACTACAGTAGTTTAAAACTGTGTCACAGTTATTAACGCCCGCCTCACAAGCGCCGTTTCTTAAGTTATATCATATTTAAAAAATACTAAATACAAATGAGATATTTATACATATAAAATTTATAAAGAAAAAAATGAACATACAATAAAATAAAATTTAAACAACGAAGTTAGTTATATGTAAAATAGTAATAGATAGGTTGGTATTATGTAAAAGAAAGAACGGATCCATTATAGGACCACTTTGTTGTCCGTCTGTACGTCCGTGTTTTCTTGATACTATATAAAGGTATCAAGCTAATATAAAATAACCAAGAGTCATCGTGACCAAAAGATACGTCCATTTATGCTTAGTTTTTGCCGTAATTTTAAATTCCCCTGTAGAGAATATATTTAAAACGTAAACAAAACCTGAGAGAACTTCCTGTGAACCTAAAATTATGAAATTTAGTAAGGAGTTAGAAGAAATCACATAAAAAATCATTACAAATTTATATCTATAATTAATTTTATACATAACGTTTTATAATAATAATATACTCAAGAGTAAAGTTTATCAATTTGCGTTAGACCAACTCGTACTTGGCACATATTTTTTTCAAATTTACACTTTTTCCCGTATATTGCAGGATATAGGAAGAAGCCAAAAGTAGAATTTCGTCCGAATTCGACATATCACGTGTTGATTGGTGGTATTCAACACGCACACCGTCTTCTTAGAACAGAGAATGAGAACAATAAACTTTAAATATACAACTTATCTTTACTAACTAATTTTATATTATTATAAAAAAAATAATTTCACCACTCATCACGCAATATTTCAGAATTGGGCGGAAAGTGGGGAACCCTCTGTCTACCCTTCTATAGTCAGGAAAAAGAAGTGAAGCTATTCAAATTAAGTAAAAAATACCAGGCTAATTTAAACTTAGCTTTCTATAAAATCTTACCTACATATGAACTAGACCGAATTTGTATTTCAAATTTATATTTTTCAATTACTGAGCTATATAAATTATGATTTATATAAAAAATAACAACTTATAATAACTAAAATATACGCCACAGTAACGGAACAGAACTTAGTGTCATGACACTTTGCGTATCTAGTGTCATAACAGTACCAGAGAGAAAAATTTAATTCCTTCGAGTGAGAATCGAATCCAAAACCATCGCATTACTGAAATACACTGTACCTTAAGAGCATATAAGCCCAAAAAAAAAAATTATTCAAGCTAAAGTTTAATAAAAACCTATCTCGATCCCATCTCGATCGTTTTTCCATTAAATTTGAACCTCCCTAAGCCCATTCCGGAGGACTATTAAAAATTAACACGTTATTTATTCGAATAAGCCAAATTGCGAGTCACGGGCAAGCGATGAATTTGAACTGAATATTTCAAACAATATTTATATAATTCACTCAACCCCGCCCCAATTTGAATACTGCTAAGGGACTTTATTAATTAATTAAATTTTAATTTGCTTCAGGAAATATCGTAATGTGTTTATTGTACCTGTAATGCTTTGATCGTAAAATTATATTATCATATACTGGGAATATGTATTACATACTTTTTATTTTTAAAGAAGTTATATATTATCTAATTTATTTTTTGGGGTTTTGATGTTAATACTTGGTAAACTGGCCTTGATTAACTCCGGGTGGGCAGGAAAGAGGATTCTCTGTCCCTGGGTCAACGGTCAAGGGCGTCCCCTAAAGGACTCCGACCTCAGCATGCGGCCGTCGACTGAGCTGAAATAAAAATATTTCTAATATTATCTAATATTTGTATAGAATAAGGGTGGAAGGACGTAAGAAAGGCTGTATAATTTTTACTTTTAAATCTATTTATATATTATTCTGTAAAACGTAAAAAGCGTAAGCAATTGATAAAAGTTTATATGACAAAGTTTCACAATTTAATAGGTACATTTTTATCAGCAAATCAATTTGAATTTAAACTTAATAATGCTATACAATAATTCTGTACGTACAGTAGAAATAAGCTTAGGAACTACAATTTTCATGTAATTTCCATATGAAAGTGATTTAGACAAAATATATTGCTTTTGACGCCAACTTATTCTTATGTCGCATATTATAGACTTTTAATTTCCTATATCTGACTAAACAATTCCTATGATTATTACAACGACGCAAATGTATCAACAGGTATGCCTGTCGCGTCGTTTAATATTATAATAATATAATATTTTATTGTTATCTTATCTCTACACTAGTTTTATCTGTGGCTTCGCTCGATTGCTGAAATTGATTGCTTTGACGATAAAAAATTAAACAGTCATTTAATACAAAAAAAAATTTTCAATTGGCATCAATAGGCCCTAAGCTAAGCACGTTCAACCGAACGAACTCATCACAATATTAATAATATATTTTTAGCTATACTCTGTATCCCGCATATAGCAGACAGAGGAAACGTAGTGATAAGACACTCCGTTCCCGGCTTTCTGCGCTTTGCTTTTACTTTCCAGAGCGAGGCAAATAAACATTATTCCGTCTCTTCGATTGGAAAACAAACCCACAGCTGTCGCGTTTCACTGCATACACTGTGCCACAGCGCCACGACGGCTCCGAATGTAAAACACAGATATATTTAGTAAAATATATGATAGTGGTAATGTTAAAATAAAATAAAGCAAGTATAATGTAAAATATCAGCTTGAAAAATTTCATTCTTTAGCTATAGATTTCGATGTAACACCACGCCATTGTCCCGACACAGACTAATGGCATCCAATACGGCAGGAGTGTGACAACGGTCGCTAGGAGGCGCACGAAAAATGAGTTTCGTTTTAATTTTATTAACAGATATTTTAGAAAGTGACAAATGCAGATACGTTTTTTTAATTTCAACTTTTTCTGGCTTTCGTTTTTATATGTGTGTGGTGAAATTGTTGGAAATTGTTGAAGTTGTTGAAATTGTTAAAATCTGGAAATTGTTGAAATTGTTTCCTGTTGTAGTGAAAGTGGGAAAAAGCTCGGTAACGCGTTGGTTGTGGATTCAATTTCGCCTTCATCGAATCCAATTAACCGGTTTCATCATAGAAAGACATTATCGACAACAACTATCTATCAGAAATCCTAAGAAGACAATCGGATAAGACTTTTTATCATAAAGATTTATAATGGCAATGTCTTTTTTAATAAATTATAGAATAAGTTTGTGGTGTAGAAAAACTTGCTTGTATATTTCTTCAAAAATGTGTTTTTTTAAATTTAATTACTTGCACGTTATTTCTTAATTATTTATAAAGAACTTAATAATATAATAGCAAAAAAGTCTTTTTTCGCCATGTCCAGAACCAAATACAAAATTTTTCTTTTTGATTTTGCTCCTTCATCATGAAAATTCTGGAAACCATCAAATTCTCCGTATTCTCCAGCAGGTGCAAATTTCACATAGTCCTCAAGTTCAAAGCATTGTACCATCATATTCCTTTTTTTGTATATTTCTATATATATTAAATAAGTAATATTTGTATTAAAATGATTTCACCAGGTTGCTTTGAGCAAAAAATAATGTTTACTTTAACATGGATCTAATATATAACAAAAAATGTAAGAAAAAATATCATAAAAACGGTATTTATATAAGACACTAATTATAACGAAACTTTATAGACAAATTAAAAATACTTGCCGCAACTCCTTACTTTTATATATTAGGTACTCTATAAAAACATTAAATATATTAATATTATTATTTATTATTATATTATAAAGTTATTATTTATTGTTAAATTATTATATTATAAAGAAAGCTACGTTTTCAATACTTCCCAATCACCTTAATGCTACAAAACAAACACAAACAAATTCTACCCTTATTTTTAAAATTGATCTTGTATTAAGCCAAAAGATTACATTTAATAAACTAAAGGAGCAATAATAGTCAAATTTTCGACTCTGGGGAATATTGATTTAGTTGCTCTGGTGTCTTATGACTTGAAAATATAAGCGAAAACCGGAGAACTGAGTGTCTAGACACCAATTTCTCTATGCCCACCCTACAATATACAGCGTGAAGCTGAAGAAGAAGAACAATGATTATACAAAACGTGATAAGATCATACAAGAAAAGTGTAGCTTTTCTAACATAAATCCTGTGAAAGCAAACTTTAGTAAGTAATATCGCTTCATCAGTCTGTGTAATGTCAGGAATTTCTTCTTAGACCACTTCATGTATAACCCTGAGTTAACTTGGTCTTAAGATAATGTAGTACTAGCTTAAACTTGAATTTACAATCCATTAGTTACTATTATGATATGCTTTATACATATTTGTATACGGTCCTTTGATTTATAATTAATATTATGAAGTTAATGTGTTGGTTTGTTTGTTTGGAAGCGCTTATCTCAGGAACTGTTAATTGCAATTGAAAATTATGTGTGTTGTATATTTCACTTACAAAGGAAGGCTTATGATATGTAAGCTTTATATTTTTTTTTAATTTTGTATGTTTTGTTTTATTTGTATTGAATAAAAATAAAATTATATGATGAATGATTGCTGAATTTGCTAAATTTTAAAATGTTTTATGTGCTGAATTATATGTAACACTAGGCAAATATTGTAACTATTAATATTTTCAAATAAATATCGTATTGACAGAGCGTTTCTGAAATTTATTCATTTGAAAGAATTTTATAAAACAAATTCTTATAATTAGCGACAAATATAGAGCAAAAAATAAAAAGAGCAACAAATATATTATAAGTATATTTCAATTATGTATAAATTTAGGCCATAAATATACATAAATTAAGAGAATTAATAATAAAAGAATTGTAAAAAAATATATATATGAAGCAAGAGTCAAGAGAGGTATGGGGAAAACTGTTGGTTTTCGAGAGCACAATGTCGAAGAGGTCCGTGCTAGGTAAAAAGCGGTTGTTGACAGTGGAAGACGCGAAAGAGTTATGTAAGGGCCGAAACGTTTGGCGCTCCTCTGTCTCTTCTAGTAATTAAATTGAATGTGAAGCTATGTATGCAGTTTTTTGCATATATAAATAGATTAATTAAATATATGGATAGAAAAATCTGTAACACTTTTATAGGTTTGTAGTGTTTAGTGTTACTGGAGAGGAATAAAAGTCTACTCACTTTTAGCACTGACTATATGCACTCATTTGATCAAATTGTATTAAAATATAATATTTTCTAGAGATTCTTTTGAATTAATATTATTTAAATATAACGTTTTATTTATTTTCGATTAAATTGTTAGTAACGTACCAACTTCACTGATAAATTCGTTTAAACAAACTCTACATAACAGTAATTTCTAAATCTCCCCACAGAGATACCGACAACGTAATAAGTTGTATAAAGCATAAAAAAATTTCGACGCAGCGTGAGGAAGAACACATGGCTTAGTGGTCACAGCGCTTGGACGGTTTCCATAATCCATGGGTTCGAATCCCGCAGCGTTTAATTTTTTTATATGTTTTCTTTAAGTGTTATTTCTATACTTAGTGTGTAATAACACTTTAATAATCATCAAAATAAGTAATTTATATTTTCTCTTTTCTGTTGTTGGAAGAGCAAAACTTTATTTTGCTCTATAACACCACAGACAGAAGGATACCAAATGGGATAGGTAATAATTAAATTTGAATTATTTTAATTTACTCGTTCTGGTACAAAAAGTGCAGCGTTGAGGTGCATCATTTAACTCTGCAATGTTACTCTGTTAACCTGTTATACAAATCATAATGTAGGTTAGCAGCAGTAGGCTATAGTGACAAGACAGTCCGCATAAATATTGCACTAAACTAGATTGGAACAAACAACTTCCGTTACTGAGTGACTGACTGATTGACCGACTGACTGACTGACTGACAACGCACGACCGAAGCTACTGAGCCTAGATACCTATAATATGGCAATGACCCAGCAGATCATTGGGCAGTGAAGGAAAGTACTAAGGGAGGATTTCCCGAAATTCCAACGGGAACAGAGAAAAGCGGGACTATACGTACTATATTTCACGCAAATAAAATTGTGGAATTTTAAGCTGAGATTGTACTGAATAACGAAACATTTCATATTAATTCAATTTTAAATATGACCGAAATACGTGAGATTTGAGTAATGAAAAGCTCATACACTCATGTATACGCATACGCATACTGTTATATTAATATTTAACCTGAAATACTTGTAATTTCATTTGCGCCACAAAATAAACCGCAAATTCATTCGGCGATAAATTAATATGTGGCTGTAATTATACATTTATTTCAAGCTAACGACTCGTCCCATATACGTAGGTCTGGTGCAAAAACTTACATAAGAATTTCTACTGTGGAATTGTGTTGTGTCTTAGTATACACGCATATATTTTTTACAATCTTATGTACCTTGACCTCTCATATAAATCTATAATCATTAAGATTCATTCATAATTAGCAGTACTATCTTATAGCATATATACAAAATAAATGTCAAATTGATACCATTTAACAACCAACCTCTACCTTTTCCGAGTTAGTTAATTAAAAACAAGCAAATATAAATCTACATAATATACTACATATTTAAGATATATAAGATACATAAATATATATATATAATAGTATATATATAGTTATAGATCAAATCAATCATTTTCAGGCTACGGCCAGTACACAGCATTTCCAAGAGATAAATCTCCTTTTTCAAACGAATACCCGCCCTATTGCTTCAGGAATTACGCATAACATATTCAGATACTGATTTTTTAGATGCGGTAATCATGTTAACGACATTACAAAGTGCTGTGCATTTTATAAATATGAATATTATATATAAATATTTTTTCATTAGAAAATCTCATATCCATAAATGTCGATTTAGTAGTTTGTGAACCAGCTGCTGAATGCGTAGGATAAATATTTGTGCAGTTAGTGTAATGATTGCTATCAAGATTTAATTTTTTTTTTACTTTACGGTATATCCGCGAAATAACGGGGTAGGCATCGATAACTTAGTATTAAGACACTTGTTTATCTACTAAGCGTCTGACTGTAAAACCCAACGGATGTAGGTTCGGTTCCCATCCGGGGGGAATGATTGATTTAATTTTCCTCATTCTGGTAACAAGACAAAGCACGTGTTGAGGTCCGCCACCTAATACGTAATGTGTAGAAATCCTGCTACCCTGTACCCTACTATATACGGGAAATAGTCTTATTCTTATAAGTGTCAAGGACTCGAATGCTCAAATAATATTCTGCCAGTGTGTCTTGCAACGTGCAAGTGTTGCACTGCACTCTTTGTTGTCCCAGTTAGATCGCAAGTGAACGGACAGCTATGGCTAGGAGAGGCAAGTAGGCCATGGATTGTGTGGTAGCGCCACAGTCGCAGGCTGGCCGTGGCAAAGTGGGGATTTATGAACAAGGACCTCCTTGTTCAAAAATCCCCACTTTGCCACGGGAAATTATGATAAGGTAGATAGCAACATATTTAAATAAAGAGTAATAATGCCCATAAACTAAAAGTCATGCCACGATAACCATTTTTGAATTTTAATCAGGAATTTTTCAACTTAGGAAGCCATCAAACTATGATAGAAATTTGTTTAGTGGTTTTTAAAACATGGATGTTAGGTGTCCCAAAAAAATCAAAGTCATTTTTTTAACGCATACCCTCTTATTTTTTTAAGGTTTAAGTCAATACCATTATATATAAAATTTTAAGAAGGTAAGTCCACAGTGCCGCTTTGTATTGACACATGTCATTATATGCTTTCTATGGCGGACGCGAGCTAACGTGTCGATGTGCTTGTGATTACTTGTTATTTAGTTATAGAACACGTATTGTTTTCAATCAGTCTACATGTCAGTGAAATTACATAGTTCTAAAAGAGGTGTATTTTTAATAGGTGACGTAAAACATCAGATAAGGGGTTCAAAACTACCATGGAATGGACAAGTTTTAGCAGGTTTACTTACAATTTTCGTGAAGTGAAATTAATTGTCAACGAAAGTCCGAACCTCACTATTCACGAGTGTATTATCTATTGGCAAAGGCTCCTATTCCTACTAAATCTTTGCCTAATTGACTAACAAAAGACATACTAAATATGAGCTGAGCCGACTCCTTCAACATAATAGACGACTCATCTTCTGAATGATAAAAAGCTTAGATTTATTTATTTAGAGGACGTACAGAATCTCGTCGAAAACACGTTACCCAGCAGAACACATCTTTAATTGAGTACGAGAGATTTTGTGTTCCTTCTTGAAGCAAGTATTGAAGCTCATGGATATAATATCGTTGAATTTCCGAGAAGTAAGTCTTCCATCCATAGAATTTGCACAGAAAAACAGAAAGAGCGCGGTGAAGCCATAAAAAATGATATTCAATATGAGGTGGGATGGCAAGTTTTGTCCGCATCGAATGTTCGAAAATCAAAAGAAGAACGTCTTTCTATAGTTACTTCATATAAAAATAAAGAACAACTTGTAGCTGTGCTCAGATTAGAAACAAGAAGTTCTACAGGAAGTGAATTAGCAGGCAGGTAATTTGTGACGCGACTCTAGACTGGAATTAAGAAGATAAAGTGCAAATTACTTATTGTGATAATACTGTTTCAAATACACATTAGGGTTATTGGATTTGAATTTCGTAATTTGTGGTCAAATAATTCTTTGTTTCAAGAAGCTAGATAAAACGTTTCGGAACTGAGGGTAGTAGGCGATGTAGCCGAAAGAGCGGTTAAGTCAATGCAATACTTTCATGAATTAATCAAAGTTGAAGAGGAACAAAAGCAATTTTTATTACGTTTCGTACAAAACTATTAGAAAATGTATTTGGACTGCAAAAAGCAAACGCAAAAAATTTGAATAATAATATATGGAATTTAAAATAAAGTAAATATTATACTATGCCGAGGTTATGGAGTTAAAATAAAGTAATAAAAATTAAGTTTCCTCTATAGTAAGTCAATATTCCTCTATAGTAAGTCAGTACAAATTTTCATGTCAAATGTTTGGCATCAAGTCGGCACGACTTATCGTTGTCCAATGACAATAGTATTTATAATTTGAGTCAGAGAGGTCAAACCACATAGATACCCTCTAGGTATGCGTAATTGATTTCACGAAAAAATTTTCCCTTATGTCGTGGGACACCCTAATGGATGTATAATATACATAATTTATAATTTAGATAAAGTTACCAGATCCAAATATATTAGTTTACGATGACATTACGATGTTGATTGTTTTAATATTTTTTTTGTACAGTCCAAGGTATATTTAAACTTTTTAGTTTAAATTTTATGTTTAATAATTTGTATGTCAAATTTAAAAAATATTATTAAATAGATAGATAAATAAATATAATTATTACAAAATTGTTTCATAAAAATTCAATGATAATATTAATTTCACACATTTCTTTCATTTTAAATATTCCTGAACAAACACACATCTATATTTCTTCGCTTTTGTGCTTTAGAGCTTTTACATTTTCCATACAAAACACTATACCGTGCAATTCTCAAAACTTATCATAATTTGAAATAACATAATGTGACAGCATAGCGGCTATTCGTTACCACGGCGCCGGTCTCAGTCCTAGTGCTAATATTTGACTTCATATATAATTTGTTCTAACCGTTGATTTTAACTATTATAAGTTTGACACTTATGTATGTTATGTATAAAATCCATTTGGAATTCACCAAATATATTTCAAAAGAATAATTATTAAGTTTACTTCGGATCGAATATTTTTTAATCGAAAATATACGTAATGAAATATAAAAAAAAAATTGATATTCTTATATACTAAGGAAAATCTGCATATTGAGCGAAGCGAGACTCGAATCCACGCCATTTGACGACGACATTTGTATGAAAATTAGAGATGTGAATTCTCTAAAGTAGTGCTTTATGTTTTATCTCAATTATATATTGTATATGTCTTTAAAATTAACATAATATGGAATATGATAATGTTAACAAGATGACTTGACTTTCACAATTTGCACATATTTTAAATGAAACTCTTGTACCGGATCAATCGCGTATATATTGGTATTGTCCACTATGAACACGGATTGCAAAGTATTCGAAACGTCGGATGTCCAATGTGTACAGTTGGAAAAAATACGCGAAAAAATTCCGTCAAAAAGAATTTTATTCAAAAAGCTTGGTAATTACTTATTTAACTGACATTATATTAGGCTTTATTATCTTTTATCTTCTTGTATATGTATATATATGTGATTGAAAATAATGGAAGAAACAATACAAAAAATACAAACATACAATTACCCTTAATTCTATATAAGCGAAGTTGAAGTAAAAATATATATTAATTTACATATTTTGTCATGACAAATAATTAAAAGCTTAATTTATTACGTACAGCTTCATATGTATAGGGACTAGGTACCTGTGAACGAACTTCTGTGAAACATTTCACCTAATTCTTCACAACAACGCCTGTAGTTCTAAACTTTGAAAAAAACTTAAAAGAAACTTTGCTTGATTTAAATAGCTTGTAATGAAATAAAGTTACCTTATAATGAATCGGGATACAAAGTATTACTAAAAACGATGAGTTGAGACATAATTATGTGGGGATAGATCCTGCTGTCTTTATTTTTTCTGTTCTCTCCGTATATATTTTAGTCTAGTCTTATATATAGTCTAGATTTCTCTATTTACAAGACTCTACTCTACTTTCAGTACTAGTACTATTTTCAGTATAGGAATCGTATCCACCAACTAGATCTTCTACATATAAAATATATGTAATAAATAATATTTATTGACATTGATTTATTCAGGCATTCAAACATTAATTATGGTATATTCAAACATGAAGGACTATCTATTAGGCTTATGTTGTACAGAAGATGGGATATGGTTCTTAATGACTATGGGAAACACCTAACGATCGTTAAGTGACGACTTACATACATATGTGTGTATAATTCATGGGATGAGTACTATTACGTTAATGGTCTTTGGGAGAATATAAAACTGTTTTATCTGATATATAACACTGAACTTGTTATAACTTGTTGTGGCCAAATATTAATATTATAATATACAGTCTTTGGTAAGTGACTAATCACTCTAATTCATTCACAAATTTCTAAACACATTAGTTCTTCACAAAATGATAATCATTTTAAATACATTTTTAAGCTAAAAAATCAAATTGAGGGCCAAATTATATATAATAGTGGTGACAAATATAAAGAAAATAATTAAATTGAATTAAGAAATTCAAAAATGAATGCCAGAAAATGCAGGGAACTAAAACCTGAGTGAATAACGCTTCAGAAGTATTTGTCTAATCCGGCGACACGTACGGAATATTTAAATACGGGTACGTTACGTTTCGTGTTTCGGATTACTACGAGTAGTACTGTAAAAACGTTTTTCTTTCTACGTTTAGATAAATTTATATATTTTTATCATATTGGTATGTTATTATACTTATATTATATGTACCCTGCATGTATCCTGCATGTACCCTGCATGTACCCTGCATATACCCTGCATGTACCCTGCATGTAAAATAATAAATTCAATTTAAACTTATTAATTAAATATTTCCATATTATGGAAGATTCCTATTTGGAGAAGATATCTAAGTATAGCTTTTTATATATAGACTGCCTTTTGGGCTTTTTTACAAATATATCTTTATTTGTTGTGGTCTAAAAACGAAGTGATTGTAATACGTGACTCCACTCTCGTATTTTCACCCATTGGAAGTTAAAGCGTATTAGTTAGCAAAAGACAACACACCGACGAAATTACGCAGTGTAGAAATTACCAGGAATTAGGCATTTACAGCTAGCTCTATATATTGTTATACAAGGAAAACCCTACCTAACAAAAAAATGGAATTTTATTTTATCTTAAATAATATTATTTTTATAGACCACGTAAATGCACCTTGTCATATATAATCTGTCACTTAAGTGGTATTCGAACCCACGACTGCACCATACAACCAAATATTTTATATTATCTGAGTTATTCACACGAAAATTTCCGGTCATATTTGTTCTTATCTAAAAGATTGTCACGTTCACTGCATAGAAGTTACATATTACTGTGGAACCGGCATTTGAATTCTCGAACGTTCCACCTCATACAATCGGTCCGGATGCTGTGGTAAAGCGATTACATCATTGGTCCGTTTTAAAACGAGATATTTGTCTTTTACTAAAATACCAACCATTCTATGCAGAAAATAAATGTAGACTAGATTTTAAAGCGAATTTTGTGTTTTTGTAAAAGTTTTTATCGACATTTTATATGTAACAATTAGTAATTTGATGTAATTGTTTCCAGCTTCACGTTGTATCCCGCAAACGGCAGAATATCTAGAGAGAATATAGCGTTAAAACACTCCGTTCTTCTCTTTTCCCGTCATTTGTTACTCGATTATATTGTTAAGTTATAAGAAAAAAATTATTTAACTATATTTTTATTTATTATTTACTATTGTTTTACGTGCTGAGGAACGCAATTTTGAGCGTACAATTAAGTCTTCTATAATAAACTTAACTAATTTTGCGTTCAAAGCACAACGTCCCACCACACGAATCACGAACGATTCCAAATACTAACTAAGTTTATTTATTTATATGATATAGAGCGAGGCAGCAAAAAAAAATACTATGGCGACTGACGCCTTGGCTAGAATTGCGGGCAGCCTGCTGAAGTTCACTGAAAATTACACCAAAAAGGTCACGACATATAAAATATAGACAAAAAATTAACGAATACCCAAAATTCATTCCTTCCATACCAAATTCGGTACAAACTCCCTTAATTTCACACAAGGAACGCTATTCGTCTCCCGTCTCCATGGCAACGAACAGTTGCTAACTAATTTGACTGAACCGTTGCTTTATTCCACCTGTAATATGAAACGTGGTAGTATTATTTTGCAACAATATAAGTATATTTGCTGTAAGTGAATGTAATTAATGCATTAATATCTAATGCTTGTAAACTGTAGCGTTCATTTTTTTTTCGGATTTTTGGGTAAATAGAAAAAAAAATGTTTCACACATATACTTTATTTTTAATTGGCGCTGTTCCTTTTCTGCTAGATAAACCACGGTATTGATTTCCGCCTTTTTATATGTAAAGTCTCAAATTGGGCAAAAGGTGGAGAACGGAGTGTCTTAACGCTGCTATTTTCAGTATAAAATGTGCAGCTGAAAAAAACTTTATAGTTTGCAGTAGCGATGCTATGAAGCTCTTTGTACGTAACCGATTCTATCGATATAACGTTTTGAAAAGTGTTGTTGGAACAAATTTTGTTCCAACAGAACAAATTTTTAAAGGGTTGGTTGAACCGATACGCTAACTTTCAGCGGCTAAAATAATAACATTTCGAAATTTGCCAATAAATTAGTTTAAAATCTAATTATCTATAACAAATATATAGAAGAGATATCTATAATTTAGCGATGTTAATGAACTGTATTTATTTAAATCCACAACCAAAACCTAAACCAAACATTTTATATTCGTAACATCCATGGTTTACAAAGAGTCTAGTCCTGAGTCACTATGGCTTTTGTATATAGACAATCTATTGAAAGATATTTCTATTTAAAATAATTCATTAGTTCATTAGATTCACAAGAAACCTTATAAGGTGTCATAAATGGTGTAATATAATAAATTAGGTTACTAGCTGTAGGTATCATTCATATAAAGAACTACATATATTAATGAAAACAGTATTTTCTTTTTAATAGCAACATTGTCATGTTTTCAAATGACAAAATAACGTCTAGCACTTCCTAGTAAAAGTTCAGAAAAGGTATCTCAAGCGTGAAACTAAAGATAATTACTTCTAAGCATATTCCTACAAATGCAAAAAAATAAACATTTTCTTTTCTCTTTTATAAAAACGTTTGCCTTATGGAGAAGTTTTTATTACAGAAATAGCATTAAAATAGTGCGTTCTTCTCCATCCATCTCGAATTCCCTGGAATCAGTGAGTGACAATCAAACCGACAGTAGGTTACTGTCTACGTTTATAGTCAAATTCCTTTTCACTAAACCACGAGGTATATTATTATAATATAATAGCGTCTCTTTTCACCTCTTAGTTCTTAATTATTAATAATTTTGTTATTAATTAATTGTAAAGTATATTAATTATGAATATTATTATTGAGATTGAAAAATTATGTAATTTATAAATAAATTTATTTCTATTTAAATGAATGTTAATTAATTTATTTATGAATGTTAAACGGTATTATTTTATTTTGATTTGTGTATGGAATTAATAAAGCTATTATTATTATTATTATTATAATTATATATGAATAATATATTTAATATATAAAAAAATGTTAAAATGAAGCCATATTTGAGTTATGAAAACTTAAGTAAAAGCTGCATGAAATTTATTTGAACCGTGTACTACAACCTTTGTTTAACCTATGTCCCATTTACCGACTGAGTGAAATGAAAAACACAAAAACCCGAAGCACACGCGCTGCCGTCATCGTAAGTGTTCGCTCGGCAACCTCGTTTTTACAATACCACAATATTCATAGTATAGAGATTTACTTTCTTTGATGAAAATGTCGCTTGCAGAAGTAAATGTGCGCTTTAAAAGGTTTACTTTCTAGGAGTATGTTTAACCATGTACCTACGGTTGTATGACGTGAACGCTATGTACATATGTAGAGACTATTAATAAAGGATATCATGTTTCCGTAATATGCCCTCAAGTTTGTTTAATCTAAATAGTTTTGGTGGGGTTAGTGGAAATAAGGTTGCGGAATATTATTTAATTTTTCTTTCTCAATATTAACATTGTTATTTATTTTTTTTAGCTTTATATATAAATATATATATATATATATATATATATATATATATATATATATATATATATATATATATATATATATATATATATAGATAGATAGATAGAGATATACAAGTTAGAGACTTAATGTTACTTGAAATTGTAAGCGGGAAACGGAGTGTCTTAACACTAGGTTCCTTTAAGCTAGCGTGAAGCTAAATAATAAATAATATAGACTTAATGAATTTTTTTAAGTAAAATACTAAAAGTGTCAAAAATTAAGAAAAATTATTAATATATTATTTTTAGGTTTAGTCAACAATGAATTGTTATTTAGCACTTATTCATATATTTATAACATATACAAAAGACGACTCGATCGTGTTAAACGGACACTGCACCACCGAAAAAAAAAATACCATCTAGCGCCAAGAACTTTGAAGTGATCAAAAACCCATACTACACCCACACGGTAGTGTCCATAGAGACAGCCCACTTTATATATTCCGCCTAAATTCGCTTGCGTACTTCCGTTACTTAACAATAACGAAACTGAATGTTGCCCTTTCTCTTATCAGAACAGAGATAGCAAATAATATTAATTGTTGGCAACATTTCAATATTATGGCGATAAACGGACAACTCTATGATTATTCCTTCCTGCACAAACATTAGAACGCGAAGACAGTTGTCAATTTTAAAAAAATAGAGAAACTGGAGGAAACGTTTATCAAGCATATATTATAATTCATTAATAGTGAAATGTTTCTAGATCCTATATCCTAGGCTTATCTTTACCTTATCTTTGGTCCAACTAGGAATCTTACAAAATATTACTGCTTTGATCAATTGAGAATCAAACCCAGGCCCATTGCATTGCAGAGGCTGTCCCACTACGTCACGACGGTACTGTAATATACTTTACACGCATATTACATAACGTTGTTCACTTTATTGTATGCCGCCAAATATTTTTGGCTGCTTTTGTAAGAATGCCACAAGTAATGTCACGGCCACTGACTTGGAGCCAATTTCTTTTTTAGTATAGGCGTTGATTTCTTACACCATCGATATTAGGAGGTAGCTAGGTAAAATCGTTAGAATTAGGGATGTTTTTAAATAAAGATTTATAAATTTTCTCTTAAATAATATATTTTTTTCCTTTTACATTTCCAGAGCACAAAGATATTTGTGAAGTATTCACAATATGTACCATTTTAGTTGTATGCATGCGTCAGGTGAAAGTCATTTAAAATCGTTTAAATATAAATATATCGGAAATGAGCATATAAAACGATAAGTTTTGTCAATATATTCAATATATATTGGTATCATTACGATTTGTGTATGGAAAGGATATAAGTATATATATATATAATATATATATATATATATATATATATAATATATATATATATATATATATATATATATATATATATATATATATAATATATATATATATATATATATATATATATATATATATATATATATATATATATATATATATATGTATATGTATATGTATATATATAAAATTATGTATGTACATATTAAGTATAATATTTCTTTATAATATTTCTTTATTTCAGTACATTGTGATAATAAATATTGACGCTTGAATTTGTAAATATTAATAAGGAAATACTTTTATTATACTTTTATTTTTGGGTATGAATAAATCGGAGTCGAACCCAGTACTTTATTTCTTCTTCTTTACATTCAGTTAGTTACTCTCAGAATACAGTTGAATCGAGATTTATTTTTTATTTTTCTTTTAATTTTAAATAGTACCTTAAATTATACCGTAGCAAGTAGGTTCTATCAAAAACTAAGACTATGATGCATATGAGGTCGTCGTTTGATTCCTTTTGACTCGGGAAGAATAGATTATTTTCATTTTCCTCGCTCTTGTAATAAGACACTTAAATGTCTTTAAAAAGGGAGAAGCGGAGAAAGAAGGGTCTTAACACTAGACTCTCTCTTGCTACCCTGCTGTAAAACTAAATAGCGAAGCTATAAAAAATCACTATTTAAAGAACTTCTAAAAGATTTTCAGCTACACTATACAGTTTTTTATACGAATTATTATATTATTTATCACGAATGTTTCTTGCTTGTAATAGCTCGACAAACGTATTACTTCCGCGCTGTGTTATCTGTTATGAAATCACTTATATTACAACAGCCCTTAGCGATTAAATGTTGAGGTGAAGCTTTAGGACGTTATTTTATCATAAGCAAAAGCTTTTGCCAAAGAATCACAGAAAACTATAATACAATGTTACAAATTTGAAATTTTATTAACCTATTTCCATAAACAATTTAAATGCCAAGTTATTATTAAGGTGACACAATTGGCAAGCTGTAATAGTCTAACTAAAGATACGATGCTCGTTTGTTCGGTGCTTACTGAGCTATTTTTTTTCTTTTTGATACAATTAAATGACGTATTGCTTCGGTACATATTAGCAATATATAGAGAGGGATGGATAATGGAGAAGATAGTGTATAAACACTATATTCTATCTGCCGAAATCGATTTAAAATCTCGATAAAAATTTTACCAAGGCAATTAATTTTATTTGAAGAAAATTGACCTTCCTTTCTAGAAAGATTAATCGAAATGGTATAGCTTTCGATTAATACTCAGAAACATATTTCATTCAGTACGAAAGAAGAATGAGCTACAAAGTAATTTCAATACATTTCTGTAACGTTGGTATTATAGTATAAGAAATTGCTGTACACTAAGCCTCCCACGTCCGAGTGGTCGGCCTATTTTGTATAGGGATTTGATTTTACTGAAGTAACGCTTAATTACGGGTTATACATACATACGTTCATGGTATTTCTTGCTAAATTAAAATATATTTGACGCGCGTGCTTGGAAATAAAGCTGTGATTAATATAATGGTCGTGTCAGCGTTGGCGTGGACACGGAGTTTAATTAAGATTTGAGCCAAAAATCTCTATTATAATATAAATAGATAGAGAAAATTGAAAAAACTGGTTCTAAAGTAGCTGGCTGGTTTGCAATAGAGTAGTCCATTTATTAAGGAAGGCTATGTATAGTCTGTATTAGATAGTGTACCTGCATTCAGAGTTATGTCAGGCAGTTAGAATGTGTCATGTGTCACACATTCTTTAGTTATTTTCATTTGGCCACAAGAGGTAAGAGAGGTAAAGAGGTGAAGGTTGCAGGTTGTTTATGTTTGTATCAACTAATTTAGAGAACTACAATAATATTATATTATCTGAAGCGTCTTTAAACGTATGTTTTCTTAATTAATCGTAATTTTATTTTAATAGCCATATTGAAACAGATTTCTCAATCCCGTATGGTCTAGTGGCTAGGATACCTGGCTTTCACCCAGGAGGCTCGGGTTCGATTCCCGGTACGGGAATGGATGTGTTTTTTTACTATACTTTTTTTGTTTTTTTTTATGTATCTATACAAAAAAAACTCAATTGTTATTTTCAATAATCATATCGATAATATTCCAATATAATTAATATATTATAAAGACATTTATGTTATATATGACTGTAAATGCAAAAGTTTCTAGTTCAATTTCCATACACTGGAAAGAATAATTACATATATATTTTTAACTTTCCCATGCTGTCTATCTTTAAAAATCATTACTTCATGCCTTATCATTATTAGTGACCTCAACTTTATTTTACCATTGTACCGTAAATACAAAGTAATATAAGTGTATATGCTATTATATTGTTAATATTATACTAATATAATAATTGAGTCAGAGAAAACGTGAATAGGAATATTGATGTGCACGCGTCTATAGTCTATGTAGAGAGAGATTAGTGTTAAGGCACTCAAGTGACGAAACATAAAACTCACACAAAAAATACCTTGTAATAAAAATTATAGGTGAAAATTTAAGCACAGTACTAAATAAAAAAGTCTCATTTAGAACTTCATTATTCTCTCAAATTAAAACGACAAAATATCTATCCAATGTAATTTTCAACAAAACTATGCAAAAATGTTTATTTTGTAGCGTTTTTGTTGAATTCAGCTTTCATTTGTGGCACTACATGTTAAACTTTTACATGTGGGCTTTTATAGTGCAGCTTTTTGAGCGGTTGCTCAGAAAAGTGGCTTCATTACACCGAATATACTTTGTAGGGAGTGGCTTAATTAGTGTAATATTGACATATATGTATATAAAAATAATATTTAATACTTTATTACGCCATAAGATAAAAATTACATATAGAAAAAATATATACTATAGACTATATATAGAACAGTTGTGGTGTAAAGGCCTTATCACCATAGGTGATCTCTTCCAGGCAACCCCTGCCATACAAATAAAAAGATCATGGACTGAACATGGTAAATGACTGGTGTAAATATTAGTACGTATAAACTTAAAACTTTACAAGTTATAATATATTCGATACAATATTTATAAAGTGCTATAAAGATTTATACAACTTCATACATACTGGTATTTATACATAATTAACAATAGCGAATACAAAAAAAATACCAAAACACCAATATGTGTCAAACACCCCGAAATATGTGACAATACAAACTAGATGGTAGAAAAAGCTTGAAAAAAAAAGCTCGTCACAAATCTGTAGCTATTTTGACCGTGACCTAATTTGTCACGGTGCCTAGTACAAAGAAAAATTGCACCGCAACGTAAATATCTCAGGTAACAATAGGTACTAGTAACATATGTACGTAGATAATACTCGTAGATGCTAGAAGTATAATATGAAAAAGTTAGTTTGTACGTTGATGATGATTATATAATACGAGGCCGTCATAATTCGTCATAGACAGTGTCTGACTGTAAGTACAACGGTTGTGGGTTCGATTCCTGCTCATGGAAATTATTATAATAACATTATTTTAATTTTTTGATTCGGTAAGGCGCGATGTTCATATCCAAAAATTCGTTAAAGCAGAGTGTCTTAACACCCTTCTGCCCATCCTGATATATGTAGGCTGGTGATGAATGAATCATATTCATCATCAAGCAGGGTAATATATATATACATATATGTATATATATATATATATATATATATATATATATATATATATATATATATATATATATATATATATATATATATATATATATATATATATATATATATATATATATATATATATATATATCATCAGCACACATTATAGACCCTACGAAGTCTATATAAAATATCTATTGAAAATAAATCGCTCATGAACTAACATTTCATATCGACCATTTATATACACGAGGGTACTATCGAAGACGCAAGGACCCTCCACTTGTGAATGATAAAAAAATGAAAGGTTCTTTTCTCCCCTTTGAAAACTATTCAGTGGAAATAATTTTTCAAACCGTTCACTCACTTCACTAAGTATGATATAAATGTACTACTTGGGACCATTTAATATAAAGACGTGTTTAGAGTTCCCTAGACGGATGGGGGTAAGTCTCACTTTTTTTGTCATAGTAACATATATTGCTATATGTTAAAAAATTTTAAGTAGAAAATTCAAAGATATAGTAAATTTTATATTTACTATAAACATACATATATATATATTTTAAGTACATTATATTGTATATAATAATTCTTTTACTTAAATATAAAAATCCAAGAGAACATTATTTTGTTCTAGACGATTAAGCTGTACTGGACTTAGAAAATCGTTTAAATTGCCAACTAGGTCGAGCAAAGCGACTTTAAGCGTTAGATAAAAAAGTGATTTCTTTTCAATTATTATGAAACTCTCGGCCTTAAGTATATTATAAAAATATTATACGAAGACGGTGGAACTATGGTCTTAACTTATTTAATAGGTAGATAATCTTTATATATATATTTTTTAATATATTTTGTTAGAACTAGAGGTAGAGCTAGGTTTGTAATAATACAACTTCATTTATATATATTATGTTATAATTTTATTTACAAATATAGTACCTTGCGCAATTTCACTGTTTTCCGAGAACGCAGTGACAACGACACAGGAGCAAGTACATGTAAAAAATGAAAAGCAAAAGTAGAAACTGAGCGGAGGAATGAAGAGCATGGAGACTCACATGCTATTTCCTCTCCTGGGGAGAATCTATGTAGAGGTTGAGGCAAAAGAGGCACGCAAGGACGTATCGTTTGGCACTCTATTCTCTCTGACGAAATTTTGTATACAAATAATGTAATAATAAAAAAGATAAAAGTTTTTAAGTCTTATATAACAGAATTATAATTATTTTAATTGTCAAGTTAATCTTAAAATGCCAAGGAGCACGACACGCAAGCTCATTACAAAGCAATCTTCTGCCGGTATTACGGCCATGAACGAATAGCGTCGTTTGTTGCCACAAATTGGATATACTGACATTAGGCTAAGTGATCTAAGGTTCTTTGCTAAAATATACTTAAATGATACTATGCCGACTTGATGTAATGGGTCAGCACCTGACTCTTGATGCTATGGGTGACCCATTGGGGTTAACCTATCCCCACTCTGGATAGTACAAAGTGACAAAGCACAGCGTTGAGTTGGAAAGTGGAAAGAGAGTTTTAACACTAGGATATCTCTACCTACCATGTTTCATATAGGAAAGAGATGAGAACCCACGTCTTTAAAATAGCCCATCGAAATGCTTCAGCCAATTAAGCTATATGTTAAAGCCTACAAGGCGAAAATTTTATACTGTTATTATAACTTCCGTTGTTAACGCCTGTAGGAAGATATCAAAGTTTTATTATCCAAAAACGGGGCCAAAAGCTTTTTTAGTGTTCTTTTACAGAATAAATGAATTAAATATTTTTTTTATAAATTAATGAAATATTTTATTTAAACAAAACTTGACTGTCGTGGCACAGTGGATAATGTTTTTGAGTTTGATTTTTACTTGTGGGAATTAATTATTTTCATACTCACCAATCTGAAGACTGTGAACATGGTACACATAGAAAACACAGTGTCTAGAATTCTAACGAGAGTGAAGAATTATTCTTCTTGTCTCTAGGATCTGCTATATCCGGGGTAATTGGAGAAGCTGAAAAAAAAATGTATGTTGTTTTATATTAAAGATATACCCTGTATTTTCTTCATATTGCGGAATATTTCTATATTTAACGATTGATTTATTTATAGTATATTACTTACAGGCTTTTAAAGACTCCATATAAAAAAAAATTCAATAATTCAAAAAACTTCTTTATGAGTTGAATCCATAAAAAAATATCCAAGGGTACTTTAACACATTTCTTAACTTAGTAATGCTTGTTTTTCGTTTAATTTCCTCTTTATCCGAGGTCTTCCAAAATAAACCCTTGGCCATTTTAGTAGCGTTCCATAATGAGTGGAACGATGAGCTTTTGTACAATGCTTGATAAAAATCCTTATAATACACTTTCGTCTATATTAGGGTAACCAGTTCGTGGATTGAGATTATAATTGAATTTAATTGTTAAACTGTGCTCTTTTTAATATGACGTGTTCGTTTAAAGAGGTCGTTAATGTAGTGGAGTCGATTAAATAGTGGCATGATACTAAGGTATACCATATTCATTGATTTCTTAATTAAAACTTGGCATACCAAAAGTATAGCCATAGTATGATATAGGTACACATATTGAAAAATATTGGAGCCGTCGTGTTGTAACGCAAAAGTGACAAGACAAAGCGCGGCGTTGAGTTCCGCCGCCCAACACGCAATGTATCCAAAGGAAAAGTTGAGAACGGAGTATCTTATCACCAGATTCCCTCCACCTGCCCTGCCATATGCGGGACACAGCGTGAAGCTAACTGAAAAAATAAGAAAAGGATACTTTTAAGCAATAATCTACACGTCAGGGTTTTCGTCATATAAAATATTATCTAAATATATTTAAATATGATATAAAATTAATGATTATGATATAAAACAAAACAATGTTTAATTGTACATTACAATTGCTTATGTCAATTAGTAAATTATAGAAATTCCTTGTCCTGGTTCAATTGATAATGTGTAGTGCGTGCGTTTATAAACTCCACCTAATTATTATAATAATTAAATTTACGTATATAATAATTAATTTTGAGGACCATCGTGGCGCGGAGGCATGGCCTGGCCTGTAAACGTGACGGTTTGTGGGTTCGATTCCCACACGGGGAGAATTAATTATTTTCATTTTCTTCGCTCTGGCAACAAGGCAAAGCGCTGCGTTGAGTTCCGCCACTGAACACGCAATGCAACACGCAATGGCGGAAAGTGATTCCGTGTACCTCTGGTTCCCTCTGCCTACCCCTTATATGTGCAGGATACAGCGTGAAGCTAAATAAATAAATAAAGTCGCTCATTCATATATATATTCACTAGTGTTAACAGTACAAATACAATTTCACTCGCACCATCGGCGAGAGAGGACGTGTTGGTGGTATGGCCATTGGACGAGCGAGCACTCGCGCGGCGTAACAGCGCATATGGACAACTGCAGGCATGTTGCAGAAACGGGAAGTACCCCTTTTGACACATTACTCTCCGGTTTTTTTATTTCAGAAATATTTCGTGTAAAAGATATAGTTATGATATTATGCTTTGACTGACGTCAGTGCGACAGCGTCTGATTAACATTCAATCTCCACTTAGAGGAATGATTATATTTAAATTATTATATTTATATTTCTCTTGACATAGCGCGGCGTTAAGCTCCACCTCTTAGTACGCCATACCTGAAAAATTGGCCGAAAAGAGGAGAGTGACTGAGTGTCTCAAAATCAGGTAGGTTTCCTCTGTAGCCAGCTATGCAGCTGTTCCTAATGGAAATCGAACCTTACTAATATTTAATATTATATATTAATATGTAAATTCTGTTCTCAATTGTATAATATTAGATATTAACAAAACAAACAAGAATCATAAACCATAACAATATATGTCTATTGATTTAATTCAATTTAAGTACCTATACATACATATATTAGATGAAACATAATAACCACTTGACACGCTCATCATGTATGTACATATAAAAGTAATATGGCATAAGTATCAATTAAGCTGTTTTAATGATTGATTATTTCAATAAATGTCAAGTTTTAGGAACAAAAAAATCTATACAATTCGTAGCGTTGATGGAGGAAGAATAAAAGTCTACTCGCGGCTAGCACCGAGTATCGTCAGAGTATATTCAAAGCCACTTTAAAAGTACATATGTACGAGTATATAGTATTAACGCACAAATAGTAAATAACGATGGCGAAACACAATCCATGGTTATTAAAGACATATATGTATATATATGTCTTAACAGCTTCATTGTGAAATAAAAAAAATCATTTTTTACAAATATATATATATAAGATCAATATAACATGATAATTTATAAAACAAAGGAAATAACAGCAAAAAAGAAAAAAAAGAAAAGCGCTTCGAATGACAAGCATCCGATGTTAGTTTATATTTTTGTAGATCGTTTAGAATTACAAATACTCATTATAAAATATTTAATTCCATTAAATAATATTGCCGTACCGTAGTGGCGCAGATGCACAGACTCTGCCTGTAAACGCGTTTGTGGTTCGATTTCCACTCGGGGAGAGTGAAATATTTTCATTTATTTATTTATTTTATTTAACAAGGCAAAAGCGTGGCGTTGAGTTCCGCCACTCAACACCTAATGCTTTAAATGGTGGAAAGTGGTAAACGGAGTGTCTTAACACTTCCTTGAGTGACGGTTCCCTCTGCCTTTGCTACGAGCAGAATTCAGCGTGAAGCTGAAAAAAAATTAAAAAAAGAAGAATAATATGGTATATCTTTGTATTTATAAATGCCGGAAAAAATAAAAACTCTTTAGTCTATAAAACATAAAACTTATCCCAAAAATCTAGATAATTATTATCTTAATCAGCACAACACTTATTTTAGAGCAATTAATTGCATATGAAATAAATTGAGATTTTCGTATTTATCCATTTTTTAGTTTACTTCTTTTAAATTCAATTAATTCACTGTACGTGTTAAAAGAACGATTGCAGCTATTAAGTATAACAAATCTGTATTCGGTACTGCATGCATTAGTCGTATTTGATCATTCTTATAACAAACCTGATGGCTGTTATGAAAAACCTTTGGGATTTTTCTAAGCTTCATCATAATTTCTCACGCCCAAAGGAGGGACAGAATACCCTCTTCCCTCCCCAACCGGTGTCGCTGTCAAGGCCTATTGGCCTATTGTTAGAACTATTGTTCTAACAGCATTAACCTCACAACAAAAATCACGCCCAAAATATCAAATATGTCTTCCTATCACTGATTATTATCATACTATTTCCATATTACCACTGTATCCAAATGATTTAGAAAGAAATGAAATTGGAACAAATGTTTTTGGCCAAACCGAAATTTCTATTAGACAAATGATAAGCGATACAAGTTCCCAAAAACATTTTTATAAGTAAACCACAATTATATGTAATTGATGTGTTGCAAATATCAGTTGTCATAACAGTTAGCAAATCTTTAAGGGACTCAGGTATAATTATAGATCAGCATATATCTTGGGAACTTAGGAACTAGTAGTAGATGAGGTAATTCATTACGCTGTATACTCGTATGCTATTTAGATATTAAAGAGCAACTAAAGAACTTTATGCTTTCTTTCCATGCCTTTGAGTGCCTGGCTACTTCAATTGCAAGAAATTCATTTAGACACTGCAAAGTGTTCAGGATTAAAAGAATTAAGCTTTTAAACTTATCAAAGTCTGGTTTCTTTCAATTCAAATAGTTCAAATCATATTGAAATTCATTCACGCTTGCTTAATGTGAATGACTTGACTTTGATTAATTTCGTATTGTCAAAAATAAAGAAACTTAAAATGAAATATTGTATTTGTCTAGGATTGTTCTAGCTTAGCTAGGTAACGCTTATAATGGAAACCATATTTTTTGTGAGAAACACTTCATATGATATTTATTATTCAATATAAGAAGGTTCTGGAGAGGCGACCACGATCCGGGGAACGTAGCGTAGGCAGTCGTCCCACGAGGTGGACCGACGACCCGGTGAAGATCGACGGAATCCGATGGATGAGGGCGGTATATGGGACCCCGGTAAAGCACAAAAAAAATTATATTTAAATTATTTTCATTTTTCCGCACTACTCAGACTAAGCTACACCTCGACTAAGTGCCGCGTTAAGTTCTGTTATACAACACTAGGTGCCCCCTGCGACCCTACTTTGAGTTTAACTTCTTTTTTATAGTATTATTTCATATTTTACGTTCTTTTTATATATTTTTGTAAAAAATAGATTTTTTATTTCACATTGAAGCTGTTATGACCCATTTTATATAACAAACAACCTTACGTAGTACTAATTTAACTCAATAATATTTATTTTTCCCTACCTAATATGTGTTATATTATGCGAGAAATATGAGAACATAAAAACTCTAATATATTTAATACCACAAAAAATAGAGCAACAATAGAAAGCTCTAAAAGAAAAAAGAGATTAAGCTCAGGAAAAAAGAATTTAAGCTAAGGAAATAAAATATAGTATAATTTGAAAAAAATATGCTAATTACAGGTACTTTAAAGATGTTAAATTATGAACATTGTCAACATTGTAATGAAATTAGGACAAAAACAGAGGAATCATTATATACAAGTTTAAATAGCATAGCTAGTACACCCGAAAATTCAAAGCGTGTCTATGCCTTAATTTCTTTGGAAATGAATAGCTTGTACTGTGAAACACAAAACATTTTTAAATTGAACCTTATAGCTACAACGTAAAGTACAAAGTGCATCAGCATAATGTATGAATTTAGCACGAACCACCCTGCAATCTAATATCGCCTCAGACACAGGTCAGCTGACAATAAGAAATGGAGGTATCGCATATTGTTGACCCTCGTCATTGAGAACACTATTCGTCATCAATTTCGCGACGCCATTTGTCTTTTCTGCTCGCATGAATCAGCGGGAAGGTGATTTTTCCTTGGCAACTATGACATTTTTGGGATACCCCAAACATTAATATGAGACAAGAGAGATTTGCTGTCACATTTTTTTGATACTTAAGTGTTTGATACGTAATATTACTCTCTCTGTGAGTTTTTAGTTGGAATTGGGATTATTCGATGTTTTATTTCATATTATATGTAAACACGGTAAGTGTGGGTTTGATTCTCAATCGAGGTAACGAGTACATTTAGCTTTCGTTGTATGATGTGACATGGCATATATGTAGTTTTTCAATTAGGTTTTCTAGTACCTTCACACCGTATGGTATTATACCATACAATTTCTTCTATTTCTGAAGCTGCTTTAATGAATGTTTACTCACAAATTATATTATTAAATAAACATATATCAGGGAAAGTTTATAAAACCATCATATTTTACCATACAAATAAAAAAGTCCACTTAATTTCATAGCAAGTTTTGAGAAATGAGGAACTAAAAGAAACTGTAGGCTAGGAATTAGACTGTCAACGACTCTTGTACTACACGGGACGTGGTCTTGAAAGCCTTGGCTTATTTCAGAGCTCTCGCATCAATGTACCCTGTACATTGATATAATTATACCTTTCTTTGCAAAATACTTGATATGAAGTTTGAACGGAATTAAACTATAAGTATGAATTGTGGTGATGGAGAAGTATCATGACAAAAAAATAAAAAAAAAACAATACCATAAGATAACAGTTTGTTCTCAAATACAAAAATATAATATGATATATATAGATATTTATTTTTTCAAGAAAAATCACAAAGATTAATTTGTCGGCAACATATTGCCTTTCAGTTCAATCTACGTTGTAAAGGATTACTATACGTTAACTTGTATCCAGTGCTGAGAAAAGTTTTGTAATATATTACGTGGCTGGAGACTGACTCTTGGTGTAGTACAAGTTGACTCTTGGTAGCGGCTCTGACTACTGTGCTAGAGGACGACATACATATAAGAAAAATCTTATTACAAGACAGTATACTGATTAATGATTGTAATTTTTATTTGTACCATAAACATTACCTCGGTCTCATAGAGCAAAAAAAATCCTAAAATTCGGTTCTAAACGAAAATTAATGAACATCGGTCTGTGTAACGTTGTTAAAATATTTTAATTTCGGGGTTCTGGTAAAGCAAAGTGTGACGTGATTTCCTCCACTTAAGACGGAATGTATTGAATTCACGCGGAAAGAAAAAAATGAACCTGTCTTAACAATAGATTTTCTCTATATACCCTACTATGTGCGGGATAGAGTGTGATACTCTATTATTTTATTCTTATAATATTTATTATAAAACCTTTAAGATTTTTATTTTTGAAATAAAACATTTAGAAGATTAGTATATTCGGTATTTCTACAATTTTTTTTTTTTTCATAGATTTTTGTAGCAAGTATATTACAAAAGTTTATTTGCTATACATCCATTCGGCTAAAAAATCTTAGCCGTGTATAGTGAACGTATCGCCTCAATGAATTCCGTGGTATATACCAGGCAGCTATAAAGTAGTACGTTGTACTCGAAAAAAAAAGTTTTGCAATTGCTAGAACATATTCATATCTATAGAAGTCTTGAAATAGCAGACAGTCTATATTGGACATTTGTTACAACAGACTGATTTTTGAACTGTACAGTAAACTTCTTGATATTTATAGTGATTTAATCCAATGAGGTTTTTATCAATTTCTCGATTTCGAGGTAATGACATAATTCTAAAATTCTAATCTCTAATTCTAAAATTTATTATATCTAGAATTTAAACCTACACTTGCAAAAAATCCAAAAAACAGACGATTAACACTGAGTCACTGCCATCTAAAGCCAATTATTGTGTATGAAAATTTAGTTATCTACGAACTGACACTTCTGACAGAGATAAATGAACTGGGCGTAATCACTAAAAGAACGAAACCCTCCTGCCTTTAATGAATATATTTTTGTTATATCATACGCTTATATGGATTCAAATGTTAATCGAGTAACGTTTTGATTTAAAATAAATTGATTTAAAAACGCACGTAGCAGGGTAGGCAGAGGGAACCGTAGGCTCAAGGTGCCTAGTGTTAAGACACCTAGTGCTTCCGCTTTTCGAGGCATTGCGTGTTAGTGGCGGAACTCAACGCCGCTCTTTTGTCTTGTTGTCAGAGCAAGAAAAATTAAAATTATTCATTAATTCGCCTCGAGTGGGAGTTGAACTCACAATCGTCACGTTTACAGGCAGAGGTTATGCCTCTGCGCCACTAACACTACTCTGACGATCGCTTATATAAAGTAATTATTTACAATTTTTCCGTTTATTTAACATTAGTCCACAGCCCACCACTATTGCACAGTCTAACTGTATAGCTTTACGTAGGTTATATATATATATAATTTGCCTTATTTATATCGAAAATATAGAAGTGAAAATTCTTATAGATACTTGTCTGCTTTAACATGTCTGTAAGAAATTGATTAAATTTTTTTTTATGTTTTACATTCAATTTAATAGGGTAGACAGTTCTTCGCTTTCCGATCGAAATTTTTGTTGAGTGGAATCTTGACTCAGCAACTAAAAATAATATAAATTGTGCCTTAATGGCCTCAATTAATAATAGGCATTCATATAAAAATTGTAATTATACTTATGCACATATGTATGTATATATAAAGTTTCACTCACATAAAACGGAAAATTGGTTAATTCAATTACGAAACGATTCGAATTAATACAGTTAGTGTAAACTCCCTAATGCCCTGAGGAAGAGAACGGTGTGAAAGGACACGGGAGAATTAAATTGAATTATTCCAACTGAAATTAGATAGGTAGTATTTTTTCTTCATTTCTAAGATAATTTGCCATTTTTATGATTATTTCAAGGTTTTTGGTTTATTTTCACGATTTTTTTCGTGTACCCGAATTAAATACTTAAACCTAAATCTAGAATAAGGACGTTTTTCCTATTTGAAAGATATTCTGCGAATTTTGGCGGCAATCTTAATCCAATACGAAAAAGTAGATAGATAAAAAAATGTAGGTCAATAGTAGCTCTTAAGAAAGACTTTGTAATACAGTTTTCGTTATTTAGTTAAGATGTAACACCTTCTTTTCCGATACGTAGAGAAAAATGATGAAAAAAAAATCATATATAGTAATGAAACAGAAAAGCTTTACAAAATCATATTAAACAATCAAAAATTTCAACGCAAACTTAAAATTAATCACCCTTTTATATGAAAATGAAAATAACGCTTTTTGCAATCAATTTTAATATAAAGTTTATATTTAATTATACAATTTCCTTCATACACTTTGTAAATTGCTTGGCGATGCCACTTACTTAAAATAGTGTAACGGAATCTACAATGAATCCGAGTACGGAAGTTGAAATTACTTGACTTTACTAACTGTTTTAATTTCTATTGAGCAAAAAGCGATGAGAAGAGCATTATTTGAATTTAATTTTAAATTTTAATTTTAAAGCTTTTTATATACAACTGGCTTTCGCCTGTGGCTTTGCTCCTTAGTAAAATGGGTATATGAACGATTAACCTGAACGATGATCTTGCTTGATTCATGCACTATTTAATACAAAAATATAACAGGGCACAAAGCTAGATTTGCAAAATAAATAAGTGTTAGGGCTCTCATTGTGTGTTAAGTGGCGTAGCTTAACGCCGCGCGTTATTTTGTTACCAGAGTAAGAAAATGAAAATCATTCCTTCCTCCAAGCAGGAGTATTTGACTCCTGCACAACCGTCTCGTTTACAGTACAGTTATAGTAAAACCACTTATAATTAAATATTTGAAATCAAGTTCATAATGTCACAATGAATAGCGTCTAATTATAAATACCATGGTTTTGGGTTCGATTCCCACTCGGGGCAATGAATTATTTAATTTAATAGCTCTGCTTAGACAAACTCTGGGGTTGAGTTCCTTTACACAATACGTAATGTCCAAGTCCAAGGGAAAAGCCTGCCACAGTGGACAGAGTGTCTTGATATGAAAATAGGGTAGACACCCTATACACTGCTATAAACGGGATATGATATAAACTAAAAACAATAAAAAGTTTAAAGAATATATTAGGATCCAACTGGACGTCTATACTTGCCTTTTTGTGTTTAAACCTAATTCAATGCCAATTGATAATTACTATATTCATAGATGGGAAGTTTATCATGTAAGTGTAACATGTGGTTGGTTTTACTTCTACTTCTCCTGGAAAGATCAAATATGACGAAGAGAATAAATTAGGAGAGTGCTGAACTCTCTCACTTCTCTCTTTTCGCCTTACAGAGCAAAAATAAATTAAAAAAAATAATAATAATAAATAATAATAATAATAATAGATTCCCATATATGGAAAAACCATGTGTTATTTTTCATGATGATATGAAATTATTTAAATTACAATTTGATACCACATCTCTATTTATTTAAGGAAGCCTTCGCTTTTACCTTGGCTTGAAATCATTTCCGGGTCTCAAAGGAGTCATCCTAAATAGAGGATTTCGTTTATGTAATATATATACAATGTAACAAGCTCTTACGACATTTTAACGATCGTTAGCCCCCATTCACCCCATGTTTAATTCCCCATTACACACCATAGCCGAGCCAAATTGCTTTCTCAGCTGATCGTGTGAAGATATCATAATTACTATATTGTTTAAATAACCATGGAATGATTTAAGACATGAATAAACTATTATCTGGAAGTTTTGAGTCAAACCTGATGAATATATTCAAACATAGAAGTTATATTACTTTTGTAAAACTACAAAAAGTAAAGTAAAGTATGTCAGAATTACCACAAAAGAGAATGGATGCAAAATGAAATTATTTTATTCTAATTTGTAATTATTTTCTTTTTTTTTCTGGAAATTATCTTATTTAACTATTTTTTATTATTTTCTGTAATTGAACTTATTTTCTAATTCTCTACGCACACTTTTCTAAAAAAATAATAATAATAATAAAGAGAAGAATATAATAATCAAGATAAATATATATATATATATATATATATATATATATATATATATATATATATATATATATATATATAGATATATATATATATATATATATATATATATATAATATATATATATATATATACATATATATATATATATATATATATATATATATATATATATATATATATATATATATATATATATATATATATATATATATATATATATATATATATATATATATTTATATATATATACTCGGACTTTACTTGACATTCGTAGTTAGTTACTCTGAAAAGCTGCTCGACTAAGCCAACTTTTATCTAAAAATCTAGCGTAAAGCTCTAAAAAATTAACATTGTAAGTGAAAAAGTACGTCGCGTCGTTAACAAAATCATTTTCTTTAACGAGGTGCCGCACTAATCGCCGTCAGCTTTCTTAGCTTAATTTAAGTTTTATCATAGTTTTAAGTCAGAAACTAGAAAAAGAGCAAAGACTTGCCTTTCATTACATAAATGTTCATTTTAATGTTAATGAAAAATTAAAAATACAATAAATTATTAATTAAATTATTATTATGGTTATTTTGTCGCAGCGGCACAGTCAGGCATCTCACTGGAAACGTGATTAGGTACACGTTCAATCCGTTCTGAAGCAAATAATTTTTATCATTTTCTCGCTTTAGTAAACAAAATGCAGCGTTGATTTTCACCACTCAACTACCAGTATTCGAAATTCGAATGGAAAGTAGAGAACGGTTTTTAGCTAGACTGTCTTTGCTAGGGTAGGGCTGGGGTACTACTTTGTGCTACCCTACTCTACTTTGTTTATTCTGTGTGAAACAAAAAAAACTACAGTGATTTATATCCTTTAAATCCCAGCCAGCACTATAAAGTATGTTATATTATAGTTAGACATTGAAACAACTTATTCCCTTAAATTTATTGTTAGCGGAAATATCTACGACATGTGTTTAACAAGACAAAAGCGCCCGCCATAGCTGAGGATATAGAATCCATTAGTACTATTAATGTGATAGCGTTCCTCTATAAATTAACCATCCAATACCAAAACAATATTTCCACTCTTGAATTCGAACCCGTAGCTCCTGATCAGCTATCAACAAAACAAAATCTTCTACTTCATAATATTATAAAAATATAAAGTTTAGAAAAAAACAAAGCTGGACACGTTTGCCAAACGAATTTTGTGCGAAAATGACTACTTATTGGATCTCGAACTCCAGAAGGCGAATCGGCAGGCCAAAACGGAGATGGCAGGATGAGCTGTACCTGACCAGACCAAACAAACCTGACTAGGCCAGACAAACCTGACTAGACCAAATTAGCACAAACCAAGGAAGAGTGGAAAACTGTAGAGGCCTTTGCCCAACAATGGGACAGTTCAGGCTAATATAAAAATAATATTGCTTAAACATTACTATGTACGTAGATTTATAATCTAAGTAGTGAGGTCTAGTAGAACTATGTCGAAAGTTACCTTCTTAGAAGTTGAAGGTGGAAGTAAATTAATATCGCGTTTTAGAACCTTGTTTTGCTTAACTATGTTAGTTAGCTACCAACTACTACATATGGAATTAACTTGGTTAGCCTCTATTTCATTGCCTATCGTTCGCTGCATGTGAATTTAGTACCGTTCCGTTAAAAGGGCCTAGCAAAAGCATATTTCTTTTTGCTCCATTCCCCTGTGAGAGCTTGGCAAATTTAGATATTTGACAAGTGAATATTATTTTTTAATACAATTATTTACCGAAGCTATTTTCCTATAATATATCTTGTGAATATTATGTTATTTTTATAATTGAATCAAGCAAAAAATATCACAAATGTACGCACGGTGATTACTTTTCTCGTTAAAATTGTGTGGCTTTTGGACTTTTTAATTATTAACGTTCAATTTGCACAATACAATGTTAAAATGAGATTTTTAATAATAGCACAAATGTAATAAATAATATGAAATTGAATTATTAATAATTTTAATATTAGCAGTGCCCGTATACGAATTTCAAATAGGATTTGTTCTGATTATTTCAATTTTATTCCTTTGTTAATATTTCATCTCGAGATCTCCCGAAGTGAAAGTAAGGCGTAATATACATCCTTAGGATACTTCACGTCGACCTAGAACTACAAAACTGGGCAAGTAAATAGAGCTTATAGTTCATATAAAGTAAAAACATCTGAAATTTAGTAATTATTAAATTTAATTATTATTATTTATATCATCGAAAAATCTATTAACAAAATTATGATTGTCAACGCTTATGAAGTGTAGATACCACGTTACTTTATTTATTGTATAAGTACTTATATATATATATATATATATATATATATATATATATATATATATATATATATATATATATATATATATAGTATTCAGTACTTATAGAATAAATAAAGCAAAAGTGCATACGCCCCCCGCCCCTATATTTAGTTGTTTTGTTTCGTGAATCGTAAAAAAATGAGTAAAATCGGTGTGTGAGTACTAAGAATATTACTAGCACTTGACTGATAGTCTATTCTTTTTCTTCATAAAGAATAGGCATAAAGAAAATGAAGACACTCCGCTCTCCGTTTCTCCGGAACATTGAATGTTGAGTGGTGAAGCTCAATGCCACATTTTGTCTTAGATAACAACCCCCGAACTGTCATAGTGAGAAGTATTCGCCTAATAAGTATCAGCTATGATAATAGGTGCGAAATTCCATAAGCGAGTGAATGTTTCTTACGTCATTTTTCTCCTAAAATCGATAAAATATCTCAAGATAATGAATATTACTTAACACAGTTTAAGTAAAAGTAAAATTACACGTTGTTCGTCTTACAGAGCCAGGCCTCTTCAATTGCTCGGATAGTCACTAATTTGTTGTAACCGTAGCACCCGCCTGTAATTAAAACGTTGGTTATTCAACGTAGGCTGAGAATTTTATCATTATAAAGTTAAATAATTTATTTTTTAATTTTCACGCTTCATCGTAATATAGGATAGAGGAAACTTAGTGTTCTTCTTGCCAATTTCCACCACAATTTGGGATAGTGTGCTGGGTGGTGGAATTTAAAGCATCCGAAGAAAGTAATTCCATCCTCTGAATCCCACCCACAATCATCGCGGTTAGTCAGACGCAATCGCAACGAAGACAGTCGTGGCGGCCTCACTTAAAATTTCATTAAGTATTGTAGTTGTAATATAATTATAGTGTTGCATATAAATTCATAGTAATCTATATCATGAAAATAATCGTTCTAGAAAACGTCTAGAAACGAAAATTAAACAAAAATGTAAAGTAAAAAATATTGCGAGATATGAACCTGCGCCTCTTGGAAACCGTCCAAACGTTCTAGCCACCAAGCCATACGGTCTCGTTAAGCTATGTCGAATTTTTTATACCTATGCTTAGTACAATTCATTATATTATGTTTCCTTAACGTTATTAACGTAAATTATTTACGTAATTACACGAATAGCACTTTAATGAAGTCAAAAATATAAGTATGCCCAAACTCACAAACGGCTTAGAATCATTAAGTGTACGGAGAGACGTTGGTTCTTTGTCGGTATTCTACCGACTATACGACGGAGAATGTTCACAGGAATTATTTGATTTGGTGCCACCATCTTCTTTTTACCGTCGCACCTCCCGCCTTAGGAGCAGATACCACCACCACCATTTAGATGCATTTTTTGCATCCAACGTGCGTGCAAGATCTTTTTTCCGCGTACATGCAAGCTATGGAATGACTTACCTCCTGAGATTTTCCCTGATCAATATAATTTAGGGATTTTCAAGCGTCGTGTGTACAGCCATCTTCTCCTCCATTAAGGTTGGCAACGCATCCACATCTCACAGGTTGTAGATGTCTATGGGCGAGGGTGTCCACTTAACATCAGGTGGCCCTTCTGCTCGTTTGCCTTCCTATCATTTAAAAAAAGGGTTTTTTTATTTTCATATTATATAATTTATAAACGATGATTTTCTAAATAAGGTGAAATGAAAAAAATATTTATAAATAGAAAGAAAAAAGAGCTTACTGACGAACTTTTCTAACTGGTAACTAAAAATCATTAAATAATACTTTACAAAGAAGCCAGTAGCTCATATAATTATTTCGTAGCCTCAAATTAGATATTTAAATAATAAACGGTTAAAAGCCTCTCTACTTATTACGTCGTCTGAAACAAATGTATACGAATAAAATAATGTAAATGAATTGACATATGACTTATGACATAAGTTCTTTGATAATGCCGTAGCGTAATTAGTATGAGAGTTCATTATGAATGAATATCTCAACTATAGCAATATGAATATTTTGTCTAGATAATTTAAAAACATTCATTTTACTGAGTGAGAGTCGAATATAATTATTGTACTTGCGCGTACTAAATCGATTTGGTAGGTATGGTGGTAAATGATAAATATTTTTTTTAAAAATGTGAGTATCCCCAATTGTGTCAATGGATTTAAATAAAAAAAAGCAGCCTCATACTTTTGCCTCATACATCCAGTAGGATAGATTGAGAGTAGGTTAAAGCCAATATTCGCAAAATTTTTAAGAAAATGTGTGTTTTGACAGAATTCAACGCCGTATTTTGTTTTCTTACCAAAAGAAGGAAATTATGGAATAATTCGTTTGGGATTTTTTGATTATAATCCCTCTTCCGTGTGGGAATCGAATCCACAACCGTCATCATTATCATCACAACCGTTGTTCCACCCACTGCTGGACATAGGCCTCCCACAAGGATCTCCATGACGATCGGTCCCGCGCTACCTGCATCCAGTGGCTTCCGGCGACCTTGACCAAACCCCAACGGCCATCGGTTCTCCTCGCTGTTCCTCGAACGAAGAATTTTACCGATTGAAAAAATCACCATGAAATTAACAGTGAAATTAATGAATTACACTACCTTAACACAGTGAAATTAATGAATTACACTACCTTCAAAAATAAACACATGTCGCCATATAAAATACAAGCGTAACTAAAACTTAAATGTAAATGTATTACATACATAAGCAAGATAAAGTATATTAAAACAAACCTCTTTGTACATTTCCGCAAGTGCTTTAGCAATGTCAACGTGAGTGTACACGAGTGTCACGAGTACGTGCATGTAGGACTTACTTTGCCGAAAAACATCGCAATTAGGTGTTAAAAAAGCTTGACGAAACTTTTAAAGTAAATGAGGTTTCTCGAAAATTTCTTTTGAACTCATGCTATTTGCTAATGAGTGAAATTTGAAGTGCCTTTATATGGTAGGTATGTGAATATTTTGTTTCACAAACAAAAAGTAGAGCGAGAGAAATTGTATCAAATTGTATTAAAATGTATTAAATTAAATATAATCAATCTTGTTGGGCATGGGGGTCGGTATAGAAGGAGCTAATCTGTTACAAAAATCAAGGTTGGAAAATTAAAATAACACAATAATATTTGTTTATAGCTAAAGTCCAGAAAAATTTTGATATTATTCCTTTTATAAGAATATATATATATATATATATATATATATATATATATATATATATATATATATATATATATATATATATATATATATATATATATATATATATATATATATATATATATATATATATATATATATATATATATATATATAAACCTTTTTTGAAGCAACAGTTTTATAGCAATATTCAGTGCTTTGCCGTCATTGCATTGTTATATAATATAATTATTTAGTTAGTTAATATTCAGGACTTTGCCGTAATTGCATTGTTATATAACATAATTTTTCTTCCATTATCTAAGCTGAGAGTGTTCTAATATAAATACTTTTACCATTTCCTTAATGATTGCGATGAAAATCCAGAATCAAGATCTCATTATTTACTTATCTACATTTCTGATGAGACATTATCAAATAAATATATGTATATATTTAAAATAAAGATTTTATTCCTTAGAAAAATAAATCCCTGACATTTTCCCGGAGTCGCTTTCGAAATCTAAGTGTTCTTAAGTGTCACAGGATGTTAGTGTGACAGGCGACAGCTTGCGGTACAAAATCTCACAGAGAACGAATACAACACGAACTAGCTACACTGTCTTGTACGTAGCTGTAATCTGTAGATTGTTACGCGGATGAAATATATATATATATATATATATATATATATATATATATATATATATATATATATATATATATATATATATATATATATATATATATATATATATATATATATAAATATATATATATATAAATATATTTTATAAGAAACTTGCTGATGCCCGCGACTTCGTTCGTGTACTTCTTGTTTTTTTGAAAAACCAATTTGGAACTGATTCATCCCGGCTCTACATCAGATAACACCAGATGTTCCAGATCGTATATACAGATTTTTTATATGTCAACAAAAACTGTTCATCATTCTGTATAACTTTTATTAAGGCGCATATTCTATATTTGTTATGGTTTAGCTGATACCTTAAGGTTCTACAGGAGGTATTTCTAAAACAAATTATACATATGTGATGCCCAGGCTTATTAGCTATACAACAAAAAAAGTTTCATTCGAATCCGTCCATTAGTTATGGAGGTTATCGTCTCGTCGTATCGTCAAACTGACAAACATACAAACACACCGACAATTTTTTTACACATAGCCAGGTAAATTTTAAAATCAAAGATTTTTTGAAAAAAGATTACGTTGATTTTTATTTTAAATACCAAAATCATCTTATTCAAATTACGATTACGATTTACGGTTAAACATTATATCTAATACGTAAAAGAATGAATTTTAAGTTAAGTAAAATAAATCGTAAAACTACATTTTCCCCGAGTACCAGTCTTGCCCATACTAAGAGCACGTACTATGCGTGGCTTCGGACTCACAGGGGCCCCGAATGGTCTGTAAACAACCGTATTAAGAGTACCCAAGGGACCCAACGTATAAGACGGTACTGTCCTGTGCTTGCAGTGCTTGCAAAAAATTGAACAAAAACGAAATTCTCTTTGCTCTTCTCTTTGTATAATAGAGAAAGAATTGAATTATTTCATTTGTTACAATCCAATAGAATCCATTTACATTGAAACTAATTTGTAACTTCCAGTTTCAGATTCAATATGTGGAGGAATGCTCGAACAAATCTGAATAGTCATCGGCAACGTGTACCGAGGGCCGCACGAGTATCGACTGTGTGTTAGATTTACAAAGAACTAAATGAAGCGAACTCGAAAGCGAAACTCTTTTAGTAAGTTAGACTTATTAACTTTGTTAGCGCCAGAATAAGTGAGAAACTTGTTTTGTAACTTTGTCTTATTTTGGTAATGCTATTATTTATGTATAATTAGGTATATCGTCGTGGTGCAGAGGCAAAGCGTCTGCCTTTAAACGCAATTGTTTGTGAGTTCGATTCCCACTTGGGGAGAATGAATTATTTCCATTTTCGTATCAATTTCGTGTTATTTAAGCGCGTTACGCATTGCCTAGAAATGGCGTAAAGTAGCGTTATCACTAGGTTACTTCAAGTTATCGTTCCCGCTGCCTACCCCGCTACATGCATATATATATATATATATATATATATATATATATATATATATATATATATATATATATATATATATATATATATATATATATATATATATATATATATATATATATATATATATATATATATATATATATATATATATATATATATATATATATATATATGTCATTGTAGCGTAGTGGCAGCATCTGACTGCAATAGAGACCAAGCGCAGCATTGAGTTCCGCCATTCAACGCACCATATGTCGGATACAAGAAGAAGAAGAAGAACGGTTTGCCAATAAATAGTAGTAGTAAGTAAATATTACAGTACTTACTTTAAGTACACTTGATATGTTTATTTATTCTTAAAGCATTATTTATTGTACCTTAAATGGAAGTCTGGTAAATAAGTCTAAGACTAAGGAGCTTTCTCGTTTAGTAGTGATGAACCACGTATAAATTACAGTATTGCAAAAATTTTTTTTTTTATTTTCACTTTCTATATTTACAGAATTTTTCATAAAATTTATGCCATATACCATAAACTAACATAATAATAACACAATAACCAACCATAATCTAATAAAATATCTCAACCAACTACAAACATCTACTCAACTTAAGATTCGAACCTTGACCTTCTTTCGCAAAGAATAATTAATAAAATTTACAATTATGTACTTAATTACTTTACACCTAAGTCTCAAAGCTTGTTTAGCCACAGGATCAACTCGCCACCTAACACCTTATTACCGGAAATAAGCTTTCTATCCTTTAAAATATTCAGATAGAACATTACTCCTGTACCTTCCGGCGGCTATTTGGGCAAGTTTTCGTTTAAACATACAATTCTAAACTCTAACATCTAATAAATAGAGTTTAATATAACTGTCAAATTTTGCCCATTGAAAATATATGCAAAATTGTAATTAACATATGTTATACGCGATTATAGACTTTAAGAGGATTGTTTTAAAGGTGTTCACATGTAATAAGATACCGGATCTGGTCCAAAGAGTATTTATAATTCAGAACACCCAATGTGTGAAGTTGATGTTGTTACGCTTGCATTATATGTTTTATTAAAGTATGCCAAATTAAATTTTAATATTTAGTTGTATGTACGTTCATCGTTCTGTTTCATTAAAGAACTATTTTTTTTTATATTTCTAAATAATTACTAATCGCCTCTTGGATATTGTCCAAAAATTCTGAAGTATCTAAGGGGTGCGGGTTCGAGTCCCGGTACGTTCATATTTTTATAGGTTTCGTAATTTTTTGTTTTATTTAGTGTACTTGAAAAAATTTTATGAATCATATTACTGATAATAAATGTTTATTTTTTTTACTTTTTTTTTAAATTTAACTCTAACTTTTTTTAAATGTAACTCTAATCTAAATTTAACTCTAACTTTAACTCTACTTTACACTGGCACACTTTATTAATTCAAAGGAGTTGAAATATTCCTAACTAGTATAAAAAATGTAATATCATTTTCATAATTTAATAGTAAATAGACAGACTAATTAATAATTTGACTTAAATCTCAAATATTAAAAACATATATAAATATATTATATTTTTATAAAAATTTATTTTTTTACTATGATTTTACACGGAATGCTATGTCGCCATGTCATTCATTATACAA
>JAXRJS010000116.1:0-37500 GCA_037127375.1 Dione juno | reverse complement strand
GAAAATAATACAAAATAATACAAAATAATACAAAAGTGCAAAAATTGTTTGTACTTTAAGGTGATACTCGTATATATTTTTCATTGATACACAAAAATTATATTAATCTAACTAATCTATAAAATAAGAAAATTCCGCCTTAGCTAAAGTTTTAATTTATATAATAAAAACAATTGAACATCAAGCCCATTGTGGCGCCATATGATAGCGTTACAGGCTATGAGTTCGATTACCACACATGGGGTAGTTATTTTAAGCCGCTCCATTATGTCAAGGCGCGGCGTTTAGTTCCACAACTGAACACGTCTCGAATTCTGGTGAAAAGTGGAGTGTTGAGACACTAAATTTTATTTGTATATCTTCTGCAAGTTTCACTGATGACGAGCGATAGATGGAAGTAGCATAGCAAATGTCAACTAGTAATTATTATTCGGTTCACATAACAATGGACAAATGTCTTTAGTTTAAATCATTTCGTGCTTCCACTTTAACAAACACGGTGTTAGACATTTAGACGTTCGGTATTATTAATTTTGCTCAAATTTAGTCTCAAACGCTTACGGATCTAATAACTCAATGTTACTCAACACGATGTAATCCTTACGAATATTAAAGTTGCAATTCTTTTTTAAAATGTAATATACATTTTTATTTCATATATATACGATGAAAATTCTTGTTTTCTCCGTACCCTAAATATATATATATATATATATATATATATATATATATATATATATATATATATATATATATATATATATATATATATATATATATATATATATATATATATATATATATATATATATATATATATATATATATTATATATATATATATATATGATTGATTTGTTATCTTTATTTTTTGTCTTGGGTTTATAGAAAATGACAAAGAACTCCCATAACACATCGCATAAAGTCATAATAATTGTCAATTTTATTCCCAATTTTAAGAAAATTTTCCTTCATCCTTTCCTTCTTCTGTCTATCATATAAGGATGATGTTTTTAAAATTAATTTGATATATTTTATCGTCGTGGTCCAGTAGAACAAGGTAAAATGCGACGGTTGTGGGTTCGGGAAGAAGTCATTATTTCCTCGCAATAAGGTAACAATAAGAGCTAAGAGCGCCGTTGGGTTCCACCTCAAAATAGGCGGAAAATGGATTCGTTTTAACACTAGGTTTCCTCTGTTTTCCCTGCTAGGCATAAGCGTAAATTTCGTGACGCTATTTATATTATTATTATGCATTTTCTTTTGGTTTTTAATGAGATTTAACTTATTTTATGGTATCTGGAACAAAGTGTTTGATCCAATTAATAACTTCCACTTATCATTAACAGGAGTTAAAAGATATGTACTTTATTATTTTAAAACTAAACCCACAACCGTCATTTACCTTGTTCTACTGGACCACGACGATAAAATATATCAAATTAATTTTAAAAACATCATCCTTATATGATAGATACTACAAATGTCACGCTATTCGTCAAAAACAATAACAAAAAAAATTATTTATCATAATAAAATAATTCAACCAACAATAATCGCGTTTAGTCACGTGTAGTTAGCGTAGATGTTATACATAACATATTTGGGAATGGCTCATGAAAGTATGATAAAATTATATTTATGGCGTTAAAATGCTTTAAATGTAGAGCATGTAGAGCATGATTTACAATAAAATAATACAAAGTAAAACTTAAAAAGACAAAAGGTTTTTTTAGTGAGGAGTTTTATTAAGCTCTAAAGACATTTGTTTGTCTCAGGGTGCCTCCTACAGGACCCTTCATATATCAAACACAGATTTGCTTCGACAGTCTAGTAATGTACCACTGTGGCGGGCGGTCGCACTCGCTGAGACCATCAGCATTCCGTGTCTCGTGGAAGAGCTTAGTCTCACTGAAGAGAAGCTTAGCGCCCAACCATCGAGCAACCTTGGTTGTAATACCACCCACTCGTTCGGTCATCCCGAGCGGCGGTTCATCCGGTTCGGAACATCCAAACTAGCCTTAAGGAGCAAGCTGTATGGTTTAAGATTATTAGGACGATTGTAAGGAACAGGGAGAAGGGGCACATGGAGCACAATGTTGTAATAATGCCACAACGGTGCTGGAACCCACTGGTAACAACAGAGAGTGAGGTAACAACCAAGGAGTCGGTCAATGAAGAAGCCTCTAAGAGGACCGGTTATTATACTGTGGAACTATTATTTATATGCTTGTACGCGAAAAACTTTATTAGCGCGATTCAGAGTCAACGCTCCGTTTGCCATTTTCTAAGCTTTGTCGGAAACCTAGAGTGTTCTATTTTTGACCTTGGATTGATTGCATTATTTAATAATATGTACAGTTTTTTATATATTTTTATAGTATTTTTTATTTAAGAATACAGTAATTTAAAGAAATTATTTTTGCACTTTCTGATTGGTTGAAGTGACTGCGCTCTCGTGCGTCATTGTTGGGATTCCCCAAATGTGCCTACATGGTGCCTGCATGGTGGTACGTAACTCATGCAACTATATATTTTGTGCACTACATGTAAAGCTTAAATTTGCTTACATCGCTTATACACTGAGCACAATGTAATGTATTACTAACAACTATAGTATTTTATTACTATATAGAGCGAGTATAGTAGACGTTTAGTAACTTTATCAATAACCAAATAAAAAAACAATTTAAAAAGAATATTGGCATGTCCTGCATTTTACAGTCTAGATGTACGTAATCTAATAAGTGAACCTCTTTGGTTATTATATATATATATATATATATATATATATATATATATATTATATATATATATATATATATATATATAGATATATATATATATATATATATATATATATATATATAGTATATATGTAATAGATATTATATATATATATATAATATATATATATATATATATATATATAATATATATATATATATATATTATATATATTATATATATAGCTAACAAAGTGATTATTTTCTCTATCTGACACTTCTTTTTTGTAGCATAATGTGAATAAATCTATAATAAATTAAGAATTTGTGTAATATGATAAAACTTCGTAAAACGACACTGTCTCCTTTTTTTTTGCTAATATTTTTGCTTTATACATATTATTTAAGAGGCTAACTAAAAGCATGCTTAAAGAAATCATATAAAAATTTGACCGCAGCGGGATTCATACCCGCGCCTTATCGAAACCGTCCAAGGCGCGGGTTCGAATTCCGCTGCGTTCAAATTTTTACAAGTTTTCTATAAGTATTATTCCTATCCTTAGTGTTATAACTAATACTTTAAAAATCATCAAAATATTTAATTTAGAACATTCCAGATTTTATAGAGCAATAAGGAAACGCGTAACGTAAGAACTGCTTAGTTGCCTACAATCGATTTCTCATATTTATAATTCCTGTATCGTTTATAAATATACGAGGGTTTGCAAAACAAATATCCTTAAAGTACAACTACAAAGTCGCAATTAAATCAAAAAATCAAAATAAAAAATAAAAAAAAGTCGCAGTTAAATCTATATACGTACATATATGAATAAAATTGAAATATCACTCACTCCTTAAATTGCATTTAAATGTCTGATTTGTCTGAAATATAGACAAAATAATTTTAAAGAAAGATTTATATCTTCATCATAAGCATATTATATCAGAGTAAATCCGAGAATATTATTGATTTTTTATTAGATATCGTAAGTATTTTCAAAGTAAACGAGTTTTGGTGCAGTACTAGGCTCCCTAGTATATTATGTATCCATTTCTTCACAAAGATATGAGCGTAAAAAATTGGTCTAATAGATAGTGTTCTTCTTACAAAGCCCGTCCATCATTCTTAAGTACACTGACATTTTTATTGAAGGATTTTTCTCTCGATGAAACAAAATATCTTGATTGAGTTGCTCTCAAATTGAATTTTCTTGCAATTCAGTGAGATATTTGTATAAAATAATCTATTAATATGTCTAAGTACGAATTATAATTATAGTTTTACGAAATAAAAAATCCTATAATGCACTGCACTCTATTGCACTATATCGATTCGACTCAAACTAGGTAGAGCCCTTATTATGGAAGTACAATTTTAGGTAGAGGTTCATAAGTTGTTAATTTATAAAAAAATATACATATTTCAGTATTTTTATTATTATAGTATTCAGCGAATAAAATACATATATACAAAAATTAAAAAATAAATAACTTTTTCAATATACATATACATTGAGTATTTCCAGAAAAGAGTACAAACCTACAACCTACAGCTGCAGCAGGATCAGTAACCACTGGATCTATAGACTTGTCAATCAACATCAAAATCTAAATATTCTTTATTCAATTAATTACGTTGGAATATCAATAGTGTCAGTCTTACAGGAAGCCACCACCGGCGCCGAAGGCAGATTCTGATGAGAAGATCCGGCGAGAAACTCAACAGTTGCTCCTTTGAAATTTCATTTAAAAATCATATATAAATTAAATATTTTAAAATTATCGTCTTCAAATCAACAATTTTTCAAAAATTATCATTTTTAAATCAATAAATTGTTCAATCCAAGAATATATATGGATAAGTATAGATATATATATATATATATAGAATATATATCCTATATATATATATAGATATAGATATATATAATTTATTTTTTTTACATAATTTATATATATATATATATATATAGAATATATATGTATAAGTATGTATATAGTATATATATCTAGCTATATATAATTTATATATATATACTATAATAAATTATAATTCTGGGAGGCCCGGTTTTAAAAAAAGGGGAAAAGGGGGGGAAAAAAAAGGGGGTTTTAAAAACCGGGGAAAAAAAAAACAAAAATTTTTTGGGAAAAAAATTTTGGGGGTTTTTAAAAAAAAAAAAAAAATTTTTTGGGAAAAATTTTTAAAAAAAAAACCCAAAAAAAAAAAAAAAAAAAAACCCCGGTTTTTTTTGGGAAAAATGGGGGGTTTTTTAAAAAAAAAAAAGGGGGGGAAAATTTTTTTTTTTAAAAAAATTTTTTGGTTTTGGGGTTTATTTTGGCAAAAAAAAAAAAGGGAAAAAAAAAAAATTTTTTTCCTTTTAAAATTGGTTTTGGGGGGAAAAAAAAAACCCCAAAAAAGGGGGTTAAAACAAAAAGGGCCCAAAAAAAGGAAAAAAAATTTTTCAAAATTTTTTTAAAAAAATTTTTTTTTTGGGGGGGGGGGCCCCGGGCCAAAGGGGGGGAAAACCCTTGGGAAAATAAGGGGGGGGGGGAAAAAATTTTTTTTTTTTTTTTTAAAAAATTTTTCCCTTTAAAAAATTTTTTTTTGGGAAAAAAGGGAAAAAGGGAAAAGGGGAAAAAAAAAAAAAAACCCAAAATTTTTTTAAAAAAAAAAATTTTTAAAATTTTTTTTTTAAAAAAAAGGGGGGAAAAGGGGGAAAAAAAACCCGGGGGTTTTTAAAAAAAAAAAAAAAAAGGGGGGGGGAAAAAAAAAAAAGGGGGAAAAAAGGGGGAAAAAAAAAAAAAACCCCAAAAAAAAAAAGGGGAAAGGGTTTTTTGGGGGGGGGGAAAAAAAAAAGGGGAAGGGGGGGGGGGGGAAAAAAAAAGGGGAAAAACCCCCCCCCTTTACCCCCAAAAAAAACCCAAAAAAAAAAATTTTTTTTTTTTTTTTTTTTAAAAGGGGTTTTGGGGAAAATTGGGGGGGGGGTTTTTTTCCCCCAAATAAAAAAAAAAAAAAAAATTTTAAAAAAAATTTTCCTTTTAAATTCCAAAAAAAAAAAAAATTTTTTTTAAAAAAATAAAAAGGGTTTTCCCAAACCCCCCCCCTTTTTTTTTTAAAAAAAAAAATTTTTAAAAAAATTTTTTAAAATAAAAAAAAAAAAATTTTTAAAAATTTCCAAAAAAAAAAATTTTTTTTTCCCCAAAAAAAATTTTTTTTTTTTTTTGGGGGAAAAAAAGGGGAAAAAAAAAAAAGGGGGGGGGGGGGGGTTTTTAAACCCCGGGGGGGGGTTTTCCCAAAAAAATTTTTTGGGGGGGAAAAGGGGGGAAAAAAGGGGGTTTTTTTTTTTTTGGGGGGGGGGGGGGGGGGGAAAAAAAAGGGGGGGGGGGTTTTTTTCCGGGGGGGGGAAAAGGGGGGGGGGGGGGGAAAAAAAAAAAAAATTTTTGTAATTTTTTTTTCCCCTTTTTTCCACCTTTTTCTTAAAACATGTATTATTTTTTGGGGGAAAAAGGGAAATTTTAAAATCGCAAAAGCCCGGGTTATTTGGGGAAACTAAAAAATATTTCAACGAGTCGTCGTTCTCTAAAAGACACGCTTCTTACCTGAGAAGTATTTTTTTGAAGGCATTTGGAAATGCTTTACCTTGCCCTTTTTTTTAAAGGGTGACATTGTGGGTTTCGCAACCCAAATAAAATATATTATATATAATAAAATATTTTAATATAAAATAATTCTTTTTATAAGTATCTTTTAATATCTATATTAATATAACTTACTTTTTTTATGAATTTTTTTATATATTAAATAAATATCTATATAAAATATTATATAATATATTATATTCTATATTATATTATAAATATTTGCTTATAAATCAATAAATCCCAATAAAATGTTTTTGGGAACAAACAAGGATGAATTTTGTAAATCCAAAATTAATTATAAATCTATGATCGAATGAAATATTACATATTTTTTTCAGGAAAACCCCCCTTTCACTTTTCTATATGGGCGATGTTTGTTTAGGTTATTGTGTTCTTGGAGGATTTTAATTTGGTTTCATCTATATAAACTGCTTATTTGTATTGTATATATTTACCCATTGACTTGTGTAAGTACAATTTTAGGTAGGGGTTTCATAATTTGTTAATTATAAAAAAAATACATATTTCAGGATATATTTTAGTTTAGAGGAGGCAAAAACGGGGGTGGGGGGACGGGGTTGAAATGTATATCTGTTACCTTTTAGATGCTGCACTAGGACTTTTAGAGCTAGTGCCTGTCTTTGTGATGATCTTTGATTGTACATCAAAAAATTACATAACGTGTATTGGGCAACTTGATTATACATACCTGGTGTAACTAGAAGCTATCAAACTTGATGCTAGGGGTGCATGAAAATTGCGCACCAGTACGTGAATATTAGTCTAGCAAAAACGTATGAGACGACAAAGGACGACGTACCTGTCCGGAGACGGCCTGTCTGGATGTGTTTTAAATTTTTGAATAAAATATAGATATATATATATAATATATATAATATATATATATATTTTATATATATATAAAATATAATATATTAATTTATATTTTATATATTATATATATTAACTTATATATTAATCTACGATATTGGTTCCGGCATACGGGTACGCGACCCCGGGACCTCGAGCCACACTTTCATAACCCCGATCCAATCCATGTAAGTGGTGTCCCCTCCCCTATATTCCAAGTCTTTCTGCCTTCTTATTCCCTTTCCTTTCCTGGTTTCTCCCCTAATGGGTTGGAGGTCAGATGGCAATCGTCCACTAAAAACCCCCTTCGCCACCCTAATGGACGGGTTGGACAAAAAGCTGGGTATGGCTAGGGGTCCCCGAAAAACGACGCGCAGGCCCCTCGCCCTAAAAAACCTGGGGGATAAATTGGGCAAAGGCCTCCGGTCAAAGGTTACGGGCCCCGGCCAAACGAGTTCAGTACCCAGAGGGAAACCCCGCTTTGAAAACAGGAAATTTTTGGTTTTTAAAACCCTCCGGACAATGCAGAGCCCCTCGCAGATGTACTCATGAGCGCCCGGGTTTCCAGGGGGGTTTTCCCCTTTTCGGGAAACCGTGGAAGGGAAATAAGTCTCGTAACATCGGGAAAGGGTTTTTCCGGGGCCTTATATACACGGGCCCCTACGGGCAAAAATTTTTGTAGCGGTACGCTTCTGAAACCCCAAAAATGGGCTTCTTAAAGGGTTTGGCCCGTCGCTGGGGGCCCCCCCCTTGATGGGGTAAAGGAAAGATCGAGGGCGTAACCACAAATTTAATCAGTGCTTAGGGGGCTCCCCGGCGGGTTTTAGCGCGGGCTAAAAAGGAGCCCTTCGGGGACATTGTGAAAAAGGTCCTACCGCTTTTACCCTTTTCCTCCCCCGGAAGAATCTGGGTTGGGGGGGGGATTTGAACGGTCAGGGGGTAGGGTCGCTGGGGGGGTTAAAACGTGTTCAGGGGGGTTTTTGGATATGGTCTTCCAATGCAAGGGAGAAAATATTCTAAAACCCCCTTCCCTTGTTTGGGCCATCGTGAACACTTTTTTTTCCAAAGAAACCTCGGGCACCTTATAACGTATAAGAACGGGTCCCATTTCAACTAAAAAATTGATATTTGCTGACTAGCCCGGGTCAAAAACAGGCAGGGTGACCAACTGAAAAGGTTTCTTTCCCGGGCGAAAGCCTGCCGCCCAAAAATCGCCCCCTTGTCTGGACTATAATTTACCCGAAAAAAAAAAGTAGCTGAAAAAACGAAACCCTGGATTAAGGGGGTGGTTGTTGAAGGGGGCCGATGCAGCCGATTTCTTGGGGGAGGTGGAGATTTTAAAATCAAAGACTCCCCCGAGACCGCTCAGAAAGCATGGGATCGAGCTCATTCACAATCATTGCGGGGGCAACGATTCTTGGCGTTCCCAAGGGTGGGCGTGTCATCGACAAGGGGGACATGGTGGTGGAAAGGGCCAGGGTTTCAGGGGGGGATTTGGAAAAAAAGGCTGCGGTTTTAAAAATGGCACATTCCAACCTCCCGGGAAAACAATTTAAGGGACAAAGCACGAAACGGGCCAGCAAAAAAAGCTGTAACCCCGGGGCCCGCAGAGAAAGTTTGTCGCCATTGTACGATAAACTTGAAATGTGGAGGGGGGAAACTCATATACAAACTGGCTCGTCTCGAGATAAAGCGACGCAGGATATTAAAAAAATGTCCTTTTTCGTCAGAAAATTCTCCCGGGGGACGTTTCTTTGTGTCATGCCCCTTTTTAAGGAGAATTGGGGAACTACTTTAAAAGGGGTGGGTGAACACTCAGGGATTTTTGTGTCTTTCCCCTTTATTTTTTCCTAAACCTCGGACTTGTTGCTCCAAAACCCTTTACGAAATCGTAATTGTCTTCGACGCAGAAGAACGGAAAAAACGGTAAAGGGCCCAAATCCCCAAACGAGGCGTGGGAAAAAAATTTGGGGTCCCCCTGGGTGGAAAACTTACGGGCCGGGTTTAAAAAAACCCCTTGAATTTTTTTTGGAGAGTTTATTTTCCCATTTTCAAAGGAAGGGGGGGTTTTTCAAGATTTTCGGTAGTTATAGGGGCATTAAGTTTTGAGCCCCCACCATGAAACTTTCGAGCGCAAAGATCGGTCAGGCCCCCGCCAAAAATGTACGGGCTCTGAGTTCAGTAAAGGTTTCAACCCGGATCCGGCTATGGGATGCCATTTTTTCCCCAGAATTTTAGGAGGCTTAACGAAAAAGGAGAGCTCCCCCATGTGGCCCTTTTTTTGGGCTTGCCCCCAAAGGGCCTTTTTTCTGTGTTGGGACGTCCCGGGGATCTGGGGGCATTTCATCCAAAGGGTCCCTGAAACCCATATTGAGGTTTTCAGAGTATGTCAACGAACCTCCGTTTCCCGTTTAGGCCGCTGTTGGCGACCCCCACCCCTTTCCCGATTAGGGTAGGGGTTCACCGGGGCTCACTCTTGTCCACTTTTGTTTAATGTAGGGGAGTACTGTAAACGGCTCACACCCAAATGAACCCCCCGTGGCGATGATTTTTCCGATGACATAGTACTCATTGACGAAAACCCGACTGATGTGGAGCGAAAAGTGAACCCTGGAAGGTGCGTTGAGAACCCGGGGGTCTCAAACTGAATGTGTCGAAGACCGATAAATGGCTTGCGGGAACCCCGGGCTCGACCCCCAAACCCCCTCGGGCCCGAAAAAGCCTTAAGTCGGAGAATTCCGGGGACCCTTTGGGGCCCTTATACATGAGTTGGAGGCATCGACCCCCGCCCTCCATGCCCTATAAAAAGCTGCCTGGGCCAAAGGGGGGGAGGGGCCCCTGGTGTTTGTCGTTATAGCAGAAACCCCCCCAAACTCAAGGAATGATATACAAGAGGGATTATCCCACCGGGTTTTTTTATACGGCAGCGAATGGGGGGCCAACATTTTCTGGCACAATCAGGGGGCTTTCCCCTCACGGGGATGAAGATGGAGATGGATTGGGGGGTTACGCGGTCCGACCCCCATCCCCAACACATTCCTTGAGGTAGTCCCTTGGGGGCCGTGACGTAGGGGGAATCTCCCAAAAGCCCTCGCCTGAGATGGTATTGGGCCTGTTATGCGCCGATTTGGGAAAATATGCGGAAGGGAAATGCCGGGGCCCGTCTGCCCCCGGGTTAGACCCCCCGGAAGCCCAAGGAAGGATGGTGGGGGTCGTGACCAAAACATGAGGGGCCAATAGATTGTCCACTGAGGATGTTAAAGAGCGTGCAAAGTGGATTAGGCTTAGTCGGAAGGCAGACCCTGGCAAAAGCCGGGACTAATGCCAGGAAGAAGAAGAAGATCTAGATGACGTTGCAACGTCATTGGGAATTGTGATGTGTGAAACTAATAAAGTCAATATTTTGTTAAAAATATTTTTTTCAAATTTACCGATGATTTGAATAAAATTATATTACATAAACGTAGACAGTTAAACTTTACGCTCTTATCGAGTTACAACAATTCTTATACGCTACTTACAAGTTATTTTTGCTGTTAATACCATTTTTTTAATCTCCTTACAAAACTATCATAATTGTAGAGATATACGTATAAATTTCCACTAACCAAAGAATATACCTAAGAATAAACCTTTTTGAATTTCCCTAAATGTACACTATAGTAAGTATAGATTACAATTCCTTAACATAAGTACCAATGACACTATATCCTACTCTCATTATAATACATATGTAGCGACATCTGCCTGAAAGGTGAGTCATAACAATACTATTGAAAGCGATAAACTCGTAACATCCGCGTAATGTTGCGGGAACATTTAAACTAACATTAGGTACAGTTTGAAACGATAATATATATAACACGTTACTTGAAAATGAGAGATCGTTCTTTATAACGGCGATATACCGGCTGGTACTATTATCAGTAGAAGTTCAAAAGCTTTACCTTAGCATTAAAAACAAGTGCGTGTCGGACTTGCCCATGAAGGGCTCCGTAGCAGCACGTAACATAATATAAAAGATCTTGTAGTTCAGTTTATGACGTAATAAAAAAAGTACTTACTAGATCTCGTTCAAAACCAATTTTCGTGGAAGTTTATATGGTAATGTACATCATATAAGAAATGTCAAAATCATTTTTAAAGAACTGATGATAAATATCACACACTTATGGGTTTTATGAAAAAAATGAAAAAAAATGTTGAGCTTCAGTTCTAAATATGGGGAAGCCCCAAAATTTATTACTTTTTAATATTTTTGTGTGAAAAACTTAATGCGGTTCATAGAATACACCTATACTAAGTTTAAACCGAGTTTCAACAGTATAGTTCTTATAGTTTCGAAAAAAGTGACATACGGACGGACGGACAGACAGACAATCAGACATGTCAAATCTATAAGGGTTTCGTTTCTTGCCATTTGGCTATGGAATCCTACCTAGTTACCAAATGATGAAGGAATATATATAAATACAAACTATTTCTCTTCATTTGGTATTCATAAACTAAAATACACTTGTATATATAAAAGCTCTTAACTTTGTTTGAGTGGATTACGAAATATGAAATATTTGAGACGTATTCTTTTAATATTCCTACAATGCCTACGGACCACTTAACCAACATTAGTGTTGCTACACCCAGTAGTTAGGTCTGTACGCTGTTTGTCAGTCCCTCAGTGACGAAAGAGCAAATTCATATGTACGTAGTTTAATTTAGTCAAAATTATTTTATTTAATGTGCGTAATAATTGCTAACTAATTAGAATATTAATATATAAAAATGAAGCAACTTCATATATATACATATATTTTCTTACTGTAAACATTCTGACTGTAAACATAGTGGTTGTGGGTTCAATCTCCGCTCGGAGAAATGAAGTATTTTAATTTTACCGCTTTGGTAGATAAAGTGCTACGTTGAGTTCCGCCACACAACTCGGAATGTCTTAAAATTTTAATAAAAAGTAAAGAACGGAGAGTCCTAATACTATATTCTCGTCTGCAGGATAAAACGTGTGACTCTGATAAAAGTTGCAACAAGGGATACCATCAAGACAGCTAAAATTGATATAAAATTGTTATAGATTTAACCTCTAGAGATTTTATTGAAGTAATTCTCCTCATTTAATTTAATAAGGAAATAGAAGTGTTCAAAATAATCTGTTACAAATAAAAAATATAAAATGGGCGTTTAAACTTTCTAGCTATTATTTATTTGAAATTAATCACTTAAGAAAAAAAGGCTGTATCAATTTCCATATCGAAACCAAGTCCCGCCGGGATAATCTATTAACTGAGTACAAGCTTTTCCACTTAATTCCGTTATATATTATACTTATAATTTACTTAAAGACAATCACGCAACATGTAGAGCTTGCTAAAGCACATGAAAATAAAAGCAAAAAGGATTTCTTTAATAAACAAAAGGCGTGGTTGCGACATTTTTTCTATATCTGAAAAAGCTCTTTAACTACTAGAAATATTGTTCATTCATCACTATTTCGTTTTTTGGCTTATGAAAAAATATAACATATATTTTTATTTATCTTGTACTTCAGTGGGCATGAATGAAGAGGTTAATGACAGCGGACGAGGCGAAAGAGGTATGCAGGGAGTGTAGCGCTTGTCAGGTTGATCTCTGGGATTAACCTGCTAGGAACAAAACGTGAAGCTGGATATAATTATAACGTAAAATACACAAGCCTGAGGTAAATCATTCTCATATAGTATTATACGTTTGTAAAAATTTGATCTTTGCAGGAAAAACTTAAAATGCTAAGTGAAAAAAATAAACCCACAAAATCTGCTACAATTTGTTCAATTTAATGCATTTATTTCTATACCGAACTAAAAAGAGAAGCTACTATAAATAAGATACATTATTATGACATATTCGATTTTACAAAATTATACAAGGAGCTACATTAGCATCCATTATGGTTATTGTAAAAAGTGATGTGTTTGAACTAAGTTATAACATTACCACAATTTTTATAAATTTGAACCATTTTGGAAACGATCAGGTGGTAGAATAGAATAACTATTTGAAAAAGCGTAAAATTAAAAAAAATCTATGAACATTACCGTACCATTAAACGATAACAAATTGTCACTAAAATTGAAAAGGATTTTGTAGCCTTTACACGACGTAAATAATTTCTTATAAAATTTCTTGTAGATTATGTCTAGTACTATAATATTGGTAGATCTCGTCTGCAATACGTACTTTGCAGATGCTCTTTAAAAAGTTTAATTTGTATCTAACTATTAATCTATTTTAACTTTACAGACAAATTCAAATTGGCTATAATTTTAAAGTTTTCTTTAAGTACATTTTCTATTGTATTATATTCTAAGTTAACTTTCCGCCAAGTTGAGTTCCGCCTTTAAAAGCGCAATGGCATATATGGCATATATGGCAAATTACAGGTTACAGCCACCAACTACCAATAGACTAACAGCAGGGAAACAATTAAAACTTTATATGTAAGCTTTATGTTCAACTTAACTTAAATTAAGTTCAAATGAAATTATAATTAATCGTGTACTAAAAATGGATTCTTGGACTTTTGTGTAATGAAAATTTTGGACGTTGTTAAATTTAACAAAGTTAAAACGATCAATCATACTTGCACCTATGTTGAAAGCTCGCTGTGATTTAATTAACGTAAGCTAGGTTTTAAATAACAGATTTTTAAGCAGAAATAATAATTTAAAAGAGTGCCTGTTTGCGCTTTTTTGTGAACTTAGTGTTAAAATACTCCGTTCTCTGGTTTCCACCCAACTCTGGGGACATTTGATTTTGAATGTCGAAAGTAACACCGCTATTTGTCTATCAGAGCGGAGAAATGCTAATAATTTAAATGTGATCACTCCCCCGAATGGGCATCGAACCTAAAACCGTCGTGTTTAACACTCACTCATCTCTCAACCATGCAACAACTGAATTTCAACTAAGCTTTCACGCGCACATTTTTTAATTAAGTGAGCCATTGCTTCGAAACGTTTTTTTTTAATGTAAAATTAAAATTTTCCCTTTTCATTTGCAATTAAACGCAGTGTTGAGACAAAGTCTGCGGCTAGAACTAATTTATACAGCGTATATTCTAGAATTATGCTTAATTCCGCTGATTTTTAATAATATTAGGTTATATGGATAAAAAAATTAACAATATAGTGGCGCAATTTAGATAAATCTCTCTGAAATCTTTATTTGTAGGTCCTTCTCGCTGTATCCCGCACATAGCAGGATAGGTAGAGGGACCTGTAGGCACAGGGAACCCAGTGTTGAGACACTCCGTTCCCTGTTTTCCGCTTGTCGAGACATTGCTTGCAAAGTGGCGGAACTCAACGCCGCGCTCTTGACCTATTGCCAGGGCGAAGAAAATGAAAATAAGATGGGATTGAACCCCTTACCATAGAGTTCCGTCAAATATTTGTTATCAAAACTAAATCAATTGTTAGTATATATAAAAAAAACATATATTTTTACCTACACTATAAAAATATTGAAACCAGTTAGCCGTTTTAGTCTTTATACCATACCATTTGTGTCGAGCATCTATATTTCCAATCCATGCAATATGATTGATGCCATTTTTGATCGACTTTTTTCTGTTTTGTTCACACTCTCATATTGATGCTATCATTGCGCATCAAACATATATGATGTTGGAACATGTTCGATTCTTACTTGGGACATAATCGTAGTACATTTGTATGTACATACATACATATGCTATATTCTAAATTCAAAACATTATGTGCCAAGTTGCGGAACTTAACGCCGCGTCTTGTCTTGTCATAAAGGGGAAATAAAAACGTCAAAAATCACGAAAAGCCAGATAGTTCGCAGAGCTACCGTCCCTGCATACCTCTTTCGCCTCGTCCACGGTCATAAACCTCTTCATGCATGCCCTTTGGAGGTCCACGAGCTTTTTACATGACTTTCATTACTAGGTGTTGTACTCTTTACGTTTCCTTGCTCTGACAGCAATGTCTTAGTCCGATTCTCAAACAGGGGAAATACTAGACTTTTTTATTTATTTAATTCAGCATGAAAAGCAAAATGAGCATTTTATACCTAATTTCATTCTTGAACGCTAGATTAGAGGATCTAAGCTTTATACAAAGAAAAAGAAAAACTGAATCTATATTATTCATACAAATTAGTATCTATATTGTTTATTTCAAAAGTAACTAACTAGCCAATTATTTGTTACAGATTAAATTGGACTCTACAGTTTTTATTAAAAATTCTCTTATTTATGAATAAAGCAATTTTATTCGTCTTCTTGGTTATCTAAACTTTCATCTTGATATGCCGCAATAGAATTATTTCCAGTATTGTCTAGTACATTATAAAAGTACAGATTATGTAAAGATAAATTAGAGCAAGGTCATCGTGGCGTAGTGGGGTATCATCTGTTTATAAACGCGTTGGTTATGGGTTCTATCCCCACTTGAGGCAAAGAAAAATAGATATAATGCGAAGCTGAAAAAATAATAGTATATTAAAATATTATAATACATACAATAATGTTCCTAATTTAAAATTGAACTGTGTAGAATAATGTTTTCATAATCAACGATATTTATACTTTAAAGTTTCCTCATAGAGCTGCGCCTGCTCGAAGAATATAGCAACCGAATGGTAACAATGAATGTACGAGTATAACAATAAATAAAACATGTCGCGTATCAAAGAGATCCAGACGCTGTTCGTAAAACGGATCCCTATACGCTGCATATACATACCTATACGAAAATTGGAAAAATAAAAATGACATGACAAGAAAGACAAATGTGCTGCGCGATGAGGAACTATTTGATATGCTATATATATATATATATATATATATATATATATATATATATATATTATATATATATATATATATATATATATATATATATATATATATATATATATATATATATATATATATATATATATATATATATATATATATATATATAATATATATATATATATATATATATATATATATATATATATATATATATATATATATATATATATATATTATTCTTATTTTTTTTGATGCCACTCCAGCGCAATCGGGATCTCCTTCTGTGAATCTGTTATCGCATAGAAGGAGGCCGCGGAGCGTTCGCGCTTAGCGTGGACGCAGATCTGCTCTGCCGTCGTCGTATATATATATATATATATATATATATATATATATATATATATATATATATATATATATATATATATATATATATATAACACTTCTAATTAATCTAACCTTTTTTTATTTTTTTATTTGCAGCTTATGTCATCGAGTTGGCATATGTCAAAATGGCTACAATGATTTCTACACACAGACAGTACCGTTTTAGGTTACGGGGTAAATATTAAATAATAAATTAATACAGTTGTTAGTAGTAATAGGACTTTCAGGGCCTCCATTAAACCTAATAGTGTATAATGTTTGCACATGTGTTCTTTATAGAGCGTAAATGAGTAGGCACTAAAAAAGGATATTGGAGATATCTTGTTCTAAGGGAGTAAAATAGAAGAAAGCAGTTTGTATGATTTAAAAATTTTAAGTTTTCATTGCATAAAAATGTTTGTTTATTGATATTTGCTTTATATGTTTCTCATAGGGAAATAAAAAATCAATCTGGCCAAGCTAAGAGCAGAGAGCTGTACTGTAACCTTGATACTTTCCAAATATCTATGCTCATACTTTACTTCCACAAACTCAACTGGTATAATTTAATATATTACAAATAAACAATTATTTTAAGATAAAACAAATTAAAATCTTCCAAGATCATCACTATTACTTTACTTTAAACGAAAGGCCATACAATTATTCTAATATAAGCGTTTATAAATATATACGTGATTTATCTATTTTCAATAAATAATAATAATAATTTTCAATAATTAATTGTAGTGATACTAATTAATAATTTTGACTTCTATTTTTGACCAGTTATAGATATAATATGGAACAATTATGCATCTGTAAGCTCTAGCTAGTGAAATCTTCAATTGTTATGTGATTTTGTAAGCTTCTGTTTTGAGTATAAAATATATAGCGGAGTACACTTAAATAAAGTTTTCTTACGATCCTATATATTTTAAATTAGACGAAACGAAAAAAGCCGAGAAACTTGCTAATAAAAGACAAGTCTCTGACTGTTGAGGAGACATTAAAGTATTACAAATATATACTCCCATCAAAGGAAACCAAGCTGTTGCGTGTACATTCAAATACATCATTCTTTCTATGATCTTCTATATGTATTTCTATATATATTATATTATTTTAATAACTTCCCTGACCACATTGTGACACATTAATACGGGAAACGCGTTTTTAATAACAATGTTTTTAATTACTGTGGTATTATTATTCTACATGCGCGTGCGCAATGTAACTAGCTAGTAGCACCATCTCTCAAGTACATGGCAACAATTATTATGGGATGAAGGATTATAGGTTAGATCATAGATGGCACTGTAAAAAAATCATCATAATAATAAAACTTAAATAGATTATTATGCAACTAGTGTAGTCTATTTTAAAATGTAAGTATAGTTTTTTTTACTGTCAACCTAATAAGCCTCCATTCACTTTACTTGCTTTAATAAAAAAAAATTCGAATCCAAATGTGTATATATATACATATCAAATGTTCAAATTTTTTCATCGTTTCAGGCGTCTTGCGCATGTGAAATGGGTGAAAAGGGGCAAATGATACTTAGTGTTAAAATAATCCGTTCTCAATCTTTCGCATGATTTTGTAACATTGTGACAATTACGTACTTCTAATTGTACCACAGCAAGGAATTAGTAACTAGCATGAAACCGTATAAAATATCCCGAGACAAGAAAACCTACAGCTATTCTACTTTACCTATTATTATGTATATATGCAAAATTAAGCTCAATAAAATATTTTTTTAACAAAATTTATTAAATTAGTTTCACGTTGTATTCTGCACATGGCAGGGTAGGCAGAGGGAACCGTAGGAACCTAGTGGTAAGACACTCCGTTCCCCGCTTTCCGCCTTTTGAGGCATTATGTGTTGAGTGGCGGAACTCGACGCCGCGCTTTGCCTTGTTACCAGAGCGAAGAAAATGAAAATCATTCATTCTCCCCGAGTGAGAATCGAACCCACAAGCCGTCACGCTTACAGACAGAGGCTATTCCTCTGCGCCACGACGGGTTTTTTGATTATATAATAATAATATACTTTATTGCACATATAATGTGTCCACTTTAAAACCATTGATGTTACAGATGCATTAATAAATGGCAAATACCACTAGCCGTGGCATTGCTAAGATGTGTTTGAAGCTCTATATATTTTTTATACATTTATTTAAGTTTAGTTGATACTTAATTTCGAAATGTTATACAAAATCACATTATACAATCTTCAGTATACTTGAATTTACTCTAAACACTACACATACTATTGTATTTACAAATCGTTTTTTTTAAATTACACAATTTATTATCGAAAATCGTATACAATGTATTTGTTTCTTACATGAAAAATAATTTAAATATTATTTTACATGCAATATTTCTGTAAGTAGAGTATTTTCTAGTTTCTCACATATATCTAAATTATTCTAACATCATTTACTTTTTTTTCACATATTAAGCACGCTGCTTTTATATATTTGAACGTTGCCAAACACTAACACAGTATTTTATGAATTATCGCTTTAAAAAATGGTCAAATTAAATAGAAAGATAAGTAATTATTTCGGCGAAATCTACAATTTTCATTAAACACAATTAATGTTTTAGTTTCGAAGTTATTCGAATGTGTTTATTTTTTATATCCCCTACGGATACTGACTCTACTAATATATTACCATACAACTTCATTAATTTCTATACAGTTATTTTTATCAAACAAATAAGCAAATCTTTCCTCTTTATGATATTAATATATAAGACAATTTATTCATGCAATATTCAAGTTATAGACTTTAACAAGGCCATAGTAATTTGACGATTGTTCGCCAGTACTGTTGAAAATTCGATCACAATATGTTCTAAATTACTTCACCCGATTATAGTAATTAGGTGAGATGTGATAAAGCCATTGAAAAATTTTGCTCAGATGCAGCAATAATAAAGAGATAGTAGGAATCACTACTGATAGAGTTCTCTTAGATAGCAATCAATACTTGCAGCGCTATGACAAAGTACCAAAAATATACGTGAAGCGGTTAATCTTTCAGAAGCAAGACTGCATAGAAACATAACAACCAGCAAACGTTCAAGGGAGTATTTGAAAGAACACATGTCCAAAAAATCCACCCATATAAGCCTTTAAAATATAAAAACTTTTAAAATTGTTATTATTTTTTTGGGTTATTTATCAAGATAGAAGCCAGTGTTCCCACCAAACTCGCTCTATATAATAATAAAATACTACATTTAGTAATACATTACGTTGTACACAGTTTATTAGCGATGTAAGCAAATTTAAACTTTATATGTAGTGCACTAAACATTCAGTTGCATGAGCACGGTCTCGCAGTTTGAATACTTTGACACCATGTAGGAGTACACGTTCGGGGAATCCCAATAATGACGCACGAGAGCGCAGTCGCTTCAACCAATCAGAAACTGCAAAAATGATTTCTTTAAATTACTGTATTCTTAAAGAAAAAATACTATTAAAATATATAAAAAACTGTACATATTATTAAATAATGCAATGAATCCAAGGTCAAAAATAGAACACTCTAGGTTTCCGACAAAGCTTCGAAAAAGGCAAACGGAGCTTTGAATCTGAATCGCGCTAACAAAGTTTTTCGCGTACAAGCATATAAATAATAGTTCCAAAGTATAATAACCGGTCCTCTTAGAGGCTTCTTCATTGACCGACTCCTTGGTTGTTACCTCACTCTCTGTTGTTACCAGCGGGTTCCAGCACCGTTGTGGCATTATTACAACATTGTGCTCCATGTGCCCCTTCTCCCTGTTCCTTACAATCGTCCTAACAATCTTAAACCATACAGCTTGCTCCTTAAGGCTAGTTTGGATGTTGGAACCGCCGCTCGGGATGACCGAACGAGTGGGGTGGTATTACAACCAAGGTTGCTCGATGGTTGGGCGCTAAGCTTCTCTTCAGTGAGACTAAGCTCTTCCACGAGACACGGAATGCTGATGGTCTCCGCGAATGCGACCGCCCGCCACAGTGGTACATTACTAGACTGTCGAAGCAGATCTGTGTTTGATATATGAAGGGTCCTGTAGGAGGCACCCTGAGACAAACAAATGTCTTTAGAGCTTGATAAAAAACTCCTTACTCAAAACTTAATTATTCTAATATAAGCGTTTATAAATATATATATCTATATATTTATAAACGCTTATTTTAGTATAATTGTATGGACTTTCATTAAAAGTAAAGTAATAGCTATTGTTCTCTCAGACTTAAGCGATAAAAAACTGTCTAATAGATCGTTTTATTGTTACGAAGATAGTTCATCATTCTTAAGTACATTGACATGTTTCTTTAAAGGACTCGTAAAAGAAGGAACATAAGCTTCAATAAATGTATTTGACAAAAAAGTCTTGATTAAATCGCTCCCAGCTTTAGTTTTCTTGTACTTCTAACAAGTATCTATATATTAATACGTAAAGCAAAAACTTTGCACCCTTTTTTACGAAAAATGCATGGACGGAGGAGTATGTAATTTGGCACACACATAGTTTATGTGCAGGAGAAGTTGCAGAACGCTAATATTTTTCAATAATAATGCTTATAAAGTACATTAAGTGAATTAATAAAACATTGCACACATTACCATATGTTTGACAATATAACTTTTGTATAAAGTGACATACAGGTTGCTATGGCAACGCGTATTTCACGCGTCAAGGGGTCCTCTAGTATGTATAAATTCGTTAATTTAGACATATACTTCTTAAAAGTATATATATCTCTGAGCAAATACTTGCTTTTTGTCACTTATTATGAAATATTATGAAATATTACGAGCTGATTTTATCGGAACATAATGGCGTGTTGTATGTAATTATAGGTATTGATAATCATATTTTTAAATATAACAATCAACTCTAGACAGCTATAGCATTATAAAGGTATTACTTTATATTTAAAATAATTATATGTAATTTACTCAAATGGATATTGAACCTGTAACTATCGCATGAATATATCTAATTCAGATGCGTCCAAGTTACAATTCAAACGAATTAATAATTGGGTTAATTATTGAATTTCTTGCCGGCTATATATATATATAATATATATATATATATATATATATATATATATATATATATATATATATATATATATATATATATATATATATATATATATATATATATATATATATATATATATATATATATATATATATATATATATATATATATATATATATATATATATATATATATATATATATATATATAATGAATTATTTATTAATTTTCTTGGAAAATATTTAGAAGATATTTTCCAATGAAAGGGTTGGAATGGGATGGATGGATGGGAATGGAATGGGTTGCCTACCCATTATTTACTATATGCGATAATTGTTAAGGTAATTATGTACTTGTACTTTTTTAAAGTTCTGGGAAGATTTTAATTCCTTATTTGCAATACATTATATTAAACCCGTTGAGTTTGTGGAAGCACAGTATGAATATAAATATTTGAAAAGTGTAAAGGTTCGATGATCATTACGGATCAACTAACTTACAAAAAACTAGCTCTCTGCTCTTAGCTTGGCCAGATTGATTTTTTAATTCCCCATGAGAAACATATAAAGCAAATATCAATAAACACATATTGTTTAGTAATGAAGACTTAAAATTTTTAAATCATACAAACTGCTTTCTTCTATTTTACTCCCTTAGAACAAGATATCTCCAATATCCTTTTTTAGTGCCTACTCATTTACGCTCTATAAAGAACACATGTGCAAAAATAATATACTATTAGGGTTTAATGGAGGCCCTGAAAGTACTATTACTACTAACAACTGTATTAATTTATTATTTAATAGTTACCCCGTAACCTAAAACGGTACTGTCTGTGTGTAGAAATCATTGTAGCCATTTTGAGATATGCCAAACACGATGACAGTAGCTTCAAATTGTCTAAAAAATAATAGGTTAGATTATTTAGATATAAAAATTAGTAAAATATATGAAACTGATTGTATTGGAAATCGATCTGAAATTTATATGCTGTGTAAGTCGAGTTAAAAATAATAAGTTTTATATATTTGTTATAATTTAGTTTATGATTATGTTTTCTCTACCCAAGAATTATTACTAATAATAATTTGCCTAATAATATTACATAAACGTAGACAGTAAAAATACAAGCTCTTATGGAGTAAGAACAATTTTTATACGCTATTTACAACTTATTGTTACTGTTAATACTAATTTATTAAAATTTTGCTAAGATATTAATAAATTAGTATTAACAGTATTATAATAAATTAGTATTTTTAGAGAGATTTGAACAAATTTCCGCTGACCAAAGAATATAATACCTAAGAATAAACCTTTTTGAATTTCCCTAAATGTACACTATAGTAAGTATAGATTACAATTCCTTATCAAAAGCACCAATGACACTATATCCTACTCTCATTATAATACATATGTAGCGACATCTGACTGAAAGGTGAGTCATAACAATACTATTGAAAGCGATAAACTCGTAACATCCGCGTAATGTTGCGGGAACATTTAAAAATTTGTTTTTTTTTAAATATTTTTGTGTGAAAAACTTAATGCGGTTCATAGAATACACCTATACTAAGTTAAACCGAGTTTCAACAGTATAGTTCTTATAGTTTCGAAAAGAAGTGACATACGGACGGACGGACGGACAGACAGTCAGACATGTCAAATCTATAAGGGTTCCGTTTTTTGCCATTTGGCTATGGAACCCTACCTAGTTAAGAAATGATGTAGGAATATATATAAATACAAACTATTTCTCTTCATTTGGTATTCATAAACTAGAATACACTTGTATATATAAAAGCTCTTAACTTTGTTTGAGTGGACTACGAAATATGAAATATTTGAGACGTATTCTTTTAGTATTCCCTATACATACACTGCCTAAGGACCACTTAACCAACATTAGTGTTGCTACACCCAGTAGTTACGTCTGTACGCTGTTTGTCAGTCCCTCAGTGACGAAAGAGCAAATCATATGTACGTAGTTTAATTTAGTCAAAATTATTTTATTTAATGTGCGTAATAATTGCTAACTAATTAGAATATTAATATATAAAAATGAAGCAACTTCATATATATACATATATTTTCTTACTGTAAACATTCTGACTGTAAACATAGTGGTTGTGGGTTCAATCTCCGCTCGGAGAAATGAAGTATTTTAATTTTACCGCTTTGGCAGACAAAGTGCTACGTTGAGCTACGCCACACAACTCGGAATGTCTTAAAATTTTAATAAAAAGTAAAGAACGGAGAGTCTTAATACTATATTCTCGTCTGCAGGATAAAACGTGTGACTCTGATAAAAGTTGCAATAAGGGATACCATCAAGACAGCTAAAATTGATATAAAATTGTTATAGATTTAACCTCTAGAGATTTTATTGAAGTAATTCTCCTCATTTAATTTAATAAGGAAATAGAAGTGTTCAAAATAATCTGTTACAAATAAAAAATATAAAATGGGCGTTTAAACTTTCTAGCTATTATTTATTTGAAATTAATCACTTAAGCAAAAAAGGCTGTATCAATTTCCATATCGAAACCAAGTCCCGCCGGGATAATCTATTAACTGAGTACAAGCTTTTCCACTTAATTCCGTTATATATTATACTAATAATTTACTTAAAGACAATCACGCAACATGTAGAGCTTTCTAAAGCACATGAAAATAAAAGCAAAAAGGATTTCTTTAATAAACAAAAGGCGTGGTTGCGACATTTTTCTATATCTGAAAAAGCTTTTTAACTACTAGAAATATTGTTTATTCATCACTATTTCGTTTTTTGGGTTATGAAAAAATAAAACATATATTTTTATTTATCTTGTACTTCAGTGGGCATGAATGAAGAGGTTAATGACAGCGGACGAGGCGAAAGAGGTATGCAGGGAGTGTAGCGCTTGTCAGGTTGATCTCTGGGATTAACCTGCTAGGAACAAAACGTGAAGCTGGATATAATTATAACGTAAAATACACAAGCCTGAGGTAAATCATTCTCATATAGTATTATACGTCCGTAAAAATTTGGTCTTTGCAGGAAAAACTTAAAATGCTAAGTGAAAAAAATAAACCCACAAAATCTGCTACAATTTGTTCAATTTAATGCATTTATTTCTATACCGAACTAAAAAGAGAAGCTACTTACTATAAATAAGATACTGCTACTATATATATATATATATATATATATATATATATATATATATATATATATATATATATATATATATAATATATATATATATATATATATATATATATATATATATATATATATATATATATATATATATATATATATATATATATATATATATATATATATATATATATATATATATATATATATATATATATATATAATTACAGAGTACAGCCACCAACCACCAATAGACTAACAGCAGGGAAACAATTAAAAGTTTATATGTAAGCTTTATGTTTCAACTTAACTTAAATTAAGTTGAAATGAAATTATAATTAATCGTGTACTAAAAATGGATTCTTGGACTTTTGTGTAATGAAAATTTTGGACGTTGTTAAATTTAACAAAGTTAAAACGATCAATCATACTTGCACCTATGTTGAAAGCTCGCTGTGATTTAATTAACGTAAGCTAGGTTTTAAATAACAGATTTTTAAGCAGAAATAATAATTTAAAAGAGTGCCTTTTTGCGCTTTTTTGTGAACTTAGTGTTAAAATACTCCGTTCTCTGGTTTCCACCCAACTCTGGGGACATTTGATTTTGAATGTCGAAAGTAACACCTATTTGCTAGCTATTTGTCTATCAGTGCGGACAACTGGTAATTATTTAAATGTGATCACTCCCCCGAGTGGGCATCGAACCTAAAACCGTCGTGTTTAACACTCACTCATCTCTCAACCATGTAACAACTGAATTTCAATTAAGCTTTCACGCGCACTTTTTTTAATTAAATGAGCCATTGCTTCGAAACGTTTTCTTTTAATGTAAAATTAAAATTTTCCCTTTTCATTTGCAATTAAACGCAGTGTTGAGAGGAAGTCTGCGGCTAGAACTAATTTATACAGCGTATATTCTAGAATTACGCTTAATTCCGCTGATTTTTAATAATATTAGGTTATATGGATGAAAAAAATAACAATATAGTGGCGCAATTTAGATAAATCTCTCTGAAATCTTTATTTGTAGGTCCTTCTCGCTGTATCCCGCACATAGCAGGGTAGGTAGAGGGACCTGTAGGCACAGGGAGCCCAGTGTTGAGACACTCCGTTCCCTGTTTTCCGCTTGTCGAGGCATTGCTTGCAAAGTGGCGGAACTCAACGCCGCGCTCTTGTCCTATTGCCAGGGCGAAGAAAATGAAAATAAGATGGGATTGAACCCCTTACCATAGGGTTCCGTCAAATATTTGTTATCAAAACTAAATCAATTGTTAGTATATATAAAAAAAACATATATTTTTACCTACACTATAAAAATATTGAAACCAGTCAGCCGTTGTAGTCTTTATACGTACCATTTGTGTCGAGCATCTATATTTCCAATCCATGCAATATGATTGATGCCATTTTTGATCGACTTTTTTCTTTTTTGTTCACACTCTCATATTGATGCTATCATTGCGCATCAAACATATATGATGTTGGAACATGTTCGATTCTTACTTGGGACATAATCGTAGTACATTTGTATGTACATACATACATATGCTATATTCTAAATTCAAAACATTATGTGCCAAGTTGCGGAACTTAACGCCGCGTCTTGTCTTGTCATAAAGGGGAAATAAAAACGTCAAAAATCACGAAAAGGCAGTCAATCACGAAAACCCACAAAAAAGGCACACTTAATCTGTTCGTATTTTTATAGCCTATGGCATTAAACAATATCTTCTGATTTCTTCTCAAAATAGAAAAAAAAATAATATACCTACAAATATATTTTACGTTTAGGTTTTTAATTTGAATTTTAATTAAAATTAAGTTTTTATAAAGAAACTTATCTCGCCATATAAATAATATTAAAGTGAGAAATTTGACATTTACCTTGTACGTAGTATTTTGCTTGAAGCTTTTAAGCATAAAAAAAAATTCGAGACATTTATTTTTTCTATAACGAAACTCTCAAAATCCCAGATACTCTTACATTATATAATCATGCACGTTCTACTCGCGTTTGAGTTCAAGCATTATGCAAAAGCACGCGCGGAATTTTTCAGATTTACTATCTCATATCTCTATACCTACCCAAATTTGCAGCTTATCTTAATAGACTAAAATTAAGTTTAAAATATGTTTTTTTGTTTTATTTTTAGCTGCACGCCTACGCATTGCCTCAAGTCGGAAAGAAAGCGGAGAGTGGAGAGTTTTGTTCTCTGCTTTAATTTAAATAATGAAAATAATTCGTTCCAATTCAGCTAATTGCAATTAAATCCATAGTTAATAACATAAATACCTTGTAAACAAAAATAATCTTTTACCAAATTCCTCCTCAGAATAAAAACGTATTGTAAAGTAGCGATTTTGTTTTTTAATACTATTCTATTCCAAGAATAAACACATTTAAGATAAGAAAAATTGTAAATTTTAATGAGACGTATGTTGTGTAAAATGAATGGAAGAAATAATTGTAATGCAGACATTGTGAAATTGTATGAGGCCATTGCAGTAGCAGTGAGCAGTAAGCAGTGGGACATTTGGGGGATTTTAGAATCAGTCCCGACTAGGTTTTACGTTTTACCCCTAGCCAGATAGTTCGCAGAGCTACCGTCCCTGCATACCTCTTTCGCCTCGTCCACCGTCATAAACCTCTTCATGCATGCCCTTTGGAGGTCCACGAGCTTTTTACATGACTTTCATTACTAGGTGTTGTACTCTTTACGTTTTCTTGCTCTGACAGCAATGTCTAAGTCCGATTCTCAAACAGGGGAAATACTAGACTTTTTTATTTATTTAATTCAGCATGAAAAGCAAAATGAGCATTTTATACCTAATTTCATTCTTGAACGCTAGATTAGAGGATCTAAGCTTTATACAAAGGAAAAGAAAAACTGAATCTATGTTACTCATACAAATTAGTATCTATATTGTTTATTTCAACAGTAACTAACTAGCCAATTATTCATCACAGCTTAAATTGGACTCTACAGTTTTTATTAAAAATTCTCTTATTTATGAATAAAGCAATTTTATTCCTCTTTTTGGTTATCTAAACTTTCATCTTGATATGCCGTAATAGAATTGTTTCCAGTATTGTCTAGTACATTATAAAAATACAGATTTTGTAAAGATAAGTTAGAGCAAGGTCATCGTGGCGTAGTGGGGTATCATCTGTTTATAAACGCGTTGGTTATGGGTTCTATCCCCACTTGAGGCAAAGAAAAATAGATATAATGCGAAGCTGAAAAAATAATAGTATATTAAAATATTATAATACATACAATAATGTTCCTAATTTAAAATTGAACTGTGTAGAATAATGTTTTCATAATCAACGATATTTATACTTTAAAGTTTCCTCATAGAGCTGCGCCTGCTTGAAGAAAATAGCAACCGAATTGTAACAATGAATGTACGAGTATGACAATAAATAAAACATGTCGCGTATCAAAGAAATCCAGACGCTGTTCGTAAAACGGATCCCTATACGCTGCATATACATACCTATACGAATATTGGAAAAATAAAAATGACATGACAAGCGAAATGTGCAGCGCGATGAGGAACTATTTGATATGCTATATATATAAATATATATATATATATATATATATATATATATATATATATATATATATATATATATATATATATATATATATATATATATATATATATATATATATATATATATATATATATATATATATATATATATATATATTTATTCTTATTTTTTTTGATGCCACTCCAGCGCAATCGGGAATAAAACATTATAATATATGATTATATGTATTATTTTATAGGCTGAGCACAGGTTCTGTCTACTCTTTGGACCCATGCTGCAGAGTGAGAGGAACTGGTCTGCAGCAGTCTCCTTCTGTGAATCTGTTATCGCATAGAAGGAGGCCGCGGAGCGTTCGCGCTTAGCGTGGACGCAGATCTGCTCTGCCGTCGTAGACTAGGAGATAAAAGAAGGCGGTACGCGCATCTCCAACTTCCCTAACCCTAGAGGAGCTACTGTAGGGAGGTCATGATGATCTTCCTCGAGGTCGAGTTACCGAGGCTGCGGGCGCCCCGGAAGAAACCCTGAGGCTCCCTGAAGGCGATGATGGCCTACTGCTGCATTAGGTGGGCCTTCTATCGAGGTGCTGTTGTGGCATGCGCAAAAGATTCTGCAGCATCTCATATAGGTAGAGAGGGTTTCCGCTGGGCTTTAGTGAGTAGTGTCTGGTTCGATGAGTCCCACGGTACCGTCCATCTGTAGGGCACAATTGTCCTACTCAGGGATGTTCTGCGTAAAAGCATTTCCCAGCGGAAAAAAAGGTAGGCAGAAGCTTTTTTTATTGGTAGTGATACACCATAACCTGATAAAAGTTTATAATGCTATTGTAACTTAGAAATGTTATTGTAGAAAATGTTTAATTCTAAACGAGACGGTTGTATGACGTTGTTTTAATGTGATATTAAAAAATATGATAAATACTAAGTACATTCGTTATATTTTGTTCTAACCTTATATTGCTAAACTAATTTAGATACTTTTTAATCTTAAGAAATAGGTATTTTTGCATAAACCATAAAATCCGGCTATTCTGTGAAATGAAATATTTTAAATATCCCAAACAAATTCACTTTCTTTGAATATTAACTGTCAAGTGGTTTCAAAGTTAAACTTATTTTTACTAAAAAGCTCTATTCCTAAACAAAGGCCGTACGTAGTAGGTGCGACTAAAACAGTTGTTTTAAACAAATAAGAACAAAGTTTGTGACTCGGTACGGTATTAACTTTGCTCGGTAGTGGTTTCAGCGATATTTAATGAGATAGGTGTTATACTGTCGTGTGTTTACTTGGAATGGAATATAAATAAAAGCTTTCCGAACTCTATTTTCGTAAATATTTACGGAATTGTCATCAGTTATTTAAAAAAATATGTGTATGTATATATATATATATATATATATATATATATATATATATATATATATATATATATATATATATATATATATATATATATATATATATATATATATGTATATATATATGTTCTTAGTAGCCTAGCGACTCCTGCTCGAGGCATTGTCGGGAAATGATGCATTAATTCATTTCTGACCTATACGGATATACCTATATACAAATTCATATACAACATCTTTGGCTAGTGCATTTGTAACAGATTCCTATCTCATAGATAAAAAAAAACCTCGCAGATGCCATGTATGCTATGAAGGAGTCCGCACTGACCTTTTAAAATGTGTTTTGTTGCTTGCCTTCAATGTCCAAGCTACTTTTTCTACTTACAAATGTGGAAATGGGCACGTTCTAGAAATTACGTAATTAGTCTAGACAGCCCAATATTTGTCCAACATTTTAGTAAGCTATAAAAACTTTAATGTTAAACCTGTCAGTCCTGCTTCTGCTGTTCTCTAACAGCTCTAAGCCAACTCTTGGCGGTATTAAGTTGGAGGTATTAAGTACCAAGGTATCTACAAGTTCTACCAGTATGATATTATTAAGTTTTCTAGAATAAAGTAAAACGTCCAAGTGCATGCAGATATATCTAAACTTATATGTTTCATATATAAGTAATACCTTAACGCGGATAAACAAACATGGTCGTTAAATTATTACACCCGATTATAAATTTCTCTTATAGTAAAAACATAGAAATATAGTGAAATGTGTACAGATCGATTATGGTCATATATAATTTCCATTTCAACAGTCAATGTGTCGAATTCGGACGGAAAGTGGAGAGCTGTATATCTTAACACTATATTCTCTCTGTCTTCTATACTGTATACGAAATTTAAAGATATATGAAAGAAATTAAATGTCTTGATACAAAATACGAAAAAATATATATAAGTCTTTTCAGCGAGCATGCCATTACTTTAAATTAACATGCAAAATCTAAAAGATACAAGTGATAACAAATACAATTAGTAATAAGATCCACTTCGTAATTAAGTTCAATATCAGTTGAAGTTCAAGTTATATTGGCTTAGTTTTGGTTAGTAAGAAGTAAAGTTCAAGTAACTTTGGAATATTAATACAATAATTAATACAGATACTTTATATTAAATTATACTTAAATGAAAGTGTAAACAGAATGTTTTTTATTCAAATTCGATCCAAAATTTAATGTCAATGTAACAATTAGTGAAATATTTTCAATAATAACATCACTAAATGCTTTTTAAATTTATCTGGTCTGGTTAAGTTTTTAATAACTTCAGCCTTTATTAATTGAAACAACTGTCAACACTAAACTCTCCGCTTTCCATCAACAATACAATTGTCTATGAATGGCGGGACTCTATACTGCACTTTGATTTACCACAAAAGGAAAATGTTAAATTACTAATTTCTCGAGTGAGAACCAAACCCACGACCCACTGCCGCTATGCCCTCGTATTAATGCTTAAAGTTCTATTCTATTGTAATTTGTATGACGTGATTTGTATTTATATGTCGAACAATGACTTATAACCGGTTGACTTTTGTAAAGGGATTTTTATGTAGTTAAAAAGTAGTCAGTCACATCCTACCTAAAAAGTTTCAAATTAATAAAAACTTGGTATAAACGGACTAGGTTTTTAATAAGTCAATAGAAGCTTCTTTGCTTATTCCACTATATATTTCAACGTTTTAAATTAAACATATCGATTGAACTATGGAAGATTATTTTTTATTTAATAATCATATATGAATGTGGTAAACGTCATATGTGAAATTGCAGTGAACCAATTGACGTACTGTCTTCTGTAAAAATCAAAGGTTTTTACGGACAGACTTCTTCCGCTGCGTCCTCCGTGACACGAGCTTTTTATTTAACGAAACGTGAGAATTCCTGACCAAGGTTTTTCTCGAAAATTTAAACTACTACAAGTGATGCTATTCTCAAAATTTCGATTTGATCATGAAATCAAAATAATGAATGGTATATTTGTCATTGCCACAAATTGTTCTTATTAATTAAAAAAAAAGACAAAAAACTTTTCTTATAATTTTTTTTTTATTATTCCAGTGTGACCAGTTTCATTTGCACAAGTTTCAGCTTTCTAAATATCCTTTTTGTGTTGAAGTTTAAATATTTTACTGAAGAGTTCGAGGTCCTTCATCTTGTTTACGGCCAAAGCCTATTAAACTCTTTGAAATGTTTAATCAATCTTGTTTAGTTACAGCGTTGTAAAAGCTTTTATTTTCAATTTTGTATGATATAGGTTTGTGTATATATAAGAAATTATGTTCACATTGCGTCTTTTCACAATTTTGCCAATAAGGTGACAAATTGTTTGACAATCATACTACTGTTTTTCGAGGATTTTTTCGTCTCGGCTAAAGTCAAATTTCTCCAGAAACCTCAAGCATCAGCCCCAATCGTTACCAACATATTCATCCATGGTCCTCATGCTTCATAATTATGTCTACATATACAAATTAGTTAATTTATTATTTTTATTTTTCATAAGTAAAACTTCGCACTTTCGCAGTGCAAAAAATTGCGAAGATTTTCAGTCAGAAAAATGTGGCAACACCCCCTTCGGTCTCATAAAGGAAATTAGGGGTTTATTATTTGTGCTTTAGAAAACTTAATATATTTTGGTACGTCTTTAAGTAAATTATTGGTATTATTATATTATAACGAAATTAGTTGGCAAGGCTTGTACTTAGCTAATAGAATATCCCGGCGGAATTTAGTCTCGATATGGAAATTGTTACAGCCCTTGTAACTTGAGTGATTAATTTTAAATAAATAAGAGCCAATAAATTAATACGTAAATTTACTAGAAAAGTCTATTTTATACATTTTTATTTGAATAATGAAATCAATAAAAAAAATCGACTATATGGTGTCTCTTGTTGTTATTTCCTTAGTTTCTCGTTTTATCCAGCAGATGACCTAGTGTTAAGACACTCTATGACGGAATTCAACACAGCACTCTGTCTACCAGAGCGGGGCAATTAAAATACTTCATTTCCCCGAACGGGAATTGAACCCACAAAGTTTACAGGCTGCTCCCTACAGGGAGCAGTACACTGCTTTACTTTTCACAAATTATGATTTATTTTGACAAGATTAATCTAGATATATATAGCGCTTTCGTCACTGAGTGACTGACAGATAGCGAACAGACGTAACTACTGCGCGTAGCAAGATGAATTTTGGTAATGTGGCCTTAGGGAGCGAAAAGGATTGTTTGAACGTCCTTTTCTTATAAATAAAGTATTTTTTATTCTATAGTCCATTCAAGCGAATTTACAAACTACAGCTTTTCAATAAAATACATACAAGTCTAGATATATATTGTTTTTTATATAATATAAATTATAATAATATTAATTTTTTATATATTATTTATATTCATTTATATTATTTTTTTATATTTATATTTAATATATCACCTTACTTTGAATGCGAAGTTGAAACTTGAACTAATTACTTATAATAATAACAGCCGGCTTATCGCCGTTATAAAGAACATTCTCTCATTTTCATATCAAAGTAACGTGTTATATATATTATCGTTTCAAACTGTACCTAATGTTAGTTTAAATGTTCCCGCAACATTACGCGGATGTTACGAGTTTATCGCTTTCAATAGTATTGTTATGACTCACCTTTCAGGCAGATGTCGCTTCATATGTTATTATAATGAGAGTAGGATAAGGATAAGGAATTGTAATTTATACCTACTATAGTGTACATTTAGCAAGAGCAGCAAAATACATATATATATATATATATATATATATATATATATATATATATATATATATATATATATATATATATATATATATATATATATATATATATATATATATATATATATATATATATATATATATATATATAATATATATAATATATATATATATATATATATATATATATATATATATATATATATATATATATATATATATATATATATATATATATATATATATATATATATATATATATATATACAGACAGTACCGTTTTAGGTTACGGGGTAAGTATTAAATAATAAATTAATACAGTTGTTAGTAGTAATAGTACTTCCAGGGCCTCCATTAAACCTAATAGTGTATAATGTTTGCACATGTGTTCTTTATAGAGCGTAAATGATAAATAAAATTTCGAGATATCTTGTTCTAAGGGAGTAAAATAGAAGAAAGCAGTTTGTATGATTTAAAAATTTTAAGTCTTCATTGCATAAAAATGTTTGTTTATTGATATTTGCTGTGTACGTTTCTCATGGGGAAATAAAAAATCAATCTGGCCAAGCTAAGAGCAGAGAGCTGTACTGTAACCTTGATACTTTTTCCGCCTTCCCCTCCGCACCAGGCTGGGGTTGTACAAAACGTACGTCAGACCCCATCTGACGTACGCGTCCCCAGCTTGGTACTCCCTCACGAGTCCTAGTCTTCGGAAGGTCCTTGAGACGGTGCAAAATGTGGCTCTCCGACGAGTCGTCCAGGCTCCTAGATACGTGAGGAACGCTACCATTCAGCGCGACCTCCGTATCGAAAGCCTAGAGAGTCACATCACCCAGCTAGCTGCCCGCGTCTACCACGGAGCCGACGCCTCGGATCACCCTCACATCCGAGACATCGCTCCGTGGCACTCCCGTCCGCCAGACGCCCGAAGACTACCTCGAGACATCCTTCCCCCTCCTTCTGATTCCTGAGCTGCTACCAAGGTCGCTGGTCGCCTAGGCTGAGCCTCCCCGGGATCACCGAGGTGCTCATTCGGCCGGGCTGACCGCCCGGGTAGCGCATAGCTCACTCCTTTCGTCCAGTCCTTCTAAATCCTGTCCCTCTTTAGGACATTTTACCTCGGGCTAAACGCCCAACCCAAGGACCCGCCCATATTCATGGGCGGCGGAAGAGCCTAACGGCAAGAGGGCACTGCCCTGAAGCCGTTTTCCTCTCCCCCCTCGGGGGTCGAGAGAGAGAATACATCGAATTAAGTTCTCTTAGATAGCAATCAATACTTGCAGCGCTATGACAAAGTACCAAAAATATACATGAAGCGGTTAATCTTTCAGAAGCAAGACTGCATAGAAACATAACAACCAGCAAACGTTCAAGGGAGTATGTGAAAGAACACATGTCCCAAAAATCCACCCATATAAGCCTTTAAAATATAAAAACTTTTAAAATTGTTATTATTTTTTTGGGTTATTTATCAAGATAGAAGCCAGTGTTCCTACCAAACTCGCTCTATATAATAATAAAATACTACATTTAGTAATACATTACGTTGTACACAGTTTATTAGCGATGTAAGCAAATTTAAACTTTATATGTAGTGCACTAAACATTCAGTTGCATGAGCACGGTCTCGCAGATTGAATACTTTGACACCATGTAGGAGTACACGTTCGGGGAATCCCAATAATGACGCACGAGAGCGCAGTCGCTTAAACCAATCAGAAACTGCAAAAATGATTTCTTTAAATTACTGTATTCTTAAAGAAAAAATACTATAAAAATATATAAAAAACTGTACATATTATTAAATAATGCAATGAATCCAAGGTCAAAAATAGAACACTCTAGGTTTCCGACAAAGCTTAGAAAAAGGCGAACGGAGCGTTGAACCTGAATCGCGCTAACAAAGTTTTTCGCGTACAAGCATATAAATAATAGCTCCAAAGTATAATAACCGGTCCTCTTAGAGGCTTCTTCATTGACCGACTCCTTGGTTGTTACCTCACTCTCTGTTGTTACCAGTGGGTTCCAGCACCGTTGTGGCATTATTACAACATTGTGCTCCATGTGCCCCTTCTCCCTGTTCCTTACAATCGTCCTAACAATCTTAAACCATACAGCTTGCTCCTTAAGGCTAGTTTGGATGTTGGAACCGCCGCTCGGGATGACCGAACGAGTGGGGTGGTATTACAACCAAGGTTGCTCGATGGTTGGGCGCTAAGCTTCTCTTCAGTGAGACTAAGCTCTTCCACGAGACACGGAATGCTGATGGTCTCCGCGAATGCGACCGCCCGCCACAGTGGTACATTACTAGACTGTCGAAGCAGATCTGTGTTTGATATATGAAGGGTCCTGTAGGAGGCACCCTGAGACAAACAAATGTCTTTAGAGCTTGATAAAACTCCTTACTCAAAACTTAATTATTCTAATATAAGCGTTTATAAATATATATATCTATATATTTATAAACGCTTATTTTAGAATAATTGTATGGACTTTCATTAAAAGTAAAGTAATAGTTATTGTTCTGAGAGACTTAAGCGATAAAAAACTGTCTAATAGATCGTTTTATTGTTACGAAGATAGTTCATCATTCTTAAGTACATTGACATGTTTCTTTAAAGGACTCGTAAAAGAAGGAACATAAGCTTCAATAAATGTATTTGACAAAAAATTCTTGATTAAATTGCTCCCAGCTTTAGTTTTCTTGTACTTCTAACAAGTATCTATATATTAATACGTAAAGCAAAAACTTTGCACCCTTTTTTACGAAAAATGCGTGGACGGAGGAGTATGTAATTTGGCACACTTATAGTTTATGTGTAGGAGAAGTTGCAGAATGCTAATATTTTTCAATAATAATGCTTATAAAGTACATTAAGTGAATTTATAAAACATTGCACACATTACCATATGTTTGACAATATAACTTTTGTATAAAGTGACATACAGATTGCTATGGCAACGCGTATTTCACGCGTCAACGGGTCCTCTAGTATGTATAAATTCTTTAATTTAGACATATACTTCTTAAAAGTATATATATCTCTGAGCAAATACTTGCTTTTTGTCACTTATTATGAAATATTATGAAATATTACGAGCTGATTTTATCGGAACATAATGGCGTGTTGTATGTAATTATAGGTATTGATAATCATATTTTTAAATATAACAATGAACTCTAGAAAGCTATAGCATTATAAAGGTTTTACTTTATATTTAAAATAATTATATGTAATTCACTCAAATGGATATTGAACCTGTAACTATCGCATGAATATATCTAATTCAGATGCGTCCAAGTTAGAATTCAAACGAATTAATAATTGGGTTAATTATTGAATTTCTTGCCGGCTATATATATATATATATATATATATATATATATATATATATATATATATATATATATATATATATATATATATATATATATATATATATATATATATATATATATATATATATATATATATATATATATATATATATATTATTTATTAATTTTCTTGGAAAATATTTAGAAGATATTTTCCAATGAATGGGTTGGAATGGGTTGCCTACCCATTATTTACTATATGTGATAATTGTTAAGGTAATTATGTACTTGTACTTTTTTGAAGTTCTTGGACGATTTTAATTCCTTATTTGCAATACATTATATTATACCCGTTGAGTTTGTGGAAGCACAGTATGAATATAAATATTTGAAAAGTGTAAAGGTTCGATGATCATTATGGATCAACTAACTTACAAAAAACTAGCTCTCTGCTCTTAGCTTGGCCAGATTGATTTTTATTTTCCCCATGAAAAATTTTACTAAGATATTATATTTTTAGAGAGATTTGACCAAATTTCCGCTAACCAAAGAATATAATACCTAAGAATAAACCTTTTTGAATTTCCCTAAATGTACACTATAGTAAGTATAGATTACAATTTCTTAACATAAGTACCAATGACACTATATCCTACTCTCATTATAATAACATATGTAGCGACATCTGCCTGAAAGGTGAGTCATAACAATACTATTGAAAGCGATAAACTCGTAACATCCGCGTAATGTTGCGGGAACATTTAAACTAACATTAGGTACAGTTTGAAACGATAATATATATAACACGTTACTTGAAAATGGAGATCTTTTTTTAAC
>JAXRJS010000115.1:82500-155683 GCA_037127375.1 Dione juno | reverse complement strand
AAACGTGCAGAGGCAGAAAAAGCGGTAACAAAAGAGACTATTCCGGCTGCAGCCATTTCTGTACCTAAGCCTCTCTCTTTGTGTCTCTAGTCGGTGAATGTGCCATGGCCAATATAAAAGTTGGCGAGTCACACTAGTTTCTCCGTGTGTCTCTCGTGTATTCTCCATACAACGCGACGACGCTGAAACGCCATTACCGTAGACCAGACCAGAAAGAAACTTGATCGCAACGATAGACGGCGACCCAGACCTGGGCCCCCCCTACGACACAGTGATTCTCGCGCTAGATTTTCTCCAAGTGGTCCTGTCTTGTCTGTTCCCAAGCAGCGCAGAGTTTTGGCAGTGTCATTGGATATCACCAATGATTTCAACTCCATACCCTGGCCTAGCATCAATGAGGTACTCATATACCATCAGGTGTCACCATATCAGCGCTGTGTCATAGTGACTTACCAATAACTTTTCCAAGAGGAACTGGCTGGTGTGTTTGGGAGGTATCATGCGGTGATCCGGTCCGGTCAAGGTTCGGTGCTGGGTCCAATCCTTTGGAATATTGGCTATGACTGGGTACTGCAGGAAGCAATGTGAGGGGAGTAACAATCCTCTGCTATGCCGAAGATACGCTCGAATTGGTACAGCAATATCGGGACGCGGCGATACTTGCGACAGCTTGGGTGGCTCAGGTTGTCGGAAAGATTCGGTAGCTGGGGCTGGAGGTTGGCCTCGATAAGTCCGAGGCCGATCTTCTTTCATGGTCCTAGTAAGCGATCGTCAGGATCGAAATAAAAAGGTGTTTAAAGTACCTTGGAATTGTCTTGGACAGTCGGTTGCTCAACCGATCAACCGAAAGCTCTTTCGGGACCACTTTAAGAGCTTGATCCTGAAACTGTTGAAGACAGCGGCGGATTTGGCGCGCCTCTTGCCCAATGCAAGTGGGCCGAGTGCCTCAAGTCGTCGGCTGTACACCGGAGTGATCCGGTCTATGGCTCTATACGTTGCCCCTTTATGGGCGGTCACTCTGAGCCGGTAAAATGTCTCCCTGCTACTATGGGCACAGAATGTGATAGCCATCTGTGTGATTTGGGGGTCTAGGACCATCTCCGGTAAGGTGGCGTGAGAAGTGTGGGAGTCCTGGCTGGCAAATCCATCTGCCAGCCATAGGACAATCAAGGCAGTACTGTATTCCGCCAGTGGTTAGCGAGACGTCATGGCATCCTAACTTTCCGCACCACACAGGTACTCACGAGGCATGGTTGCTTCGGGAGATATCTGTGAGCTCCTTGTGATGTGACGAATCCTTCTGGTCCTTGTTGCCTCGGTCCGTAGCGTTGAGTAAAAAAAAATAGGCTAAGCGTGCCGAGAGATGTACATCGGTTTCACCATCATGAACAGCTCGTAACCGCTTACGCTTCCCCTATTATTTCACAGGTTGAGCACTTCCACCCTGTCTGGTATATAGCTCTTGCGTTTCACTCTGCCGGGCCAACGAAGGCCAGAGTTGAAGGATAGATTACAATTCTCCTCTGAAGGTTTCAGGTCCGTGGGGTCACCAGTCCATAAAAGCTCGCCGTAAAGGGGGTGTGGAGTGTGTGATATAGAAGTGAAGACTGAAAATTGGGATATTTTAATAATATTCATTATAGTACAAAAATTAGACGTCGACACTCACAAAGACTGAAGCAGAAGATTTCTTAAAAGTATTATGAGAGGTAGAAGAAGAGAAGGAGAGAAAATTCATAAAAGAAGAAAAACAATGCGAAAGCTTTTATGAAAATAATTATAAAAGAGATGGTCATGGAAAATATATAGTGAGACTTCCATTTCGCACCAATAACCCAATATCACTCGATGGACATTCAAGAGAAATAGCGTTGAGACGATTGATTCAATTAGAAAGTAGACTACAGAAGATACCTAAATTAAAGGAATAATACGATAACGTATTAGAAGAATGTTCAACGATGGGTCATATGGAAGTAGTTCCAGATATCCAAATAAATAATCGTTGCGTTTATCTAACACATCATGCCGTGATCCGAGAAGACAAAGAAACAACCAAACTAAGAGTGGTCTTCGATGCATCAAGCAAAGGAAGTAATGCTATCTCATTAAATGATATTATGATTGGAACTGTACTTCAAGAGGATATGCGAAGCATTGTGACGAGATGGCGAACATATACAATATGTTTTGCGAGTGATATAATAAAAATGTACAGAAAGGTGCTACTAGACAGCAAAGATACAGTTTACCATAGAATACTCTGGCGATGAAAAGAGGATAACACAGAAGACTCGAAGAAGATTAAAGATTATAGACTGAAAACAGTTACGTTCGGGACAGCACCTGCTCCTTACCTAACAATAAAAACGTTAATGAAACTAGCCGACGATGAAGGTGAGCAATATCCTGAAGCTGCGAAGACAATTCTGGAAGACTTTTACGTTGACGACTTGATATCAGGCTGCGATTCCGTAGAAAAAGCTATATGTCTTACTCAAGAAATAATAAATCTTTTGCGAAGAGGTGGTTTTGAATTACAAAAGTGGGCTTCAAACAACGCCGAATTACTAAGATGCATGGATGATGACAAAATTACGATAAAGGCTAATTTACAACTGAAACTTGGTTTTTGATTAGAACTCTGGGTCTATCGTGGAGCCTACAGGAAGATGAATTTCAGTATCAGATAAAATTAGAAAATTTACAATTACATATAACAAAGAGAAATATACTATCAGATTTGCAAAAAATATTCATCCACTAGGTTGGATAGCACCAGCGATTGTTACAGCAAAAATTCTAGTTCAAAAGCTATGGCTAGAGGGAATTGGTTGGGACAAAGACATAAGAGGAGAGTTAAAAGAAGCATGGAAAACCATTCGAGAAGATGTAAGAAATGTCAATGATCTGAAAATTAAACGGTGGTTGAACACTTTCAGTACAGATAAAGATGCTATAACGTTGCATGGCTTTTGTGATGCGTCTGTTAAGGCGTATGCAGCTGTTGTATACTGTCGAGTACAAACAAAAAATGGAGATCAAATCTAGTAGCAGCGAGAACAAGAGTAGCTCCAGTCAAAACAATATCACTTCCACGACTTGAACTAAGTGGAGCGGCACTTCTATCTAAATTATTATTCAAAACAAGAGAGGCTATGAGAATTTCATCAAATCAAGCGTTTGCGTCGACAGATTCTACAATTATCTTAGCTTGGATCTTTGGGGAACCTAATCGATGGAAACCATTTGTAGCAAACCGCGTCGTAGAAATCCTAGAAGTTACTAGCAGCACTCAATGGTTTCATGTCAAATCGTCAGACAATCCAGCTGACATAGCTTCAAGAGGTACTAATATACAAGACTTAAAAGTAAACAAGCTATGGTGGAATGGACCCTCTTGGCTAACAAATAAAATAATTAAATATACTAGACCTATATATTCGACTAATGTGGAAAAGAAGAAAAATATACAATCATTTGTTAGTACGACCGAACATGAAGAAAAGAGCATTAAATTTGAAGATTACAATTCACTTACTGAACTATTAAGAGTAATAGTAAATTGTAAAAGGTTTATAAATATGAAACGAAATCCAGATAAGTTAAACCAAGCTATCACTGTAGAAGAAATGCAAAAGGCTTTAGAGATATGTATAAAAAGGGTACAACAGGAAGAATTCTCAGAGGAAATAAGACGGCTTAAAACATAAATATGTTAAAACTACTATTTAGTATTATTTTGAAAGCACTTACCCCATTCATCGACAGTCAGAATATTCTCACGGTGGGCGGCAGGTTAAGAAATGCTGATGTATATGAAAATATAAAACATCCAATAATACTTGGCAAGCGAAACGATCTGATGCCGCTTATTTTGAACGATGCACACATAAAAACTTTACACGGAGGAATAAATTTAATGATTACTTACCTGATGAGTAAGTACTGGATAGTTGGCTGCAAGAACCTACTAAAACAATACGTACATAAATGCCTCACATGCGCACGTCAGCGTGCTACAAACCGACAGATGAAAATGGGTGACTTACCTCAATCACGTGTGACTCCATCACGTCCTTTCTCACGAAGTGGTGTTGACTTCGCTGGTCCTTATATATCTTGAAATTTAAGGGAAAGGGTGCTAAGATGGCAGCATACTCAAAAAATATTACAAGGATTCTGGATTCGTTGGCGGAACGAATACCTATCGAGGCTAAACCAACGACCAAAATGGCTAAAGCGTGCGCCGGACTTTGAAATTGGCGATATAGTTTTGTTGAAAAATGAAAACATGCCACCAAGCAGATGGGCATTAGTGCGGATTATTGAACCTGCGTCCTGGAACGCAAAATATTAGTAGAATTTATAGTCTTAGATATAACGGAAAAATTATTAAGAGATCTGTAACAAGTTTATATCCTCTACCAATTTGTAAGAATTAGTACGCTATAATATAATTAGATTAATGTATAAAATTTAGAATATTTTGTTAAGAAACTTTTACTAGTTTATCTATCTGGTTGTATATTGATCAATTTATTAATTTAGTATGTAATTTTGATTGTAAACTATTTTGTAATATTAAACATGTATGTGACTTTAAAAGGCCTTAACGTCCATTTGGTGGGCGGTATGTACGTTCAATTTCACAATGTTATATATATTTTTATAAATACAGCCAAGCGATAGCTAGCTATACATACATACGCATATTTAAAGGTTGTCATACGATTCCTAGTTTACTTCAATCAGTGTCCAATAAACTACCAAGCAATCAGGACGTCTTTTATTCAAATAATTATTAGTAAAGAAATCTCAAGCAAATTTAACTTTTAAACACACAAAGAAATATTAATACACTTTTTGTTTCATTTGTAGAATTTGTATATAGAATTCGTAAAATTGTAAGTTTAGTTATTCCCCGTTTATTCGAATCTGTCAGTATAACTTCTAAGCGAACAGCGAAAGGGAATTCATCTTTCAAAGCATCTCTGCCGCCCAAAATTCGCAGACTAGCTTCAACATCAGTATAAGATGAGCAGATTATTAACAAAGACACAAACACTCAAGACTTCATATTTCATATATAGCAGGAATATTTAAGTAATTTGTTTTTCATATATTTTATCTATAGTATAAAATTATAAAGTTTATTTTTACGAGGTAATAAATTTTTCAATTTACTGTAAATAAAATATGTATGAAATACCGAGACTAAAAAATATGATATTTTATTATTTTGATTGTGCTTATACGCCTCTCTAGAATCACATCAAAAACACCTTCAGCTGAGCTATTATCTGTCTACCTGTCTGCTGATTTGTGTCTCTGTCATGGATAAACCACTGAACAGATCTGTGTTTCATACTTGCGAGTGTATTTGTGATGGTAACAACTAGTAGCCTTGCATGTGCAAGAGTTTTATATTATATTTTATTTTTTTGCATTAAGCTCCAGTAAACGCCAGTAGTAGTTCCCATAGGAAAAATGAAATGTGGTCACTGTGAATTTACTTCGATTACTTACAAGGGAAGCTAAATGGTATCATTTTAATGACAATTTTGAAATGCTTAGTTATACATTTAGTCTAATTTAGCTTTTCTTCTTAATATATTATTTGGGTCGGATAATATATCGAGAATAGAAACTAAGTGTATAAATTTAAATTGCTAAGCCGTGGAAAGACCACATTTTTTACTAACTTTAGATTTTTTAGCTTATATTCAATGTACAGAATTGACTTCCTTTATAGTATATTTGTATATATAATATTTTTTTTTTCCAACCAGTTCGAACGTGTAAAAACCTCTCCGTAACTTTTTTTTACACAGTGGTATATAACTTGAACAAAAGTGAAACGAATACGAAGTGTTGTGGAAGATTATAAAATAATTATTAGCAGTACATTTGCCTCAAATAACAAAGTGAAAAAAGAAAAAAATAATATCATACTTTTCGGAATTAAAAAAAAAGAACAATCACCGACAGAGTTATTGGATTTCACAATAAGTATAATTAAAGACGACTTAAACGTCTCAATAAACGTCTCAACACCATGACATACAAAATATCTACCGCATTGTAAAACCAAATAAAAATAAAATAAGACCTATTCTAGTAACCTTGGGGACGTATTGGAAAAATATTGAGATTTTAAGAAATAAAAAAAAATCTAAAAACATTTTCATAACCGAAGATTTTTCGAAAGATGTATTGGAGAGACGAAAGCTTCTTCTGCCAAAACTTAGAGAAGAGAGAGAGAAAGGAAATTTCGCTTTTATTAAATTCGATACATTTGTTGTAAAGGGTGGGAATGAAAATAAAGAATAATGAAAGAGAGAACAATACACTTCACCTGATAACTACAACCTATTCCAAGTTCTTCTTCTCCGTTCTCTAAAACCAGCAAAGACTAATAGCAATTAAAAGTTTACAACCGGGAGTGAAACAATGGCGTTGTTTCGCTCCCGGTTGTAAAATACAGCTGATCACTGTAAGGTTGATCGACCTGGTGGGCTATCAACCCTACAGTGACCAGCTGACCCTCCAACAAAAATCTAGATGGAACAAACACTAAAAGTAATAGTATATATTTAGCTACATTAAATGTCAGAACTCTAATGAGCAACTCCAGGTTTTCAGAATTAGAAGAAGCCCTAAAAAATATCAAATGGGACATAATCGGTTTAACCGAAGTTAGGAAGATTGGTGAAAATATAAAAGAATCAAATGAATTAATATTCTATTATAAAGGTGTTAAACAGGGCATGTATGGGATTGGCTTTCTTTCGTTAATAAACATTTGAAATTTAATATAATAAGCTTTTTGGGATATCAGATAGGATTTGTATACTCAATATTAAATTCTCGGGTTATAAAAATCCTTGGTCCTTAATACAAATATATTATCCCACAGAACAGGCCTCGTAAATAGAAAAAGATCAATTTTACAAAGAACTAAGTGACACAGTACTGAATTGTAATAAGATTAAAATAGTAATGGAAGATTTTAATGGTCAAGTTGGTACAAAATCAAATCCTGAAGAATATGTCGTTGGAAAATTCAGTACCGGCAAACGCAACGACAATGGACAAAGACTTGTTGACTTTGCCGAAGGAAATGGACTTGGCTATCTCCAAATGGAGAAAGTAAAAATGAAATAGATCACTTTCTGACAAATACTCCCAAAATGTTCTGTGATGTACATAATATAGTAAACAAACTTAACTTCAATACGGATCACAGAATGCTCAGAGCTATAATACTTGATACAAATATTAAAATAAGTAGGAAAAATATTAAAACTTATAAGAAAATAGTAGATATATCACCCAAAACCCTTGATGATTTAGAATTATCTCTGCATCATATAAACAAATTCACAACTTTTCAAGAGAAGTACAATTATTTTAAAAGATTACTATTGAAACTTAATAACCTTTGGAAACTAAATCAAGATAAAATTCTTTACAATATTAGGAAACATAGGAAAGAAGCAAGATTAGCACTTATCCGGGAATACGTAGAAAAAAAAGGGGGCATCATTAAAGTGATAAAGATGATACGGATATATTCATCATGGATCTTAAAATTAAAAGAAATTATGAAAAATAAAACATTTTCAACTTCTATAAGATCAGATATAATAAACATAGCCACTGCATTTTATATAAAACTATATAGTTGAGGCAATTTTGAAGTACAAAACTTTATAGAAAGAAATAGGAAAACTATTCCGTGTACTAACTATTCCAAATACTATTCCGTGTATTCTACAGAGCAAAGTAAGAAAGGCTATAACAACCCAGAAGATGGGGAAGACGCCGGGAGACGACAAGATATCTAACGAACTTCTTACAAATACCATTGATAGAATACACAAACAGTTAACAGAACTATTCAATACTATACTATTAACAGAACAAATACCAACACCATGGACAAAATCAACAATAATACTACTCTATAAGAAAGAAAACAAATATGATATTAGTAACCATAGACCCATTAGCCTAATGTCTAATATTTATAAAATATTCTCCAAAATCGTGCTAGGTCCCACTGTCTCCAAAACTGTTTTCAGCAGTGTTGGAAAATATTATAAGACAAATAGAATGGAACAGCTTTGGAATAAGTATGAACGGAGTAAAACTAAACCACCTTAGATTGGCTGATGACCTAGTCCTTTTTGCAGAAGACTCAACAACGTTACAAACTACGTTTCAATAACTAACATCTGAAAGCATGAAAGCAGGTTTGTCCATTAATATCGGAAAAACAAAACTAATGACAAATATGCTGAGACACGCTGTAAAGATCAACGAAGGCCAAATATATATATATATATATATATATATATATATATATATATATATATATATATATATATATATATATATATATATATATATATATATATATATATATATATATATATATATATATATATATATATATATATATATATATATATATATATATCAACATTTGTAATTTTTTGTATAAGCTTGTATCTATCTAAAGAGTATGTTATAGTATGTGTTGCTTAATGAAAATAAAGAAAAGAAATAATAATAATAAATAAAAAAAATGGTTTTTTAAGATGTCTTGGTCAGAGAATAAAGGCTGATTTTATTTTATTATTTATTTTATTTATTTATAGTATAATTGGAAAAAAAATTATGTAAGAATTCACTGAGTGAGCGAAATTCTTTGTTAAGAAATGTCTAATAAGTCTCTCAGCTCTCTCTTACTCTATCAGTAAGTAGCGAGATGACACATAAAATGCAATATAAATGTTACACAAAAAAAAAATCTTAAATAAAAGTTCCAATACATAAATATACATACATACACAATATAAAATATATATAATTTCAACACAACAAAAAATAAACACATAAAAATATATATATATATATATATATATATATATATATATATATATATATATATATATATATATATATATATATATATATATATATATATATATATATATATATATATATATATGTATATATACATATATATATATATATATATATATATATATATATATATATATATATATATATATATATATATATATATATATATATATATATATATATATATATATATATATATATATATATATATATATATATACAAAATTTTATCTATATCAACATTTGTAATTTTTTGTATAAGCTTGTATCTATCTAAAGAGTATGTTATAGTATGTGTTGCTTAATGAAAATAAAGAAAAGAAATAATAATAATAAATAAAAAAAATGGTTTTTTAAGATGTCTTGGTCAGAGAATAAAGGCTGATTTTATTTTATTATTTATTTTATTTATTTATAGTATAATTGGAAAAAAAATTATGTAAGAATTCACTGAGTGAGCGAAATTCTTTGTTAAGAAATGTCTAATAAGTCTCTCAGCTCTCTCTTACTCTATCAGTAAGTAGCGAGATGACACATAAAATGCAATATAAATGTTACACAAAAAAAAATCTTAAATAAAAGTTCCAATACATAAATATACATACATACACAATATAAAATATATATAATTTCAACACAACAAAAAATAAACACATAAAAATATAACATAAATAAAATATAGTTAAATTAAAGCCTTTACAGATAGTGATTAGTTCGTTAATGACATGGTTTTTCAATTACGACTTAAAATACCAGACTGATTGGCTTTCTTGAATAGCCTTGGATAGCTCTAATTTGTTAATTTGCTCCTCAGTCACATCCAAATAGCAGACATCGGCATAGTCAAGTATTGGTAGGAGAAGACATTGCGCTAGCATTATTTTTGTTTTATGAGGAAAGAAGTATTGGAGACGCTTAAAAGAACGAAAAGAGAAATGCACATGTTTACTAAGTGTCCAAGGCAAATTGCAGTCAATAATTAGATCCAAATTCTTCACTTCATTATAATATGGAATTGGAATTCAAGAATACATAATCGTAAGTACTGAATTCCAATTTATTTTACTTGCAAGTCAGTTACTACTGATTATAGTTGCGATTTTTTCGGGTTTACTGACAGCCCGAAAGATTCACCCCAATATTGGATAGCAGCTAGATCATCATTTAAAATGTTGATTCATCAATTCATCTATATAGCCATGTTGGTATAGCTGCAAAGCAGTAAGAGCTAGTCAAGAAGACGTATGATCATTAACTTTCAAGCATTGTTGGCATCCGAAGAGATAAGAGAGAAACCAGTTTATAACAGTGGAAGAGATGTTTACTGCATGAAGAGAAACAAGAAATATGTCGAAATCAATAGAGTTAAACGCATTTCTGAAATCCAGTAGTACCATTGCGGTGGACTTGGTGTTATCCATGGCACACCGAATATCTTCCGTAATATTCAGCAGTGCACTGACTGTGCTTTGTAGTGGACGGAAACCTGACTGATAAGGACATAAGAGATTGTTTGAAGAGAGAAAAAAATACAGTTAGTTATAGAGAATGGAGAGGACGATAGTCAGAGACTAAGCCAGGATTTAGACGGACGTAACGGACGGAACGGAATGAAACGGACATAAGCATTCTTCCATTATGAAGGAGAGACATTGCGTGACAGTGAGAAATTTATAATGTGGATAAGCACTGGTGCAATGTTGTCCAACACGGGAAGAATCATCTCAAGGCTGAGATTATTACTTCCGATGGCTTTAGTGGAGATGGAGTGAACATGTGAACATACTTCTTGACCTCATCTTCTGTTACAGAGTTAAATGAAAATGGAACAGAGTCATGAAGGTTGATGCAAGACAAATAAGTAAGAGTTTGCATTTCTTTGGGTATTTATACATAAAGATAGTTTACTAAAAGAAGAATTTAAAACATTAAGATCTAATGATCTATCTGATGATGATCAGTAGACCAACACCAAGCGACTCTAAGAACCTCCAAACTTTTCGTATGAGAGATTCTAAATAGTATTGTGAATATAGTGGCGTTTAGCATCCCTACACAATCTGTTGCAAATGTTTCCTATTACCATACCTATTCTTTTGTATTCGGTGAGATTTTCATCACAAGGATGTCTTTTGTTTTTAGATTAGATTCGCTGGCGCTTAACCATGCATTTTCTGATAATTGGGGTCAACCAAGGCGCGGATGCATGCTTCATACGAACTGGTCTTACTGGCGCATGAGTCTTGTAGATATTAATCAGCTCAGTAGTAAGAGATTCTACCATATCGTCAACATTCTGGATGACCAGTTGATGTTCTCCAAATCCTCACTGAAGCGTTCCATATCGATAAACTTTAAATTGTGCTGAAGATATACTTTGCCTCTAACTTTAGGAGGGCGTAACTTATATGAAAGAAATATTAAGTCTTGAAAAGAGAAAGGAGCCATCATTTGGCCGTGAGAGATCACAAGAATAGGGTTAGAGACTGAGATAATATCAATGAGGGAAAGTCTGCAGTTAGGAAAATAGTATGTGCGAGAAGACATGGGTTAAATGTGTAAATTGAGAGATACATTGAGTGCTATTAACTGTTTACTTCTCGTTTCGTTTTTTAATAAACATGTATTTAGGTCGCCCACACAAATTATATGTTCAAACTGGTGTGAAAATTTCTCTAGAATATCCTCCAGAGCACGAGCACCGAGAAGAATATTTTTATCATTAAGATCAATTTCCAAGAAAAGATATTCAAGGAATCCTTCGGGTTGATTAGGGAAGCAAGAGATTACACTGGCAGGAGGATATTATTGCGAATTTATATACCAACACCACCTCCACCCCATTCGGTGCGATCATTTCGGAGCAGATGAAAACCTGGAAGGGAATAGCAAGCTGATGAAAGAGATGGCTTAAGCCGGGTGCCAGATATTACAATACAATCGACTGTGCCGGAGCCAAAGGATGTGAGAAGATCAGTATAATGAACAGGTATACTCTGCGCGTTGATATGCACCAAGGAAAGAGGGCCAAAAAAATTTGTTAAGTATATTCGATAGCTTTTCTGCAAGGATATCTGTATCTGTAAAGGACGAGTGATTTCTATTAACACTGTCATAATTACTAGGTGAGCATGAGAAAAATTCATCATCTATGTTCATCTTTTAAGATGGAATAACTCTTAAAAGACCAATAAAAACAAAAATTTCATTTGTGAATTCTTTCCATTATTGACTATGCCGATACTTGTTACCTTGACTTGTCACAACAACACCTACATAAGCTAGAGCGTTTACAAAATATCTGCATTAGATATATATTTAATTTAAAAAAAAATATCATAATATATTCGCATGTCGTGATAAGCTTCAATGGTTGACAGTCCGACATCTTTGATATCTCCATGTCCTATGCACTCTCTATTTCATTATTTTCTACCTCAATACACCTCGCTACCTTAAGGAGCGTTTTGAGTGCCTTGGCTCCGATATTTCCCTACATCTCAACCTCCGCTCTCAAAGTGATAACAAGTTAAAGGTGCCTATGTGTGCCTCTGTGTGCCTCTGTGTGCCTCTGTGTGCCTCTGTGTGCCTATGTGCAACACAGCAGGTTGTCTGACTGAATGACTCCTTCACTGTTAAAAGCGTGATTTTGTGGCATGATCTGCCTTCTTATATCCAGCACTCTAAATCACTTCTTGTTTTTAATAAATCCCTGAAGCGCTACTATTTGCCTAAGCAAAATAATATTTAGAAAGTAATATTTATATGTATTTATATGAATGATTATATTTATATTTATATATATGATATATAGGTATGTAAATTCCTTATATTTATTGTTTATGTATAGTTGTGTAGTATATTATATTATTTTATATGTATGTCTATTCTGTCTTAAAGTATTTATTTATTTTTATATATAATTTCTCTTTAGTTCTGTGCAGACATTTATATTATGCACTACAAATATACTTCGCTTGTGTGTGGTTGCATCTAAGGTTTACTTTAAGAGATCACTATTAGTGATAAGATCGCCTTTGCATGTTACGTTTCTATGATTTTGTTTAATTTGTTTTTTTCTTTGTAAATTTGTATCTTATATATGCAATAAAGAATTTATCTATCTATCTGTGTTAATATATTAGTACTAATATATTTTTTTATAAATAATGAAATATTAAAAATATAAAAATAATAAATATATTTATATATAAATAAATAATTAAAAAAAAATAAAATGAACTAAACAAAATAATAATAAGAAAAGGTGGACGTCCGTTAGTCTTATCCAATAGCCCAGCACTCAGGCCATACAAACTCCATTCCATAGTACCAGTTTACATTTTCATATTTTCCATAGTTCCTACGCATTATCACGGGTGATACGTCACAGTAAAATGTTTTATATTCTCTAAGGGGCCTCTACGTGTTGGACCTGTGTCCCCACGCAAACCTTCCAATGGACCGGGTTCGATTGAACCCGAGAATTACCAAGAGGTACATAATAATAGTAAAAATGATCCACGTGCACAAGTTGACTTAAGAAGTTAATTAGCACATTTAAACAGTACACCAGATAAGAAAGGGGTTCTTAGGGGTGCCTCTCCAATAACTTAAGGTTGGAAGTCAGCTCGGAGTACTTTTCTCTATCTCTAGCGAGGCGAAACAGTTCAGCGGCACTCGCAATTCCAGTCCATTCCCTGATGTTCCTTAACCATGATTTCTTCCTGCGACCAACTTTCCTTTTCCCGGCAACTTTTCTCATCATTATGAGCAACTCATAATACGTCTACATTATTCATACTTTATGGCATTTAAATTTTTACGTCAAATATATCATCTTGAAAAGTAAACAATTGTAAATATTTTACTGCTTTTCGTTTAAAAGTTTTAAATTCTAACCAGAAAAGAAATAAATGTACCCTTCAGTCGGCAAAATAAAAAAAACATATTGAACACTCTAAATATCACATATAAACCGACTAAATTAGGGAGATATAAACAAAACAAAACCAATACCTGACTAAATGTTGTTAGAGAATCTTTTATTTTGTATAATTAACTGTTCGAGCTCAGACATCAAAGATAATTTAACTTTAGATTTATTAGCCAGTAGAATAACTATAATGTCATCGGCTGACCAGTACTTCTTAATTACAAACTGTTTGCAAGCTACAACGAAAACTTCTTGGCGTGACTTTGATAGGAATTCCCTCAATGTTAATTTAGTGGCCTTTAGTATGGTTTTCATTTTCTAATCTCTGGATTATATACTGGAAAACCTAACAAGGATGGGCCTGGAAGAATCCTTTTTTGCAATGAGCCTGTGGCAAGATTCAATTGTAGAAGACCCAATATCATAGAACTTCATATACCCGCTATGCTTCCATAGTCCGATTTAATACATCTTCGTTTTTCTCCTCTCTAATACCGTGGAGTAAAAGCAAATTTTTTCTTGAATGCGTCTCCAAGCGGTCCATACCAAATGCTACCAACACAACCTGTGGTTGTAATAGGCTGAGAGTCAACAAGAACATTTAAATTTAAATAATTTGAAAAATATAGAGCTGTTGAAATACGTGTGTGCACTTTCGTATCTACCCGCAAAAAAACATTGTTATTCTGTCATTTTTAAGTAGGTTTCTAGTAGTAAAGTACCCATTACACCTCGCTACGGGCTACAGAAGTTACAAACGAGCGATTTCCGCGATACTACCGGCCACAGCAGGTACAGACCGCGGAGTTAACCTGTATATTTTGAAAACCATCGTACACTGCGACTTTATATTGTATTGACTTTATGTTTTATATGTACAGAGACTTTATACATTAAATTAAACCATCTTTTAGTTAGATTTGGCTTAAATATTTTAGTTGGAAATCTCTTATTAATTATTTAATTTCTTACTTGTTATATTGCATATGTTATCTGTAAATATTGTACTTCTAATATTAATAAAAATATTTTAACACCGTGGAGTATTTTATAGCCATTGCATAAACACTGTCAGTGTTTGCTGTTAATTTAATGTGTTAAGGTCTAGTCTAGGTCTCGTACCACCACCTGACCACGTGACCACCGACTAATGTGTTTAAAACGTTGGGTTCCAAAAAATTTGCCTATCAAAAATATATTCGAGTAAAAATCATACTCAGTGGATGGTCGAGTGTCTTAACACTAAGATCTCTCTGTCTACTTTGGCATAAGGGGAAAAAGTGTGAAATTGTAAATGTAATTATACTATTCTATGAATACAATTTTTTTTAAATGTTTCAATGTTCCTAACTTATATATTAAGAGAATCATTATTCAAGTTTCAATATATATTTTTGATTTACTTAGGCTTTTAGCTTTTCACATTCTTTCCACCTGTTTGTCCATTATTACAAATCGGATCGAGCGAAAAGCCTTTTTTTACCAGATTATGTCGGCTTTAAACCTATTTTTGAATAATATCCTAAGTGAAGCTCATCGTGTCGCAGTGGGTTAGCGGACGAAAGTAAACATAATAGCTGTGAGCTCAATTCCACTTGAAAGATGACTACCATCATTCAGCAAAAAAAAAAAAAAAATCATACAAAACACAAAATTGAAGACGAATCTTCACGTCGACTCTACTATGTTAGATAAAGCGTTAAGCTTTAAGTAATGTAAAATATACATAAAACTTTTACTCACCAATATACGTACCGATAATATATGTACAATATATACAGGATATGCGATAATATATACTATATATGTACTGGTCAGTCGTGACAGCGTGTAGTCAAAGTTAAGGGGGTGAAGATATAAAGTCAATCATGCCCTACACTCTCCTAGGAAATTTTCACGACGTAATACTTACTTGAATCTCCCGAAATTATTACGGTAACAAAAACGTAAGAAATGATATTTGATAGAAAGAGAACCTATTTCGAAAAGATAATAAAGTCCACACAAACGAAGCCGTAGGCCGCAACTAGTAGTACATAATAACGTAATTGAAGGCAGGTGTGTTTCATTACGGATGCGGTCAGTTCGCCGGACAGCGCTATATGCGACACATTAATTAAGTTATTTAATATCCTTGTTCCATTGCACCGAAACAATATAATTATTATGACAGAGATTGTGCATTTGTAGAAATTATTTTGAAGTGTAATGTATTTTCGAGGCCGTTGTGGCGAAGTGTGACAGCGCACAGTAATGGATGTACTCGTAGATTCGATATTTAAATTTTATTCATTTTCTAATTATGGCAAGGTAAAACTATCAAGTTTTATTTGTAGATATAGCACAATAATATATTTTAAAATGACATATTTTAGTATTATTTTTTATATTGAGTGAAGTAAGTCTTTATTATATACCCATAAGAAATAAAGAAAGTAATACATCAAAAAGGACGTAAAGGGGAGGAAAAGAGAAGGGAATGTGGACAACAAATATATTAAAAAGAGTACATACATACATACACACACACCCACACACGTACATACACACACACACAAACACACCACACACACACATACACACACACAAACACACTCACACAAACATACACACACACACACACTCACATACACTTGCACTATGCAATTGAGCATGGACGTCAGTATAGGACATAAGATATCAAGTAAGGGGATGACCATTTTACGACTGACAGAATCGGCACCGACAGCTTCAGACGATGGTCATAATATTCTTCTCAAAATCACTTTCCGTAAATTGATTAAAGAAAAATTTCAAAGTCAAAGTGATTACATGATTTCGTATATTTTGCTTGTTAGTATCATTAATGCTATACGAGTTTGTGCCAAAACCTCACCTCTCTGACAGTTATTTTCTATTACGTGTACTAAACTGGATGGCTCACGTAACATACTGAAACAGTCTTTAAATTTCATCGCACATTAAAAGTTAACTGGCGAATTCAATGTTCAGCCTGGATCCAACTCCGCGTGGAACATTATCCGTATCATAAAGCCTTACAACGGCTTCTTTAATACGCGGAAATTTCAACAGATAGATCTATAAAATTATGTTACAACACTCATTTTGTGCGCCGCATTTCGCAAGCTGTTAGAACAAGCTGTTACAAATAAAGGAAAAATACCGAAAATTGTAAATTTATTGCCGTATCATAGAAAGATACCGTCACAAACTTATATTTGTTATTCATTTCATACATAATGAATGCTTACGCCCCCAAACTTAAACTTGTCATCTTTAGTAGTACTAAATCTCTCATCTTTAGTAGTAGTAGTAGTAGTAGTAGGTACTTCCCGTTGATATATACTTGTGTAATGATATGGAAACCTAGCACCCCCATGTGCACTTGCCCAAATTTTTTTTCTTTAATAATAAATATTAAATTATAAATAATTTGACTTACTAATATTTTAGCTAAAATTAATTTTTATATTTTTTATTTTAAGAATAATTTAATAATTATTTAAATTTAATAATAATTTATAAGAAATCAAATTTATAAAACCTCTTTTTTGTGTCGGCGGTAAAAAGGAAGATTATAGAAAAAAAAACAATGTGTTTAAACAGAGTTATTTTATTACTAAGGAAAAATGGTATTTATTATTAGAAGTCAGTCCGGCAACAGCGGTGACTCGCCGCGTCACGGTCACCTTCTCTTTATGTACACAAAAACTTTTTTGACATTTGAGCTTTTATTGATCCATAGATTTATAGGTGCGCAGTAATATCGAATATAGCCTAGTATATGTATATAGACACTGTAGTTTGCTGGTTTTGGATTGTATTAATTCATATTTATAACGATATTTACATAAACCGATTTCACGATGAACGGCCAAAAGCTTGTTTGGAAGAACTTGAAAATATAATATATAGCTAATATAATTTGGCGGTATGAAAAAAATAAATATAAGAAGTCAATTAGTAAATGGTACCTAATAAAAATAAACATATAAATAATATTTTTGAAAAGGCGCATTTTTTTATTATATCTATACAATTTGACCAAAAGAATTTTTGGAATTATCTATGAAAAAAAATTCAATATAAAATTTACAACGTAAATGTACGAAAAGTAGTAAGTCAGCAAAGTACAGCGCCGTCACAACAAAATTAATTACAATTGTCAATAGTACATCCCTCTTAACATTAACTATAATTATTTTAAAAACTTTGTACAAGTTATGTAAGTAACAATTTTTCTATTTGCTTTGAGCAAAAACGTTTTATCAGTACAAGGGAGAAGAGGACATGATTATGAAACTTAGTTTTTATACGTAACAGTACGTATACAGGGTGTTCATATACATTCAGATAGAGCCAAGTTTCAATATGATTTTACATATTTTTTATGTTTAATTTATAATCATGTCCCAATCGCTATCCAACGATCACTGAAAATAAATTAATATTCCTTAAAGCATATCTTAAAGGTACATATTGTAGACATATCATAATATATATTACGTACATAATGGCCGATTATAAACCAACTTCCATTGTTTAAAAAAAATTCTAGGGTTTAAAAATGGTTCAAAATATAACATTATTTTAAGTATTTACTTAGCTTATATTCTATGTTTATTAGACATAAAAAGAATCATTTTGTTTTTAAGTTATATAATATCGGCAAATAAATGAACTTTGTGATTCTAAATTAAGTTTAAGACGACTTTGACTGGTTACTTCAAGTTAAGAAACTTCTTAAAATAAACGTTTTTCATTATAATTTGCTTAAAACTTTAGTTATTAGAAATAAAATTGATTAATAATGAGTATTCAAACAAAGAGCCTACAAAGAAAAGGCTATTCAGTTTTACTTGAAACTCAAAAGGTTTGCCAAATTTGACGGTAGACTTTTCCAATAATATTTATGTTATAAAAGAAAATACAATTGGCTTATAATCGCTTAAAGTCACACAAAATCACGAAGTAAAAATGGAAAATGGTTATTTATATAATGTCTAGTATGTTAATATATACTGTGTGTTTGAGACGTCAGCCCTATATACGAGTATGTAACAAGTAGTAGCGCTAGCCAGCAGCGGCGAGCACTTCCAGAGTTTCGGCTCAACGTCGCCGCCATTTTATCGCCTGTTACATAAATAAATTAATACAAATCTATTCATTTTCATATTATTTAAAATAAAGATTGGTTTTTGTGAAGAAGTACTATTACAACTCTGTATTTTAAAGATTTTCTCGTTTTTATTCAGAATATTTATAAAGTAATAATTTTACTTAAGAAATGTTACATGAAATAAAATACATTAGTGAATTTATTTGTGTATTCTAGTTAATTTAATAAAAAAAAATACGTTAGGAAGGTGTACAAGCACCACTACACTACACTAGAAACAACAATTGTACTCACTGCCCTCCGACACGTAGACGTATATGTGCGCGGGCTCGGTGTTGGCGGCGCGGCACGAGTAGTTCCCGGAGTGCGCGGGCGCAGCCGCCCGGATGGCTAGTGCGGACTGCGTGCGCGCGCCCGGCGCCGTCGCCACAGTCACGCCGCGCGACGCGTCGTAGTTGATCATGCGAGCGTTGTGGTACCAGAACACGTACTGCGGTGGTACTGGCGACTAGAGGATTGTGTAGAGTTTAAGTGTACATGAGAAAATATTACAATTATCATCATGTTCACGACTTTCCATATATTTAGCAATGATAAGGTATTGCATAGAAGAATTCAAAGCGCTTTATTTAGTTAAAGCGTGGAAATACCTATACTTTGAATGTGAATGTTTCCCCGATTGAAGTTCAAACCAAAAAAAAACTAACGTTACACCGGACGTAACTAACGTTACACCAGATTACTCGTAACGTGTATATACGCATAAATAAAACAATATTTGTTTTTCTAGGTTATTGGAAAGCAAGATTTTTGTCTATAGAAAGATTAGAACAATTGAGTGAAGTAGTATGTTGAGTGAATATGGAAGATACAAAATGGATAAGCTACCGGTGACAGAATGAAAGGTGCCTTAGCTGCATTGTTGAGACGGCACGTTGCCCGTACGCAATGTAGTACTGGTTCCCACGCTGTTATATGGCAGCCAAACGTGGGAGGTATTGCAGAAAAAGAATGAAGGAAAGATGAATGCTGTTGAGATGCGATGTCTTCAGTCAGATGAAGCCAGATTAACTGACCGAATCCGACCGAAGATCTATTAAAAGTGAGTGGTAAGAGAGGTAAGTGGTGAGAGGGAGACCTCGGTTGACCTTCGACAACACAGTGTCGATGATGCTGGAATAAGATCACGTAAAAAGAATGAGGAACCCCCTGAGGTATGGTGGATGTATGAAAAGGTTAATGACAGCAGACGAGGCGGAAGAGGTACGCAACGAACGCAGTTTTTGGACAGATCTCTCTGACTACCCCGCTAGTGATTAAGCGTGAAGCTATGTATTTATGTTGTATATTTTTCCTTACTGTTTAATATCATATAAACAAAATAAAGTTAATAAATATAAATAACTTTCTATTTGCAGCAAAATATCAAAGCCATCGTTTTTTATATTATGTTTTTTCCGATGACTCGCAGCTATAAAACACCTCGTCGCTGAGTTCGTAGCACTTCACGTCAAGTCTCACTTAACTGATAATAATTTATCGTCTCCAGACTTTAGGTGTACATGAAACCTTTACTTTGCACATTTTGCTTATTTTAAATGGCGATGACGCGGTCTCTTCTATCTATTTTAGTTCTTTCTCATACACTTATTCCTATATAATATACTTAGGTGTAAAACGAGAACAGTGTAAGTGTAGTGTGTTAATAGATTATTACTTGGCACATTTGTACATAAATATGCTGATCATATCTTAGAATTACTATATTATATCATTTTTGATAATAAAACTAATTAAAATTATTATTTGTTTATATTACCTTTTCTATGATGCAAACTAAGTTGATAGTGGACCCTGCGTCCACGTGGTACTCGTCTGCGCCCAGTATGAAGGCCTCAGGCACCACGATGTGCAGGTGCACTAGGCGGGATAGCGTGCCTGACCCTGTGGACACCTAAGGCACATCGCAATACGTTTATCAATTGCTATCGTATCGTCAGGGAAAATAAACATTTTCTGAGATAGTGACGAAAACGGAGTGTTATGACACTAAGTTCTATCACTAGTTCTGGGATATGTTAAATATATAGTGATTCCTACTTAATGACACTCACTCTGTAAAATAAGTGTGTGGATAAATCTAATTTGAGGGTTTTTTCTAGAATTAGGCTATCTAAGTATATAACCAGTATAAGTCAAATTTTGATATTAACATTTGAAAACGAAACTAATTTACTACAATATATTATATACTCGTATCTAAACAGATCGAAAGTGGACAACAACATAGTAGCATGTGGACTATGACAGAATCTTTTCTTCAACTGCTTCATAATCAAACAAGACAACAGACAGAAGATAAGAAAAGTCATTACAAATTCTAACAGACCTCATAAAGTCTACCTGTACCTGACATTCGTAGGTGCCGTTGTCGCGCTTCTGCACGTACTTTATCTGTAATATCCAGTCGTCGGACCCCTCACTGTGCAACACCTGCGGGACACACAGCGCTTGAAGCTCACGACATTTGTATCAGTAAATTATATTCACTCATAATGTTATTTATGCTACAAATATAAGGCCTTCGTAGCGCAGTGGTAAAAGGTTTGATCTCCACTCAGATTAGAAAATGATTATCTTCTGCTTAAGTTATTTTTAAACAACCGTCTTAGCGGACACAAATTCCATTAATTTCAACGTTTTCTTTCCTTAATGCAATCTGAGTGCAATCCGCCGCAACCCGTATTATAACACAAAGTCTCTCAATTTTAGATCAACTTACTCTTAACTTTAAGCCCGGGATTTATAAATAAACCTAAATATACAAATATTGATCATTTAGCGAGATATATATAAGTTATTTAGTTATTTACTTAATTTTTTTACTTTCACTTTAACTTTTAATAAGTAAAAATGTAAATTCTCTTAACTCTTAAGATAATAAGTAAAATATCTTAAAAATATCATATTATCATCATATTTTTACAGTAATTAAGTATTTACATTCTAACTCGTACCTGAAATCGTTCGTCGTTTGTGTACATAAAGACGCCTGAACTAATTATGTGCCAATCGCGACGTCGAACCCACGATACCTGCGGGCAAATAGTAAATGACAGGACTGGTACTGGCACGACTGGTATGTGGCAGTAGGACAGTACGCGATACTGTACAGTGTACTGTACTGTTCCATCCACATTATTATGAGAAAATTATTATATACTTTTTGCTTATGGCTAATTTAAAACCGTGAAAGAAATATATATTTTTATTTTTAATGCATACTTTACACACATATATGTATATGATAGAAATATTTGAAGCTAATATAAACTTTATAGAATGAATGGTTCTAATGATCAATTTAAAAGAAAAACAACTCTCTTTTTGCTTAGTCACATTCTAATTGTAGTAAATATACAAGACTCGTGAAAACTTACGCCTCTTTCCCCAAGATTTCGGACAGGACAATGTAAGAAGGCTACTCCTCCCAGCTGAACTAGTATGTCTTCCTGAGTATTGTTGATAGTGGGTTCCCGTCGTAGTGCCTCTAGTGAGGAGTACCACAGGTCCCTCCAGGCGGGCACTCCGGCCGCCTCCGCCTCGGCCTGGGCCGCGGCGTCGATGTCCGCTTGGGACATCTCAGTGTGTTGGACTTCTGGGATGTCTTGGATATCATGGATATCTATAGCGGCCGCCTCGCCTGCCGAGCGCCGCGCCCGCTCTTACAAGGAAATAATACATGTAATAACATAAAAATGTGAATTAAGCTCATAGCTTTGACATTAGATAAAGAGTGGCATTAGGTTAATAAGTACGTTACGTTGATACAGTATACTCGTATTTGAACTAGATTGGGAATGTAGACTTATATTTTGAAATGTAATATGAATTGTAGTAAAATATTTGTACATTTAATTATAAATACATATAGTTATAACAGTTTTTTTTTATATTTTTGATGACAACCGTAAAAATGAATAGCAAAATTAGTCGAAAACTATTTTCATTTTCCACGCTAACAGCGCGGTAGTAATTTGAAAGAGAGACACAATGGAGACAACAGCGCGTCCTCTCTCTCTGCCTGCCCTGCATCTCACCAGCAGTGCCGGCGGGCGCCAGCATCGCGGCGAGGAGCGTTAGGGCGAGCGCGGCCGCCATCCGCCGCCGTTACTGCCCCGTCCACCTGCGTCGTCATATATTTGTACATATTTTATATTACATAAAAGCTATATATATATATATATATATATATATATATATATATATATATATATATATATATATATATATATATATATGTTTTAGCTTCACGCTAAGGTACTCTGTTCCCCGCTTTCCGCCTTTTTCGACACTGCGTGTTGAGTGGCGGAATTCAACGCCGCGCTTTGTTTGTTACCAGAGCGAGGAAAAATAAAATCAGTCAGTCAGTCAGTCAGTCAGTCAGACGCTGTGTCGCTGTGCCTCGATGATCCTTACTTATATAACAATGCGTTAAGCTGAAAACTACCTACGGCCAGATATAATTTAATGGTATAATGAAATTCGATACAATTTAATGTAATGTGTGAATAATGTTAATTTTTGTAATTATTTTCTATTTTTTATGGATAAAAATAATTTGCTAATATAATGACGTTTCATAAAGTTTTCTCATAATCTTTGGACGACGATTAAGAGTTGTTGACAAAAAAATATGCTAAGGCTGTTGTTGCATAGTATATATAATATGAAAATATATATTCAAAAGCTACCATTTTTCTTTATAAGCAGTATTTATACAAAAAACCAAACATCTAAACACTAAACATCTATATATAAATATGAGTCACCTAAATGTATGTACGAGCATAACATCTGAATGAGATCACCAAATTGGATAATTCCTGCTTTGCACAGATTGTATACAAATAAAAAATTAAATTATTATATAAAAAAATACTCAAGTATTCCCAGATTTGAATGAAACGTTGTATCTATATTTCAATGCAGGTACTTATTGAAATATATAGGTTTAAAAATCGAGAGTATTACACGACAAGTGGCTCTGCTGGCGGTGTGTTCTGTCATAGAACAGTTAAACTGTTATAAATTGTAAAATGGCGCATATGCAAAACTAATTCAGAATTATATATATTATATTAGTGATTCAAATCAAGAATACAAAATCAAAGGACCAAGTAAACTGAAAATATAAGGATTTTACAAGAAACACACAATTGCAGGAGGTATTTTTTATAATTTTTTTTATTTCATCATTCTATATAGGCGTTTATATCCTAAGCCCATGACTCGCCTAACAGGACTAGATAGTCCTTGATGATAACCTTGATGACCATTGTTTAAGTCATTCATTGTAAGTGACGATCGGCACGCGGCTTCGTCTGCTTGAACAACTCTATTATTTATTTATTAGTGAATTCATTTACATTTCTTTATCATAAATTGAAGACCATATGTTATTTTGATGTATTAGCTATATTATTGCAAAACTTGATCTAAGTTAGTTCCGTAGTTTTACGTGAAAATGAACAAACATTCATCCTTACAAGCTCTCATATTTATAATATTAGAAGGAAGAATGATAAAAAAAACCTTTTTAACTTTTATAATAATATAAGAAAAGAAAGAAAATAACATAATCGAAACTACTTTATTAAAGTTCTACAATCTTACAGAAAAAAATAATATTTGAAATAACTATTGTAGTCTAAGTAATAACAAGAGGCCTCGGAGCAATCAATGTTCAAATACCCTAGAATAATAAACGAAAACAATTTCAGTGTCTGTATTAATATTACTATTTAAAGATAGAACTCATTGTATAATATATTCGAGTATAGACAAAGCCCACAGTGGGCCAGTGGGGCGGGCGGTCGGTTGGGCGGCGTGGCGTCTAAGCGTCGCGGGCTCCTCACTTGTGGGCAATGATAATTGCTTGCTTGTTCCGGCAACACTCCCACACATGCCTTGAATTTAGGCAAAAAGTAAAAATGGATAAAAAACCTTGTGTCAAAATAAATCTTTTTTCATTCCCTCGAGAATAATAAAAGTAATATACATACATTAAACACATTAATAGTATTTACTATTAGATTCAAATACTAATAGATTACGATAATTGATTTAGAATTACTAATAGATTCAAATAATATTTTACAAGACAAAGGTTGTGAGACAGTGAGACCAAGGCTTAAGAAATGTAATAAGTATAACGTAGTAAGTCATTATTGGATATATTGGATTATTTGTTCAATAAAGCTACAAGTTATTGAATTTCATATATTTATTTTGTTTTGTACACAGTTATTTACAGGAAAATATAGGCTTCGCGTAAAAACGATTGAGGCACAATGTGCAGTGGAGCAGTGTTTGAAGTTTAAATGTACAAGCGATAGTCGTGGCTTCGTTTCTTTTTCGGAAAGATTATTTTACATTTAAACTGTAGTTTCATTTCGGTGGACTATAAAATGTAATATCCTATATTTTCCAGTACCCGTTGGCGATTCCGTGCACTCTCCAATTACAAGACAAATTTCTGGTTTCTACTTTGCCTTATTTCGGTTGTCAGTTACGCAGTAACGTAAGAGGTATATAGATATAGATTATCTTTGATATTTCGGGTTATGACGTCAAATGTGGCGTTGAGTTTGGCCACTCAACATACTGAGCTTATTATATAAATTACATTATTACATTTATCCAGGTTGCAATATAAGAAAAGAAGATAGCGTTAATAAATAAAAATATGATGTATGTGGATATAATACCAATATCATTTCTTAGTTAGTGGCATCTAATTATATTCAAATTCTTTAAGGCTTTATACTTTTTTTATAGATTTGCAAAAAATGCTTCTTTAAGTATTGGAATCTATATTAAAATTACATATTTTTTTCTTTATTAGGGTTCGGTACTTCGAATGGAAAAACCAAACTCTTACAGAATCACTTTGTTGTCCGTCTGACTGTCTGTCTAGTCTATTCGTTTGTCAAGACCATTTTCCTTAATCTGTGTGGAGGTATCAAATTGCAATTACTGCCAAATATCCAGGTAGTCCAGTTCTTTGAAGCACACGAAGAAGAAAAATCAACCTTCTACATTCAACACAATCAAACGATGCGAGCGTTTGTGCTTAGTTTTGCCTCATTTGTATGAAATTCATTGCACAATCAAATCTATAGGCTACTTACCTTGACCTAGAGTTATGAAATATGTTAATAAATTACCACTTATAGTACAAAAGAAAAACAGGAAAAATTATCAGAAAATCGCTGGAGATCGATATCGGTATTTCGTCAACGAAGTACGTAATTTTGGTAGAAACAAAGAATTTCCGACCAACTTGTAACTAAGATTTTTAAATATATATATATATATATATATATATATATATATATATATATATATATATATATATATATATATATATATATATATATATATATATATATATATATATATATTTTTAAATATATATATATTTAAAAATCTTAGTTGCAAGTTAACAAATATTATGATCTCAATAACTAACTGACCAGGAATAAGTTTAGAGTTAATTAATATGTATGACAGGATCCTACTTCTATACTTTAGCGGAAAGCACTTCTCATTGGTAAACTACAATAAGTGTAGCCCCCAATAGTAGTTTGATTCATTATTAATAGTTAATAATATAATTTATAGTTAAATTATCATTTTTTTATTTAACAATCAATTATTATAGAATCAACTCAGTTTATATTTATCTCTTATTTGGAAATTAGTCAAAATATTGATTATATTATTGTGATTGGTGACATTTCACGGGGAGGTTTATACAACCAAGAAACAAATTATTCATTTCTTACAATTTACAATGTAAGATTTAGAGTCAAATTTTGGGTGTCACTATTTTAGATAAAAAACAAACATGGTAAATACTATTCATTAGAAGCTAATGGAGGTTTATTTTATAAATCATCATCACCATTGAGGACCGTCGTGGCGCAGAGGCACAGCATCTACCTGTAAACGCAAGGTTTATGGGTTCGATTCCTACTCGGGGAGAATTAATTGTTTTCATTTTCTTCGCTCTGGCAGCAAGCCAAAGCGCGGCGTTATGTCGCCACGCAATATGCAATGCCTCAATGACGGAAAGCGGGGAACGGAGTGTCTTAATACCAGGTTCCTTCAACTGTCTACTCTGTTATGTGCGGGATCATCATTTTATTTTTATAATGCAAAAGCTATTAATAATTAATATGAATTAATATTAATCATTTGCATCGACTCCCACTCGGGGGGAACGAATTTTCATTTCCCTTGCTCTGGCAACATGACAAAGCGCAGCGTTGAGTTCCGCCACTCGAAAGGCGGAAAGCGCGGAATGAAGTGTCTTCCCTCTTTACACATTTTTTTATTAACGCTATATAACGTGAATAATAAACAATCAATATATATATATATATATATATATATATATATATATATATATATATATATATATATATATATATATATATATATATATATATATATATATATATATATATATATATATATATATGTATATATGTAGGGATTTTTAGAATTATGAGGGTACATTGATCTGGCGGCATTAATGGTGACAATGACCACAGAGCCCTGTGGTCATTTTACTCGTAGTTTATCAGCTGACGTAACCGGCGGCTGACATACGAGTACAAGCTGCGCGAGTCTGACATGCTGAAATGTTCAAGTGTTTAATTTGATGAGGTGCTGGTGCAGTGTGAAGGTGTTCCGGTGCTGGTGAAGCATCGCTTCGAGTTTCCTGATGATGCATATGATTGGCCTGCATCCACGCGGATAGTCCACGGAGTGTTAATTGGCGTCTACTCTTGAGGTGGTAATACTGTTCTTGTTACCTATTTTATAAGTGATACATCGAAGAATGCATGGCCTAGTGGTCAGAGCGCGGACGGTTTAAAAAGGGCGCCAATGGTTCAAATCCCGCTGCGTTCAAATTTTCATACGTTTTCTTTAAGTATTTTTTTATCGTTAGTGTGGATTAACTAATTAATTTACATATAGATATATAGTGGGATGGTTAAAATGACCTTTTCTCACGAAAAAAATATATTTTACAAAACCACACAAGCATAGCCGTGAGTGAACAGTTGTTAATATTTAATCTATCTATGTAATTATATGTTTTCGACAAGATAGTTTAAATTAATTATATAAAAATGCAATGCATTTAAATTTTAAAAGAATGCTAATGAGAGCGTATGTAATTTGCTGACAAGTAATTAAATTATCTTTTTCAAGCTTAAAAGCCTCGTAAAGCAGGATTAACAGAACACTCTGCTATCCAAGTTTTATCTCTTTCTGAAACATTGCAAGTCAGGTGCGGTACCCAGCCCCACATTTAGTCTTATAAAACTCGGAAAATGTTTTTTTTATAATTATGAAGATTTAAGTAATTAATTAAAATGAAAGAATATATTTAAATCCAATGAAAAAATGCCTACTGGTGCCTCAAATATTAACTGTCTCTCTTTACATATACACGCGGTGTTGTACTCCGCTACTTAAATTGCAATTAGGCTGTCCAATGTACGTACATAGAAATAAAAAAATTAAACATGTGCATACAACAAATTAATAACAGTATCATACAAGCAAACAGACATATATAGTTTTTAACGCAAGTTACTTGTGTTTTACTTATATTATAAAATAGATATATAGTTATTAATAACAGAGTAAGTTATAATTTTGTTTGAAACATAATTATAAAAATGAATCCGTATTCTAATTTAAAAAAAAATACTTTTACAAAATATCACGTAGGTATATTTATTCCATTTCACAAGTTAACTTTACCTAATAATATATTTTACGTTGAATAATATATCGGTTAGAGTTAATTACTATTGGGACGTTAAAAACATACAGTCGTAGTCGTAGCTCGATAAGACCGCGTAAATCAATTTGCTACAGCGCTCGGATAAGGTTCTAATCTCATTCGAATTTTATTAAGACCAAGACCAAGACCAATACTATACGATACATACAAAATGAAAAAAAAATATATGAACCTCATGAATGAGACCTCATGAGTAAGACCTCATAATGAATGTGTATAAAATAGACAGACACTGGACAGACTATCCTAATACAAGTTATCTCAAGTATTGGTGTACAAGTACTAGTGTATCCTTAACACTGGGTCCCCTCTACTCCTCTGCCTTTCTATAATAATAAAGGGAAGCGGGAATCTGTAATAATAAAGGAAACTTGGAAATAAAAACAGGACTTTTTACGCTAAAATGGATAAATAACAAACTGTCCGTCGTTTCGCCGACGCGAGGGTCTGAGGGTCTGAGCTAAGCATCCCTTGGGCAATTTGTAAGGCAGGTCTTAGCATTCTTATAAGCCTCGATCGTGTGTAACATAATGTTATGATAGCTATTTCTTATGGTATTTCAAAGGAAAAGACCTTTTCCATAGACACACTCGCTATACTTGGTTAGGATAAGTATGTAGCTGTTTTATATATTACTGCCTTATATTGTATAAGTTATAATACTTGCGGCTCCGCCCGTGTGGTTAAACCTTATATAATAATAGCGTAAGCTGATTTTTGCGCCAGTGGTTATGGGATATAGCCACGTATTAGAAATTGGTTATCATCTTATTTTGTTTAGCTCAAGCCGTAGATGTGAAAACATAAAAAAATAACTTAATTGTTACGTGTTAAACCGTCACAATTAAGTTATTTTTTTATGTTATTTAATTTTATAGAGCGGGTACAAGTAACTGGGCAGGTAGAGAGCGGTGCTACAGCTTTATAAATAATCTCTTGGTAATAGAAGTGCATCTGGACAATTGTAAGACGATATATAAATAAATAAAGAACGAAGCACAAATACGTGTAATATATATATATATAAGTGATTTGAACTACCAACTATTGCACACGGAAAAACTGTTTGCAAAGTAAATTAAAGCTCGTTCAAAGAAATGATTTCTGTTTCTCTAAAGTTCTACGCGAAGGTATACGGTTATTTGACCATATGTTATAAATGTAACTAACGTTACTAAAATATTTATATTTTTTATTATGTATTTACTTACCATTCTTGATCTACACTATCTGAAACAACTTCGTTCGTGTATATATTATTACGGTGTGATTGTAAACTTCTTGCCAAATTTATTAATACTAGCGTTGAAACGGTGTCCTGTGCGGACAAACTGAAGGCTGACTGCGGCAGACCAGTCTATAAAAGTAATAGCTGTCAAGTGCGAGCAGTACTCGGGGGTTCCGTACCAAGTCGCTGAGGAAAATACTACTACTAATACTATTTATAAAAACTGACAAACTTAAATTTGCGGTCGTATCCTTGTTTTCTATGAAAAAAAAAACATTTTGCTTTCAACTTTGTATATATTTTTTTTGATTTTTCCTCTTTATATATACTATGTTCTAACTTTTCATAAGTCAAATTTCACAAGTCTTAGGTCTTCATAGGTCTTTTAAGTACTAATAAAAGTCGACAATCTTTTTACGGTCGTGTGCACTTTTTGCATGAAATAAACTACAGTACAAGTTCATAATCGAGTGTAATGATATTTTTCTAGGATTAAATTAAAATTAAATTAAATTAGCTTTACCCTGTATCCTGCATATGGCAGGGTAGGCAGAAGGAACCGCAGGGACCGTAGAACCTAGTGTTAAGAAATTCCGTTCCCAGCTTTCCGCCTTTCGAGGCATTGCGTGTTGAGTGGCGGAACTCAATGCCGCGCTTTTTTTGCCTTGAGCGAAGAAAATGAAAATCAGTCATTCTCCCCGAGTGAGGATCGAACCCAGAAACCTTCGCATTTACAGGCAGAGGCTATGTGTCTGCGCCACGATGGTCCTCTTTTCAGTCGACGACAGTTGGTTTTTCTAGCCACTAGCCAATAACCAATATTCAGATTTTTCCTTTTGTTTGTACGATAAGTGCTAACTAATTTGTGTAAATTTCGTAACTTTTGGTCAGCGAGACGTAGGTATCCTGTAGGTTTTAATAACGCGACGGATTTCATAGAAAATGCAAAAAAAAATTGTACAAACGCTCATATCTTTTGATTGCGCTGACTTTGAAGTTTGATTCTTTGCTGTGCTTCAAAAGGTTATTGATTTGGATATTTTATATTAATTTTAGCTCAATTCTTTCACGTGATTCGTAGAAAGTAGGGTTTCATGTAACAATATAACGAGGACATTATATTGTGCAGAGTATTTTAAGCCACTCGAGCTCAAACAAACCGATTCATATTAATTTATTATAGTCCTTATTGTCATACCTATACATATATTGTAGTCTATATAGCCCGTCTATATAGCCCGTAGTCACAGCTGCCTGCACAACCCTAGTAGTCACTGCGTGGTGACTGCGCTTCTATACAAGTACTTATAATTATCTCAAATATACTTACGATGAATAATTGATCATAAGTTGAAATAACATCAACATATTAATTATACGTGACATGAAGTAGTACAAATTTTTACATGTATGTTATACGGATATATACCTAATTTGTAAATAATACAATTTAAATATAAATTTAAAATATTTTTTATTCAAATATACTTTTGAATGGTCGAATGAACTTGTCGCTACCACTGTACACTGTTTGGGAGGCAGTTCTGCTGAGAACAGCCAACAAGAAACTCAATAGTTGCTCTTTTAAATATCTAAGCTAATAAGTGTGTGTGTGTGTGTGTGTGTGTGTGTGTGTGTGTGTGTGTGTGTGTGTGTGTGTCTGTGTGTGTGTGTGTGTGGTAGAGCTGACAAAACATGTCTACATATGTATGAGATACATATTATCCAGCAAAAAAATTTATCATCCATCAAATATTAATTTATTTGATGGAATGGTAATTTTTTTGATTCTGATGGAATCATTCGTTTTAAAAAAGAAATTAAAACAAAATTATTTCAATTGTAACTTTAGCAATCTAACTCCTCGACGATGTCGTAATTTTTTTACAATATGTTGATATATATGAATGAATAAAAAAGTAAGAAACATGTCACAAGATAAACTTTAGTTCTTCACAAAAATTACATCTTTAGGTTAATTTGTCAATAACTTGATCTGTCTGTCTTAGTTAATTAATTAGTCTCCTTAATCTCTAATTGTAGTGCACAGATTATATCGGATTTGTCTTAGTGTCTTAGGGTGTAAGTAGATTGGTTTAAATTTTACTATATAATCTTATCTAGTGGAAAATAAACACCTAGTTAGCTTACAAATATGTGTAGTAAATAGACACGCTATTCAACAAATTAGAGGTTAAAAGTTATTTTTTTTAATCTAGGTAATATTTTAAAATATTTAAAATCAAAATGTATATATATATATATATATATATATATATATATATATATATATATATATATATATATATATATATATATATATATATATATATATATATATATATATATATATATATATATATAATAATAGTTATTGTTCTCGTAAATTATCTGAAAAGGCTTGATTTTCTTACTTTACCACTTGTACTGTACTTTAGATCGCTAGTTTGTAAGAATTTTCAGCAAAGCTCAACACATGGACAGAAGGAAATATTATATCACTTATTACACTAATAAGTTAAAATAACATTTTTTCAATACAAAAAGCGAGCGAAATTTCAAGAGCCTGCGAGTTTGTGCTCAACTAGATATTATTCAATTATAATATGAAATTATTTTTGTAAATGGTATACAAATATTCATGAAAGTCAAATGAATTTTCTAAAAGTACATACATATTGCTAGCTAAAACAAAGTGACAGGTCAAAAATTATATTATTTAATTTATTATTTATCTACGTCTGTAATTCTATATAACTATTATGCCACTGAGCCATTTGGTGGTAAAAATTAAACTAAGTTTAAGTATAAAAACAATCTTACATGTATTCTGCCGTAACTATGTGCATTCCGAGTCCAAATTTCTGGGTAAATATCACATTTTTTGATTTCCGTCCAAATAATCACATGTCACTTGCACTTCACTCTCGATTTAAAACACAAATTCCGTATATATATATGAAAGAAGAAGTAGTTCCAACGAAACGTCCTCTCCAGTCGACGGTCGCGACACGACTGGATACGAACACGTGACGAAGAGATCCGAAAGTAGACGAACGGTAAGCCTGAAATTGTAGACCAGGGGCTGTACATGAAATAACCCTTTCATTTAAGTTTTTGTAAGTATATTTAAAGTATATTTCTTGCATGAAAATGTATGTTAATGTTGTATCAATTTCTGCTTGGGAAAATTTATAAATGACGTTAATTTTGTAGATGAATGTCTAATTATCTTAGGTTTATTATAGTTGCAATTTGTAGTTAATTATTTTAAATTACATTTTTGTCCTTAATTTACATTCCACCATATCCATATCTATATACTTACTAAACACTACAACTAAATAATTGTGAATATTTATGCCTAGCTTCGTATTTAAAAAGATATATTAAGCAATATAATAGTCCAGCTCCTAGACTACACCAGCGTCCTTATCGACTACACAGTTATAGCTCAGAGCGGCGCTCAGCGGCGGGCGGAGGGAGTGACGTCACAACGCACGCTGCTAGAGTCTACACTGTATATACAAATTAAAATCTTAAATAAAAGAATAACCCTATTTTATACTTCTTTTTTAATATAAAAATGTCAGACATTTTTTTTATAAGTAATTAAAAATTAGGCAAGTACTAGTTAGTGAAACAGACATTTTGTTACCAATATTTATTTTAATTTAAATCAAATATCTTTCATTTGTTATTTTACGCAAGACAGTGACATTAATTACATACATTTCTATCTAAAAGTTTATAAAAAGAAGAGAACAGTCACTACACAAATTTCATCTTTATACATTTTTTTTAACACCAAAAAATGATAATGTCGGCGTAAAATAATGTTAATTTGTGGTGATATATGAATGATCCATGAGCAAGTGTCACTGCAATATTAAATATTTTAAATTAAACAAAATAATATGTACATATATGATATTTTATATGAATACTCAAATCGGTCAAGTGCGGATCGAGCTCGAGCACCAGTGGTTCCGTAGCAATTTCAAATATAGTTGTTACAAAAGTTGTACAATAATTAATAAGTTTGTATTGCCTTTTTTCAATATACTTATAATTAACTAATTGTTGAATGTTTTCCCTTATTTATATTGTAAGCTCTCACTTCCCGCCAAAGTCCATGTTTCCGTAGCTTGTATTGGTCATTATCATGTGACAGCTTAGACTTTGCTACGGTTAGAACGCTTGGAGACTAACAAGTTACTTAGCCAATAGGAGGTATCCTATAGGTTTTGATTACTCTGCTGTTATTTTTTATACGCTTTAAGTGACTGTAAATTTGAGTATTAAATATAAAGCTTTAGCTTAAAATTATGTGCTACGACATCGAGGTGATGTTACTAATACAAGATTGAATATCCAACTTATTTAATCGAATACTAATTGTAGTATTTATACTTCACAAAACAATAATTAAACAATGTTTGCACAACTGCCTTCGTCGCGGATTGATTAAGACACTCACATTGCATACTTACGTATGTATGTTTCAAATAATACTAATTACTGTGTAATCGCCTAAATAAAAGGATTTTAACTAAACCTACAAGGGTTGTGTTTTTCAGATACGGAACTCTAAAAAGCAAAAGGATATCTAGGTATTCTATTCAAATATATTATAGTTATTAAGCTAAAAATAATCTATAGAAATTAAATAAGGCAGGATACAAGAACACACCTACTCGACCATGAGGAGGGAAATTAGTGAAGCTCAAAACTTTCCGAAAGGCGTCCATCCAAATGACTTAGCTAATTAAACTATATTCTATACGTTCTTATTGAATTTTCTTGTTAGTAAATAGTCAACTTCATAGAGCAAATACTAAATTTCATCGGTATTTCGGAACTCGAACGAGACTTTTCACAAATAAACAGTGGATCAATCCAAACTTATAACTACTTCGAATCATATCTCTAGGACTTATCGACTTGTTATTTGTTGTAAATAAGAATTTTCTATAAGAAGCGATTTTGAAGTATTTCTTTTTTGTTTAATTTTAGTTTAATTTTTAATTTTTATATATTATTAACTAAATATTGTAAATTAAATATTATTTTTAATAAAATCCATCTCGGATTAGGAATGTAAACGAAAATATACGCAATTATTCCAGCAAAAAGAAAATTTTCATTTTTATTATTTTATTATTTATACATATTGACGATTTGCTCACCAAATGATGAATTAATTGTAAACCGAGCCTTGACCCAGGACTTTACAGCGCTAACGCGTGTAGCGATATTTAATTACCTGATTCTGAGTATCGTGGAAAATATATTGATGCCCTTTTTCCTTTATATAATGTATGAAATGAAATATAGTTAGTCATAGTGGCGATTTTGTCACTTATTTCTGTCTGTATAAACAATTGTAAAAAATAATATAAATATTAATGTAATGTACTAAGCCATAGTGGAGAAAATAGTGCCTTTATTCACTTACGAGTACTGCCTGAGTTCGGGACATTGCGCATTGAGCGGAGCGGAATATAGATACGTCGTTTCGCCACAATTGATACTAAAATATATTCTATAACGCTTACAGATATAAATTTCAGTGGTCAATTAAGATTCATTATCATCAATTCAATTCCATTTCCAGGCTTATGAAGTCACTGCTGGATATAGACCTACCAACGGCCTTCGCTTCTCCTCGCTGTTGCTTTCTCTTTGCTGGATACTAGGTAGGTAATTTTGACACAAAGATTTCTCGTACTTTCCCGAATGCTGGCTATCCGATGTGGATTTGACGAGAGACCTCTTTCTCGAAGTTAGAATTGCCTAGCGGGACTACTTGTCCCTGGTATTATAATGCTCAACCATTTCTAGAGTAGTGATTTTAATACTAGGTAGAGGTTATGTTTTTATATTTGTTTTTTAGAATTATTTTTCTGGTTTAGTTCTCATCAATTCATTGAGTGGCGTTGACTTCCGCCACTCAACACGCAATGCCTCGAAAGGCGGAAAGCGGAGAACGGTGTGTTTTAACACTAGGTTCCTGCAGTTCCTACGGTTTCTTCTGCCTACCCTGCCATGTGTTTTATTTTATGACTATTCAACAGTCTTCTATATGGTTCTGAATCCACAATTGGGCTTCTAAAATTTAAGCAATAATAACAATAACCGTCTCATCGTTTCTCCTAACTCTATTTATATCATGACAAATTGAACTGTTAAATTTGTTATATATTTTAATATGGATGGCCCTTAATGTACACTTATACCTGATATGCCAGGGATTGTCATAACATGCGGTCGTATTGAACGGCGGCCTTGTGGTTACGTATTAATTAACGTAACGTCCGCAAGGCCGCATAGATTATAGCGATACGATTTTACATTTGCTAAGGAGGTGAGAAATAAAAGTAATATATATATATATATATATATATATATATATATATATATATATATATATATATATATATATATATATATATATATATATATATATATATATATATATATATATATATATATATATATATATATATATATATATATATATATATATATATATATATATATATATATATATATATATTTTTTAATTTTGTATTTTCTGTTTCTCATATAACCTATTCAAACAACTCTTAAATCGTAAGAAATTTTTTTCAAAATATTTATACTATTTATATATTTATCAATTACAAATAACATTAATTGAAACAAATAAAAACATCTAAGTTTTTTGTCAGTCTGGTATAAATGTAACTCGACATTGAGTTTAGAAATTTCAGTATTTATTTTAGAGTTCATATTATTTATTTATTTTACGATAAAGTATTTCATCAAAACATGAATATTAGAAAATGAACAGCTTAATTAAATATTATTTCAAAGAAATGTATACTGAGGTAGAGCGGTTGTTAGAGTGCTGGCAGTGACGGGTCAAGCCCAGCCTTACGGTAATACTCTATATGATTAATGTCCTAGCTCATATATTTCCTCTAATAACTTGCTTGAGTGTTTACGCAATCGTCCTACGTATTATATTACGTTGTAATAATATACGAGTATGTAGCAATATATCAAAAGTATAAACGTAATATTAATTAGGTAGTGCTTATATGATATCTAAGAGATGTAATGTTTTAATATTAATATGTATACTTAAGTGTCGCTATACCAGCACTCCACTCGCTATTTTGCTCATTAACTAAGCACTGTTTAAAATAATTTCGTAAGTAATTCTATTATTTTGCGATATTTAAAAGATAAAAATTGTTTACTATGTGTTATCCCTATAAGCTAGACTTATACCGGTGTTTTTTTTTTTATGATTTTCTCGGTTATATATATTTTCAGTACTAAATTATATGAATTTGTACTGTAATCACCGCGTAAATGAAACTTCCACTGTTTCTCATTTTAATATGATCTAAGGATGATTTAACTTATTAAAAAACTATCCTGAATTAACAATTTAAAAACACGAATCTATACTCATAATATTAAGCTGAAGAGTTTGTAAGTTTGTTTGAACGCGCTAATCTCAAGAACTACTGGTTTTAATTGAAAAAATATGTTTGTTTAGTATAGTCTATTTGATGAGAATGGCTATAGGCTATATGACTAATAGGAATGGACTGGATTTAAGTCCACGTGGATGAAGCCGCGGGCGGTTGATAGGCAATAATAACTTAACAAACGTTAACATTGAAACATAAAAATGACACAATAAATATAATAAAATAGAACAAACTCACAATATCAACGCCGACCATATTTCCGAATTACAATCGAACCGAAAATCAGCTTATACGAGTACACGACTAATCACCGAGAGCGCGTTATTATAAAAGTGGGAATAGTGGTGGTGGGTGTCGATATCTAATAATATTATACATAGTATACAATTATTTACTTATAGCAAGTAATCATATAACTAATTAATTATTACTTATAGAACATACGACTTCCCAATTTACACATTCATTTAATTACAAGCCTACTCGTATTAACTTTCAAATTACAAGGCGTTACAATAAAGTTAATTTTAACTCTTCTCTTTAAAACATTATTTAGAACGAAGTTAATTTGCGTTAAAATAGTGGTATATTATGCGGTCGTGTGGAAGTAAAGGACAATTAGCAATTCATAGCGAGACGAGAGCTCTACGGGAGTCGGGACGGTGTACGCTGGAGCTACGGCGTAGTACGATGTAGCTCGGGACCGTTACGAATATTTACGGTATGATTATTTGTGGAGCTACTACACGTATATGGATATTATATTTATCTGTTCCGTGATATTTATCAAGTCGTGGAAATTTTACCCTTTTAGCTTCGTTTTAACACAATATATACATATTGAATAAATAAAACACAATAACAAACAAATGGAAGCGTGAAATATCCAAACCTATTCAACATCCTCGTCCTCGTGAAGGCTGTATAAAGATTTTCCTGTTTTTTTCCACATGTTTATAAACAACAATATAAACACCTTGAAAACCTTTTGAAGCTTTTAATCCGAGATCTGAACTAATATAATGTAGAGATATTTTTCTATTTACAATTGAATATACGAGAATATATTTATGTCACATATCATTTAATCCGTGCTTTTATATTTATTTATTGAACAAATAGAAAAGATATATATAATATACATAAACATATGTATGTATGTGTATGGATCTATGAAGTTTTCATTTGTTGCCGTTCGTCTACGAAATCGTAGAATTGGAAAATAGTGTGATATTAAAATATAATCAATAGAAACACAATGGTGTTTTACCAAAAGAGGATGGAACATGGAGTATTAATGGAACATTCAAAATTATTATTATCGCCTTCATTTCTCTTTGGTCATAACTCTGACGTCACGTGCAAATGACGGACAACCATGTAATGTGAAATGTTACCGACGCAATTACAAACAAATTGTATTATATGTATGTAGCTACATTTTATGTTTTTTGTTTATTTCCACTAGGTTTTTACTTATATAGAAGAACAAACATAGAGTGACTTTTAATATATAACGCGCACGCATATAATAGACAAAAAATAAAACACTTTACTCATATACAATAGAAAATGATTTAATATACAGTATATTAATTATATGAATAAAGTATACAAATGTTAAACAGTAGTGTCTGTGATACCTCATAGAGCTGTGTAGTGTCTATTAGCGCGGCCGACGAGAGGCCGCTGAGCGCCTTCCACTTCTGTTTCATATTTATCTCCAACAAAGCTCCCCGAGAGTGGCATTTAAATGATAAATAATTGTCTGAATACTGATTTTAATAATGAAAATATTCACTAATATACTTAAAGTACTTTAAATATTTTTGAAATAAAATACGTCATTGTTATTCTATACTCTATTTTTATTAATTTGTTTTTTATTTTATTTATTATCACATATGCATTATTAGTAGTTATTATTAATTATTTATTAATAACGAGACACTACAACAAAACGCAGGTTAATCTTGAATACCGTATTCCTTCTACCTATCCTTTACTATCGCACGATTACATAATATTCTTTAAGAAAGCACTTAATATTTTTCTTTGTGTTCTTTATACTTAATATTGTTTATTTTTAAAATCTTTCTTTAGTGAGTAATTATGTATGGTATGCTTGCAGTACTTTTTATTTGCTGACAAAGTAACTTTTTTTGTTACGTTATATTAATATTTAGTTGTGTGATGCTTCCAGTTGGGCGATTTAATTTAAAAAATTATATATATATATATATATATATATATATATATATATATATATATATATATATATATATATATATATATATATATATATAAAAATATATATATATATATATATATATATATATATATATATATATATATATATATATATATATATATATATATATATATATATATATTATATATATATATATATATATATATATATCTTCTTCTTCTTCTTCTTGGCATTAGTCCCAGCTTTTGCCAGGGTCTGCCTTCCGACTAAGCCTACTCCACTTTGCACGGTCTTTAACATCCTCAGTGGACAATCTATTGGCTCTCATGTCTTGTGTCACGACATCCAGCTATCGCTTCCTTGGGCGTCCGAGTGGTCTAACTCCAGGGACAGACATGTCAAGGCACTTCCTTCCGACATAGTTCTCAGATCGGCGCATAACATGGCCATACCATCTCAGGCGACGCTCTTGGAGTTTATCCGCTACGTCACGGACCCCAAGACTACCTCGAATGAATGTGTTGCGTATGCGGTCGGACCGCGTCACGCCACACATCCATCTCAGCATCTTCATCTTCGTGACATGTAGCTCCCGAGTGTGCCGAGATAATGTTGGCCAACATTCGCTGCCGTATAAAAGAACCGGTCGGATAATGCTCTTGTATATCAGTCCCTTGAGCTTGGGCGGTATTCTGCTATCGCAGACTACACCAGTGACCTCCCGCCATTTGGCCCAGGCAGCGTTTATACGGACAAGGATGTCGTGGTCGATGCCTCCAGACTCATGCATAACGGCTCCAAGGTACCTGAACTTCTTCGACTTAACGGCTGGCTCAGGCCCGATATGGATGGTGCTCGAGTCCGGGTTCCCGCAAGCCATGTACTCGGTCTTTGACACATACAGTTTGAGACCACCGTTCTTAAGCGCACCCTTCCAAGCTTTCACTTTACGCTCTAGCATCAGTCGGTTTTCATCGATGATTACTATGTCATCGGCATACATCATCAGCCACGGAGGCTGGCATTGGATGTGAGCCGAGACAGTATCCAGCACTACATTGAATAAGAACGGACTAAGAGCTGAGCCCTGGTGAACCCCTACTGTAATCGGGAAGGGCTTGGTATCGCCAACAGCGGTCCTAACCACTGAAGCGGATTCGTTGTACATATCTCTGATAACCTCAATATAGGCTTCAGGGATCCCCTTGGATCGCAATGCCCACCAGATACACTGACGTGGCACACAGTCAAAGGCCTTCTGCAGGTCCAAAAAGGCCACATGTAGAGCTCTCCTTTTTTCCCTGTAAGCCTCCATCAAAGTTCTGAGGGCAAAAATGGCGTCCATAGTGCCTGATCCTGGTTGAAACCCATACTGAGACTCAGAGACAGTACATTCTTGGCAGAGCCTGAGGCCGATCATGCGCTCGAAGAGCTTCATGGTGTGGCTCATAATCTTAATGCCCCTATAACTACCGCAAATCTTGAACACTGCCCCTTCCTTTGTAAATAGGGATAACAAAGAATAAACTCTATGATGTATATATATAAATATATATATATATATATATATATATATATATATATATATATATATATATATATATATATATATATATATATATATATATATATATATATATATTATATATATATATATATATAATAATAATAATAATAATAATAATAATATTTTATTGGCATAAGTGAAAACTTTATTTTCAAATTTCAGTAGAGTAGGCCTGAAGTCTAGAACTATCCCTCGTTAAGTCAACAATAATTGTCTTACAAACTGAAATTTGCCAACAAGTTGCCCAAACACAAAGTCGGCTCAGCACACTCCTCGATCCACCTTAAATTTCTCACGGAAAGTAGCAAGTCGATCTAACTTTTCTTAAGAAATGATTGCAAGTAATTATAAGTTGTCTTCACTTTGGGATCGATCTCGAACTCTGTGAAAGACCGTCTTCTTGATAGAGACTTACATTTAACGTTCCATTCAATTTCATGCTTTGTATTTGTAGTTTACTAAAGTGTAAGTCGATAAAGTTGTTTGTAGTGAAGCCAATGAAGTTGATTGCTTTATGGCGGGTACAAGTGTGAAATAAAAAGGAGAGTAAAAAGGAGAGTACAAGCATATATATCGTTAATATATGTATAAGTGAATAAAAATTATTTCACTATACTTTTAAGTAAAACATGTAATATGTTAAATTTGGGTGGAATACTAAGAACGGGCTTTCTACAAGGTTGTTTCTGCTTTTTTGCGGAATAAAGTGTAAGGAAAGTCTATATATTATGTATTTGTATATCTCCTAGCATCTTAAATATAGAGTTCAGTATATTTATAATATTCTCAACATGTTTGAGATTAGAAATACATGAAAATTTCTTACATACTCTACATACTTGTATATCCCATGCAGATATATATAACTGAAGCTTTATTTTTTATAATAGAAGATGCAAATACCAGCAAATAGTTTAGTTTTTTATTTTGTCATTTTTTATTTGGTTGATAAAATATAATATCGCTTTCGTTTAGGGAAATAAGTATCACTGATATTATTTTAAATAACTCTCCAAGTTGACTTCAAACCCATTAGTATTGCTTGTATGGTCACAAGTCATTCTTGTACGGAAAGTAGAAAATTCCATATAAATAATACTTTAATATAAATAAAAATGTATGAGCAAAACAAAGTACTAAAATGAAATCATTATAACATTGTAATATAAAGTACATATATTCCAGTAGTACTCCGCTCCCCGCTCCCCGCTCCCCGCTCCCGCTCCCCGCTCCCGCTCCACGCTCCCGTTCCCCGCTCCCTGCTCCCCGTCGCCGCCAGCGCGCTGCTCTCTCATACAACGGCGCACGGCGTACATTGTCACATTCAATAAAATAATGAGCGCAGTTTTTCTCTATTTTCCGTATTAATCTGAATATACGTAACATATCTGTATATGTATGTATTGTATATATGTATGTATTTTATATATGTATGTATGTATGTACTCGTATGTATATGGGAAGATATGTGTATATGTTTCTTTTGATTCAGAGGCACGCTATTGTTCTTTAATGATGATATATTTCGTGAGTCTCCAATTTGTCTCTACGGAGTAGATACTTGTTAGCGTCTTTGCAATTTTATAATTAACATACATTATGTTCGTGTATTATCGTACTCGCATGTTACTTTCCATAATAATAATGGCGTCTATACTTAGATAGAAAGAGATGCTAAGTTATTTCCGTCGTGAAAGCGAATTTTTCATGGTTTATTTCATTTATTCCGGGTTAATGAATTATATGAAATGATAAAATATATGATTTTCCCAAGTAGTAATAGCACACGCCAACTCATTAAAATGTATTAATATCACAATGGCGTCTTTAAGTATATATATATATATATATATATATATATATATATATATATATATATATATATATATATATATATATATATATATATATATATATATATATATATATATATATATATACATATATACATATATATATATATATATATATATATATATATATATATATATATATATATATATATATATATATATATATATATATATATATATATATATATATAAATACTAAAAATTTAAGTTTTCCTTCTACATCCTTTAAAATAAATAATTCTAATGGAGATAATGCAATTATAAACTAATGTTCATATATTTTAGCTCTTATATGAAACCGGGAGCAAAAGCTTGTTATGTAAGTATAAAATACAATGTTTAAAGCTTTCTGTAAAATGGTGGAGCTTAAACCTAATTGGAGGAACTTAAACCTTAGTTAACAAAGACGTGATGTTAGGAATATACTGCGAGTACGAGTGAGCCTCTCGTTGCAAAATATGAGAATATAACGCTTAAAGGGAAATGTTGTAAATAATAATTGTATGGACATTTTTTAATCAAACTTTCCATATTTGAATTTGTATATTATTTTACTTTTCTGTAGAGAGAATGTAAGGTTTTCTATATTCCGCCTAAACTCGAGATTTTGTTGTTTATAACTAACATCTATACCGGCGGCGGACACTTTTCTTCATTTTACTTTACTTTGTATATTATGGAAATCTAACACGACACGTAGATATCAATATTTTAGCTTGATCTTAATCAATTTCTTTTGTTTTATAATTATTAATTCTCATTTGATATCTGAATTTGTTTCGTGGTGTGATATTTTTTAATTTGTGTTTAATGCTGTTGGTGTTGCTGTCAAAGCCAATAGGGCTTAGGGCAACAAGAACAACACCAGATGGGGAGGGAAGAGGGTACTCTGACCCTGAAAAGGAGCAAGTACTACGTGGCTGCTTAAGAGGAGTCCTCCTCGGCGGCATGGGCGTCCCCTGCAGGACTCAGACTTCTGCTTGGGGCAGCGTGCTGGGCTTGGGGGATATTATTGATGTGTCTTGAAATCATCTTATAGTTAACGCAGTTGGTGCGTATGCAATATATGTATGTACGAATACATATGCGTAAAATTTGGAGTTGGATTCTATCACTTGATACCATACTATAATGTGGGACTACTTTAAGATTCCGTAAAAAAAATCAAAATTTAATCATCATGAAATCTGCAAACTACTATTAAAAACAAATACATTAATAAGAAACAACGTAATTGAATTACCGGAGAAATGTTTCATACAGAACAGTATACTAAGATATAGTATAATATAATGTAATATAGAACACAGTAGTAGTACGGTGGCGGGGGACGACGCGCCGTGTAATTATACTCGTAGTACGTGCGGAACGACACTGAGGTAATGGAATGCAAACAATGCCCGGGGCTATCGCTATCGGGACTTGGCTACTGGCGCAGACTTGAGACAAATATACGATATATTTCATATTGCAAGTAGAATCAGTTTTGTCTAGTATGATGCGACGCATAGTTCCACGACGCATCCAGGACGAGGAATCTTGGTTAAATGAATGACAGAAGAGAGCAAAGTGTCTTAACCAAGAAGAATCCAAGTGGATTCTGCAAAAATAAACATAGCATCGAAGAAAGATTTTCAAAGAAAATTATTTGAAAAAGTATATTAGAAAAGTACTGTCCACATTCTCGTACATATACCAAACATTTTAATATTTACTATTCATTCGATTCCAACCGATCGTCAATTATATTTATTTTATTATATTTAAAGTGCAATTCCACACTAAAGAAAAAAAGAACACGTATAAAAATGTTACTTCGTTAAAATATTTTATATGTTTTCTAAAAATGTTTTTTTTTTATTTAGATATGAGATGATAGCCTGACTGACGGACACGAGTAATGTGTATCTCAAAAGAACAAAACGGAAACACTTTGATGTCCGTCTGTCCGTCTGTCTGTCAAGACCATTTTCTCCAAATCTCGTAAAGGAATTAGGCTGAAATTAGTATCAAATATTAAAATTAATCGAACACGCACAGAAAAAAATGTATGTTTATGCTTATTTTTTTCGCATTTTGTATGAAAATCGTCGCTTTACTTCCCGTTTACCTAGAGTTATGATATTTGGCAATAAGTTAGAATTTATAGTACAAGCAAAGGGATCAATCTGAATATTGGATATTTAGATTTATTTAGATATTTCATTAAAAAGATTTCTTTTATGAAATATCTAAATACAATTACAAGCCAATACTGTAGTTCATTTCATACAAAATAAGTGCTACGACCGTAAATTTTAGTTTTTGGCAAACTTAAATTCTTTCACAACTCTTATTAGTAGTACCTCATTGACCGACCGAGCGAGTTACCGAGTACTTTACGGCACATACGAAGGGATAAATCACAAAATTGATAAAATTTATAAGTTTAACACAGAAGGAAACTATTACAAACATATATTTGAAAAATTTCATATAAAATTTGCAAATAAAGGTTTGTAAATTTTTATAAGTAGTATTTTTTTACTCGCCGCAATATTCACAATCATAAAATTGGTACCGAACCCTCAGTGTGCGAGTCCTACTCGCACTTAACCAATATCTTTTCTATCAGAATATAGAACATAATATTTATAAGATTATGTATCAAATACTGCTAGCCTAGCTGCTGAAAGCTGAAAGGAATCGTATATTTTAAACCGCACGTCTGCTCTGCCGCAGCCAGGACTATCTTTGCTAATAATGTGTACAGTGGAGCTGTATCACCTGTTGTTTGTTCCGGAGGTCTTCTCGCTGTGCTGTTCTTATTACCCTTAGCAAACGCTCGTAGATAGTTACAAGCTATGGTAATATTCGTACTGATTTGAAGGAAAAGTTGAATTCTACGGAATAGTTGAATTCTATTCTATATTTAGTTTTTGTTTTTGTTTATATTAATGAAGTTTTTAAAGCGTAAAGCTTGGAAACCATTGACTTGGACTAATACTTTCCTGTCTTTTAACTAATGATTTTGTTGAAGTTTGCCGTCGTGGCACAGCGTCTGATTGTAAACACGACACATGAGTGTTCAAATCCCACTCGTGAAGCTAAAAAAAATGTGTTTTATATAAAATAGTACAACGTATAGCTAATTATATAAAAAAATATATTGCCGTTTGAGTCGTCCACAGTTTATGCACACATTTAAGATTTTCTAGAAAACGTATTCAATATTTTTATCATTTTTAAAGAGCTAATTTACTCTTAGGATACTTACTTTTAATATTAAACTTATATAAAATAATATAATGAAGAGAATAATATAAACGCAATATTTGTTAATGTAATATTTTATATAGTTAAAACAAGTTTAAAACGTAACTTACACATAAAAACACTACACAGAAAACTTACACTCACAGTAGTTACTGAAGGGTGTACTTTAAACGTTAAATTACATCTGATTTTTCTGAGACTTTTAAGTTAGCGCAAGGATATAGCTACTATGATATTAATACTGGCGGATATGGTAATTGATTGAAGAAATGTTAATAGAATAAACATTTAAATTCTTTATTCACTTAGGCCATTAAAAGACCTTGTACAGAGGGAAATTATATAAAATGTCACTAGTGTTACTTTAACAGGAAGTAACTAACGGCTTAAGGGTAGAAACTGGCTTAGGAGGTACCGGCTGAGAAAAGTCGACAACTGTTTTAAAAATTAATGCGACAGGCGGCAATGTGGCGCAGTGGGACAGGGTTAGAGCTCTGACATTGCGATGCAAACATGATGACGACTATATATATATATATATATATATATATATATATATATATATATATATATATATATATATATATATATATATATATATATATATATATATATATACGTATGAATAATTGGAACCTATTTTATTCTTTTTTTTATGGTCAAATTTCGATGACAATAAGTAGTAAATGGCAAGAATCATAAAGTCTACGTGAACGAAGTTGCAAGCACCGGCTGGTAATAATTAATAATACAATGCCACTTATAATAGACAATGAGCATGTAATAGAATGCCTCGTTGCTCTATTATCAAATATTAGCTGATACAAGAACTGGTGTCGAGTTCCGTTCCTCTCAACAAAATTTCCACGTCAAATTCTAATTATAATGACAAACCACTACACTGCTGAATATTTATACTAAAAATATTTATCGTGAAATCTTAAGTTATTTTATTTTTATAAGAAGTTGCGAGGGAACTTGGTAAGTAGCGGTTGCCGAAACGAGCGCCTCGGGCGGTGTTCGGAGAAAGTCTTGAAGCTTTAAAGATAGACTCATTTACGAGTATCTGTTGCTTTTTGTATACATTACGTACGTACATATATATGCCCAAATAAATATACATATATATGGAAAACATATAAACTCCTTAAAAAGTATTTTAGCCTCAAATACTTTATGCTTATATGTATACGAGTATAGTTTTTATGGACGGTACAAAATTTTCATATTCCACACTTACACTTTAATTGTTCAACTTCAAATATTGGAATACAAAATTAATCCTGTAAAAGGGTTTTATATCAAATTTGATTTAATAATTTATGCAATAAAGAAACAAATAATTGCGTTTGTATTGTATATTTAAAAGAAAGAAATTAATAAGAAAATGACTCTTTTGTGGAAATTATTAAGCGTTATGAGCATTTTCCGTTTATATATAAAAATTAAAGATCTGGAACACCTCATGGAAAACGATAATGTAAGTAAATGATATATGAGCAATAATGTCCACAATAACAGACTATTCCCTCTCCCAGCGCTACGTACTTACTGATTAAGTAGACCAAGGAGCCATAATAATATTGTTTACGACACGGGTGTTTCACCGTCGTGTGAGCTCCGTGTACGCGGCGTACGGGAACCGGTACCAGTGTATTGTCAGATTTATTACTCTCGTTTATTTAGTTTATTTCGTTGTTTGCTCGCGGCTGTAAAGTAAAAAGTAAAGTAATCTTACATATTACATGGTACATACTCGTATTTCACAAGAAGCAGATTTTTATGAGCTATTCATTCATGCCATTATTTTTCACTAGAGCAACGTTTGTTCTGTTATATAATATTATGTATGTATAATGTATATAGAATAATATAGCTGTCTGTCTGTGGTAAACGAAGTTTTTTTTTAATGCTTTTTCCGATATTCTTCAAATATTTACTTTTAAATAAGTTTTGGAACTATAAAATTATTCAAAGTTTTTGACAGCAAGGTGACTTTCAGTCAAAAGATTGCGACACACTTGCAGAATTTCTATGTAAAAAAATAGTAAGCTTTACAACCGGACAAAGGGTCGTCAGACTACAAAGTGCTCGGCCCTTTATTTAAAACGATTTTGTTTTTTGTATTTCACAATTCAAGTACTGAAGCAAACAAAAATATCGTCATCTACAGTATATAAGTACATACAATGGTTTGAGGGTCCATTCTATAAACAAAAATATTGTCATTTAAATAATATATTCATTTTTCCTTTCTAAAGAGACGTGACATTGAAGACTAGGCGAAAATGTTTCAGATTTAGTTAATTTATTGAATGATTTTAGTTAATTTTCGACTAAAGGCATTTAAACCTGGTACAATATACTAGACAATGTATATTCTATTGACTATATAAAATGGAGAACCTTTTTGTCACCAGCTCTCTCTCTCTCTCTCTCTCTCTCTCGCTCTCTGTGAAGCCACATTGTACAAAAAAAGTAATGATATTTAAATTTTTACACAATTTACACAAGTTAATATTAAAACGTTCGTCTTATCTCCTTACATCGATTTCTTCTAAAGAAATTAATTAATAAGTTTTCAATTTTCATTAATTTTATTTGAAGAGGACGACGAAGAGACAAATGGATCCTTACAATAAGAGGTCGCCTAATTAATTGGGGATTTGCACGACTCGCCGCGGCGCCAAGTCTCACGGCGAACGGTTAAAAATTTATTTTATTCTTAGGATTGTATTTTGATCCTTTGTTTTCGTTTTGGTATTTTTATATTTATTGACATTGAGGTACAGGAAGTTGATACACACAAAAAAAATTATATTTTTAATTAAAAATTTTAATATTTTTTAGGTTCTTAAAAATTCATTCCCCCAGTATGGACTGAACTCGCAACCACCACTTTATAGTCAGATATTGTCTCATTGCGCAATCGCCATCCCCCCCAGCTTAATGATTGGCTACCACTACCCCTTAAGGAACTATTTCAGTTCTATGACGTCATCTTGAAGGCACCATCTTAAATCGCCAACTGTCATATATCTATCTAACTTAACACTATTTTGTAAGTTATTAAACTATAGGTACCAGGAAAATATAAAGCTTAAATATTTCTTTGATTTAAGTAGTAAAATTATATTCATAATAGAATCTAGATAATTATAGTCAACATTTATGAATCTGGTTTAACACAATGCTAATGACATCTGGCCATGGAGCACGTGTTGTAACTAAGAGAAGTGTCTAGTCACTTCATCTTTCACTTTCTCCTTAAATCGAAATACTACATATTCCGTAGCGGAGAAATCAAAATAATTCGTCACTGACACTGTGGGATCTTACACTTGTGAATAGTGCAGGTTACATCGCCATACTCGTATATAGTCACTACATAATATCCTCACTCAAACTAATAATAATAATAAACTTTATTCACTACCATTTACAGTTTTAGTCAAACTGTATTTTAGAGTTAAATAGCAACGTATATAGCCGAGTTGATAAATGTGCGAGTTTAACGACGCTTGATCAATCACCGGCCGGCGGAGGCGGCGGCGGCGGGGAGCTCCGTGCTCGAGGCTCGGGTACAGACCGCTGATAAAATAACCAGAATGTATTTAATTTATCCTCGCACGCAGACGCACGTGACGCAGTGGGGAAGTCTCTCGAGAAAACGCGATGGATATAGGTTGAAGCACCGTCAGGGAATTTGGATGTCCATTTTCCCTTGTTTTAGTTTTAGATATACAGAGAACGGGGTGTTCCACCACTAGGCTATGGGATGCGGGACAAAGCGAGAAGCTTTTTAGTTATGCTTTTTACTCCATTTGGTTCTCATCGTATGTTAACTTTTATAACAGCAACTGGGTCATGGTAATGCTTCAATTAAATTCGTTCAGAATTAAATGAAATACTACACATTTCAAGCTAAACGTTTGACGAGATTACGACTTAATTTCTTGTATTATGTATTATCTTTATATTTAAAATATTCTCTATTTTTTCCAATTAACATTTAAGCTGTACTAAGCACTTTCATTGAAGATACATACACATAGGTATAACGAGCAGTGTCCATGCAGCTTTTAGACATCGATTAGGGTCAAGGTTGGAAACAAAATCAATAAACTATTACGAGTGGCTTGCGATTCCCTCTGAAAGAGGTGAGAATCATTCGTCATCGTTATTTACCAACATTCTTCTTGATATAAATATTTCAATGAAATACAAATGTTAATTATTTTACTAAAATTTATATTTATTTATTTAGCTTCACGGTGTATCTTGTACATAGCAAGGGTAGGCAGAGGGAATTATAGATTGAAGGAACCTGGTGTTAGGACACCCCCTTCCCCTCTTTCCGTCATTGGCATTGCGCTTTGTGTGGCGGAACTCAACGCCACACTTTGTCTTGTTGCCGAAGCGAAGAAAATGAAAATAATTCATTCTCCCCGTTACTAAAATTGATATTAACATGAAAGTGCGAAAATAACTAAAAACTTTACTCTAAAGCCTAATCCACGTCCCACTCCACCAGTAACACTGATCGTATTAAGATACCTCCAGGGCCGCAGGTAATATTAAACTAGCGAGTTATCTGTAGGGTGGAGGTGTCCCGCGGGAAATGTTTCGGAAAAAGCGCACTGCGGTGTGTCGCGTCTACCGGAGACCTAGTCCGAGAGGTGGTTGGTTGGTGGTGGAAACCAGTAAAATATTATAAATAAATATTAATGTGTTATATTACTTATGCGTTTGTCTTGTATTTATTTTATATCTTTACTCATCTCTAGTAGTCAGCTGATTAGGCAAGGGTTTAAGTAAAGCTAAGATACTCTAATCTCTAGTATTCTTAACAATATTTTGTGATATGTGGTGGAAATTTTGGATTTTATTACTAAAATTAACCCAAACGTAGTCCATAGAAGCTCTAAATAAATATAACATAAGCTTACTTACATATATATATATATATATATATATATATATATATATATATATATATATATATATATATATATATATATATATATATATATATATATATATATATATATATATATATATATATATATATATATATATATATATATATATATATATATATATATATATATATATATATATATATATATATATATAAAAGGTTCTATTTGCCAACAGACAATATCCCAGACGATCGTTAAATAGAAGAATAAATATTTATCAATAGGCTCTCTCCGCCCACTCTGAGTACGGGATATGCTTGAAGATTTATATAGAATTATATATAATTATTATATATTGTTGCTTGTATTTAGTGTGTCCTACAATATAAACGGGATAGAACACTCGTCATCCGATACAGTCTTTACTATAGATGTAACTTTATATCAAGTGACGAGAGAAATTTGTAAAATACAAAATCTCTACAGCTTCATTGGTGAAAAACCGAATTAACACAAAAAGCCACATACAGAAGTAAACAAATAAATAAAACATGAATCTCGAAGCGAATGGTAACTTTGTTACGAAGCAAATATGCGCATATATATTTGCTGCATGATATTGTACTGCATATTCGATTCATCTGATAATGATATTTTTAAATATACTTAAAAATGTTGCTTAAAAGTACAGAAATAGAACAAACCTACTATTGCCTCTTAAGCATTATACGAGTATGTTTGAGGGAGACGAGTTTTTGACGCACAACAAATTATATTTACATAGTACGTGTCGCATTTAAAAGAACGTTATATAACATATTTTTTTTTTACCGTTTTGACGCACATCAGCCGTTCAAATTCACGACGAATGTTCGTCAGAATTCCACTCAAGAGAAGTTTTTATTTACTGGATCTAGAGAGACAAATGGCAGCGTTGTGGGTTACATCACCGAGACATCCCTGTGAACTGTGACTGCATTATGTCAGAGCTAGGAGATGATAAAAAGCCTGATATGCAGCGTTGGTAAGAGGTGTCAAAATATTTTAGCTATGGAAGCTTCACTTGGTGGTATTAGCGAAGAATTAATAGTATTAGAATTATTACAGTAATAAGTATTATTACATTACATATAAGTAGTCACACTATAGAATTGTTGTGTTTGTCTGACAGAGCAACATCTCTATTAACATGTGAAATACCAACGTTTTGAACCTGGAGGCGAAAATATAGTTGCAACTAACCATTCTTATTCTTCGTGTACAGTTTTGTATGCGCTACTCATATACTGTCTATTATTATCATTTCTCAAGTGAGAATCGAATTATCTATTATACGTGTACAGTATTTATACGTTTAGGAAATTTAAATAAATGTAATCACTGTAAAATATACGTGTATAATATTTTATGTTAAACTCAAACCAAAAACACATGAGTAAAGTGAAGTGGACTTTAAAATTTTTAACGACTGTCATAGAAAATAAGAGAATATCCCATTATAAGTTACAAAATTTCAAAGTTTCCAACTCCGCTCGAGGGAGAATGGAATAAATGAAGTTATTGCATGTGAACATATTTATATTAAGCTCTCCAAGCCTGTAGAGGACAGAAGTGAGTCCAAAAACTTTGTTTTATGTTTTAGTATCATAAAGAGATATTTGATTTTTGCGATAATTTTACAAATGTAAATTATGAATCGCGATACTTATTATAAGTATAAGTTTAAGCTCTCTATAAACCTATTCCTAGTCAGTTCGTTAGTGAGATCGAAGTCTTTATACTTTATACTTTTAAATTCAGATTAATAATAAGGATATTTGTTTCTAATGGAAGTAAATAGTACTTATACTGCCTTACTACCTATTCTTTACTACTATTCTTATTTAGGATTCTAGAGTAGAGAAAGCTATCCGGTCTGAATGAAAAATATCAATATCTTCCGTGATTTTATGTGTGTGTGTGTTCCTCATATGTGTCCAATCAGTAGCTGAAACTAAGATTGTGAAAGGTGTGGATTTCTTACTTCACAAGCTCAATTGATTTGCTGGTTGTTATGTATCTCTATGCTCTTGCTACTAAGCGCTTCACGTATGATATCTAGTACTTTGTCAGGTATCTAAGAGTATCCTATAGACCTATAGACCCGACCCGTACGCGTTCAAAACTAACACGTATCAGGTAATGTTTCCAAAAATTTAAATATTTTTTCGCATTATACGTGAAATAAAAAAAGCTTGCAAGTAAAATAGCCTTTACTAAAAGTTTTCTTTATTTTTTTACAACTTTGTGTTGAAACTAAAACGAGTGTTACGTTTGCTTTAACTAAGGATTGAGCGAATGAAATGAAAGAAGTTTTGAAAGCTCAATTTAAAAGTTCTTTCTGAGATTTCACATGCGTTTCAGGAATTTTCAGCTTAAGCAGGACTTAGTGCTGGTGTAATTGCTTGAAAACTTCGTGTGTATGCACCCCACGTGCTCGCCTGCACTGTACGCTTCTTTGTCATAAACGAAACAAACAGAAAACCTTTTATTTCTTGCACAAAAAATATAATAATAAAAAATAAATATTAATATTAAATAATAATAAGTTTAATTATCAAAATCCTTAAAAAAAAGTATAATATTTTTTTAAAGTAATATTAATTAAGTGTGTGAAGTGGAAGGCCTCCTCCAAGGAATTCCATTAATTTCGATGTTGTGCTGTTTGCATCGATGATTGTTTTTCTACTAGCTATGTATGTAATAGTCCTTATTCTTAATAATTCCCTATTTCCCTAAGTCAATTATGCGACTCTATTAGACAGACGTGAAATTTTTGATTTCAGTTAACTTGCAACATTCGCGCGTGACACTTGCCATTAGAGCCTGATTCATTTAAAGTAAATATCGTATAAAGTTTACATTAATTAATAAATTCATCCTCTTTAAAAAATACTTAAAAGCAAATCCTTCTAATGGTACGTCCTCCCCTTTATTTTTGGCATAGATTAGTGATTGAGTGATTTGAGTGATTCTTTTTAGTAGTATTTTTCTTTTTATTTTAGCAGTGTACTTCCTAAGCTAGTATAAGTTGACAAGATTTTGATATTCTTTGTTGGTTTGTAGACTTTTATTGTTGATCCTAATGTAGAGCTTGGAATCCTATTATTTGTAATTTTCTATTCCTACTTTACTTTATGTCAAAGAATATTTCCGTCTGTTCGATCTAGTAAAACAAATAATAATGTTCTATTGTAGAATTTTAGACTCGGTTATTTTAGTTAAGGCTATGAAAGCACAATTGACTCCTAGATCATCTTCTACGTGACTGGCTTGAATTAAAATTCAAAAAAATACCTTACAAAATATAATTAATACTATAAATAATAACATCAGATGCGCGTCGGCGCCCACCTGCGATGCGATTAGTCACTTGACGGTAGAGATATCGCCTTGTAGAGCCGTCGCCGATATACATACACATATATATACACATGTGTCATATATATAGCTTATTAATTATAGTTTGATAAAATATCTTTCTAGTATCTGTTCAGGACTATTATCAGTTCATTTCCAGAACGTACTTCAAAGGCGTCTCTACTAATATTCCGAATTTGGTTTGGTAGAGAGACGAGCTCGAACACTGGAGGAGACTTAATCTTGGGACACAAGTCTCAAGTACAGCTCCGAGCTACTCTCCCTGCATTGAATGGGATGAGCACCTTTACAGTAAATTTAAGGAACTATAAGATTATTTTTTCTATACACGTTAATGCAAGTAGTTATAAATGAGATTTTACTTAAAAAAATAAGTAAGGAACAAAATACTGACACATTTGTACACGTTTATGACAAGCGATGCGTAAATTACTAATTGGCTTCCCCGAACTTCATTTTCTTCAATTTTATAGCCATTGCCATACTACAATTTATTATTTCAATTATTTTTACATTTGGCCGATACCGATAACCGCCAATCATATTGAACAACATTTATCAATTTTAAAAATGCAGTTTCATATTATCACCAACGACAAAAACGAAACAGGTTTCAATTCACCACGTTTATTTTTTTATATGGCCAATTTTTTATAATTCTTATTTAATAGACAATCTGAAGGTATAGTCCTTCGAAGTTCGTCCCATAGATCGTCCCATTTTAATTTTTTCATCGACCTAAAATATGTCTATGAAATATATTTGACATATTGTTTTTACTTTTTCTATACTATAGTATAGAAGATGTTTTTTGTATATATATATATATATATATATATATATATATATATATATATATATATATATATATATATATATATATATATATATATATATATATATATATATATATATATATATATATATATATATATATATATATATATATATATATATATATATATATATGTATATATACCAAAGAAAAATTGAAATGACCGTTAATATATAATAAATTACAATAATATTTCATATTGAAGTAATTAAAACAAAATTGGAAGCGTAGCTAAGCTAAGGCCGACCGCAGCCGGCGCGCCGTCAAATAGTTGTAGGAATTAATTAATTTCATTCATCAAAGAAACTTTCGCCAATTCATTTATTATATTGACGTAAGTACTCGAATACAGTGTCAAATATTTTAGTTTGTAAGCGAGAGAACCGAGAACTGTTCCAGTCTAACAGATATCCATGGTTTTCCATTATGTAAATAGAAGCATAAGTAGTGTTTTTTTTTTTAATTCATAATATATAAAGACCATATGCATGGAAATATAAATGAAGATGATGATGCTGAGGTGGACTTGTGGCGTAACTCGGGCTGACCGCGTACGCAACGCATTCGTTCGAGATAATCTTGGGGTCCATGACGTAGCGGATAAGCTCCAAGAGTGTCGTCTTAGATGTTATGGCCACGTCTTGTGTCGGCCTAGGAACTACGTCGGAATAAAATGTCTTGATATGCCTGTCCCTGGAGTGAGACCCCCGGACGCCCAAGGAAGCGATGGCTGGACGTCGTGACGCACGACATGAGAGCCAATGGACTAACCACTGAGATTGCTCAAGACCGTGCAAAGTGGAGTCGATTAAGCAGGAAAGCAGACCCTGGCAGTAGGCCGGGATAATGTTAAGTAGAAGAAGATGCATAGAAATATAAATATATAGAAATATAATTTATACGTTCATTTGGAACTAGTGACAATCATCACACTCTATCATACCTCTATATGAGTGTGAGTATATCTCTGTATGAGTTATATATTATATATAACTCCATCTTGATTTATAACTCTATTTTTAATATTTTTCAACTGATGATATAATCGTCTACTTATTTACCTAGGCTTCTACCAGCCTCCATCTAAGTTAACTTAAAAAATATATATATCCTGTTAAATTCGAGCTAAAATATTTTTTTTAATTTTACATAATACATTCCGTACAATGCGGGAAAGCATTAACCGGCTTTCTGAAAGGATGAAGCTTTATATTCGCAGACTTCTTTATGTATATGAATCGATTTTTCATTCATTTGTCAACCGAATATAACAAATATATCGATTGATATCCCATCATCGCCACGTCAGGAATTGATGATCCCAACAAATGGAGGGAAATCTTCACATTTTATACGCACGGCATGGATCTGTGTGTTTCATATAATTTCTTACTTAACCCTCTTCTTCCCCGTTACGTCCAATACTTTAAGGTCGCCTCTTGTACATTTTTTTCTGTGTTATTTTTGCTGCCAAAAAAGCATATTATTATTATTAATCATAATTAAATATATTATTATTATCATTTCATATTAAAAATATTTTTGCCACTTGTGGTCATCATCTGTCATGAATTTCCGCACCGGCGGTTTTAAAATCTTTTTTATATTGACATTACTTAGGAGAATGCCTATGTATATGAGTACTTAGTTGTTTACACCTGAAATAATTTATACTCTTCATTCCTACAAGTTTTTAGTTCTAATAGATTTAAATATTTGAGTGTAAAAGTAATAAATTATTTTTGTTGTCTCGCCCTGGCAAGGAAACTGTAGCAGGGAATCATTTTTAATTAATTAGTATCATGACACTTATATTTCTTAAATTTGACTATTTTCGCCTGGACAGGGCGTCCTGGCTGGTAGGGTGTTGGAGGGTGTCGGCGGGTGTCGGCAAGTGGGGGGTTCAGCAGCCAACGCTTTGTCAGTTCGTTGTAAAGGCTAGGCCGATTCTGTTCTCTTAATTTATTGATCACCTTCGCTCTTAATAATTCAAATACGTGAGTTAGGTGCGTGTCTTTATAAATTAACTTTATATAATAATATTATCTTGATGGTATCTGTCACTAACCGCAAGGTCAGCAGGCAATTAGTACCTATATGTTAGGCAAAATAAAAAATTAAACTGATTGCAGCTTGTTGATAAGTACTGAAATTAAAATTTTATACATATGTATGGGGTTATCGTGGTGCAAAGCAATGATTGAAATCATGCGCCAAAAAAAAATAATTAAACTATCGCGTTAATATTCCAGAGGAAAAATGCGCAGTCAACGTTATTAATATTCAACATCGAGCTACCGGAATAAGAGGAGAAGAAGCAGGTGGGGATCGCGGGGGTTGCATTGGGGGGGGTGGGGGCGGCGTGTTTAGTGGGGGCTGATCCAATTTGAAGCCGTGTGTGAACACAGAACACTGGCAATACCTTTGATAGTTGTAATTTCAGCTCCTATCAAACACCAATTGCATTGCGTTTGTACTACAAGTTACTTAGAGATCGATGACGAGCTTGTTCACTCATTTTCAATTTAGGTCTTAGTAAAGATTACTTATATGGTAAGTGTGAAGCCTCCTTGGAGTATTTACAGTTTTTATTTTAATATTTTTTCATGATAGACGTCTACGTAATATATTTTCACAGTACATCGTTATTACACTATGTTGCTAATTATGTGATATATTTATGAACTACCTTCGAGAACCATGAGTAGAATTCGCAAAGGAACTATATAGTAGAATACGACTATTATAGAATAATTATTCTTGTATAATATAAGCATTTAACAACACATTATCTAGAGCCTCTTCTCTCCACCTACTATATATTTAAACCCTGAAGCCAGAGTAAAATCTGAAGCGAGAGAAGTGTTAGGTGCTGAAAACCATCTCCTAAGTTTTTTCCTTACGTTTTTAGTCCTTACTGATACAGCACATATTGTAGAATTAGCATTAATTCGCTTTAAGCACTGTTTATTAAAACTAAAAAGAAATATTCATATAATAATTGACATATATGATGATATGTCAATATCGTTTAATACAACGTTTAATACAAATTAATACAATTTAATACAAAGTAAACAATATATTAATTTACTATAGATGTTTTTGACTAATATTATTATTTATTCGGTTTATTCAACTTGCATGCAAATGCATGCAATGTTATATTTAGAGATTTACGTTAAGCATATGCTACTGAAGAAGCATCAGATATCTGAATCGTTTATGTAAATATCTTTCTCGTGGTCGGGTAAGTGGCTAAAGGGTGGCCAAGAGATAAAGTTTCTTTATAGCTGTATAGTAGATACAAGTATGTCTGCTCCACTCGAACTTAACGAGTTTTGTGCGAAACAAAACATATTTCAATGTGCGGTATAACTTAATTACTCGAAGCGTAGGTTTAATTGAATTACAAAATTAAGGTTTGCGCTTGTTCATAGAAACTTGTTTGTATTCTAAAGTACAGTGGTTATGTTTCCGTTGTAGCTCAGTTAAGAATTGTTGACATATAGTTGTGGGTTCGAATCTGTGCATGGAGACATGGGGGTATATGCTTTTGTAAATTATTCTCATTCGTTCTTAATGCAGATAAAAATTGGGGCAAAATGCAGAACAATATATTGTATCATTTGGTTCTCCCTACTTCTACCTACGATGCTATATTGATCCATAAATTAAATAATTATTATGATTGAATTGAGCGTAATATGCCGAGTATGAGTACATAGTACCTAGTACCTATATATGTACATAATATGTATGTATGTATATATGTATGGATGAATATAGAGCATTACACGATATAGTTATAATAAATTCTTCTTGATACCCGATTCATTTTTATTGACTTGTTTTTGTAGGAAATGATATGTCTCCGCTATGATTATTTATGCTTACAAAAGTCCTATCCTCCTGTCAGCGCGACGTCGCGCCCTCTCGCCCTCGCGCCCTCGCGCCCGCCTAGTGTCTGCCTGAGGGACATGTGACGCACGAGTATACATAAATATATTTGTTCTTTTCGTAAAAGCATATAATGTATTAAAATAACAACATACAATAAAGAATGAGTATTTCAATATGTTATTAAAACAATAAGAATTATTAAAACTAAAAGCTTCAGATAACAGCTGGTTATTTGTTGAGGCGTCTCGTACTTTATTAGTATTTACATACTTATTGTATACTGTGGTATATAATACTGTATATACTAGTAGAACGGTGAAGTATGAAACGTATTGACGAATTTGTAATTCCGGCCAGATGACAACGGGGCAACTTCGGGGATGATGGCTCAGTAGGTGACGGGTCCGGACATGAAGGCGCCGGGGATGGTGGCTCAGGAGGTGATGGGTCCGGAGATGGAGGCTCAGGAGGTAACGGATCCGGAGATGGAGGCTCAGAAGGTGATGGGTCCGTAGATGGAGGCTCAGGAGGCGCCGGGAATGGTGGCTCAGGGGGCTCCGGGGATAGTGGCTCAGAAGGATCTGGAGATGGAGGCTCAGGCGGCTCCAGTGATGAAGGCTCAAAAGGCTCTGGGAATAGTGACTCAGGAGCCTCTGGGGATAGTGGCTCAGGAGGATCTGGAAATGGAGGCTCAGGAGGCTCCGGGGATGGTGGTTCAGGCGGCGCCAGGGATGGTGGTTCAGGAGGATCTGGAGACGGAGGCTCAGGGGGCTCTGAGGATGGTGGCTCAGGAGGCTCCGCTGATGGAGGCTCCGGGGATGATGGGTCAGGAGGCTCTGGAGATGGTGGTTTAGGAATAAAACTGAATAAAGAATTATCTGGTTTCAGACGTATAGAAAAACGATCAATAATACAGGTAACATATTAAAAGAGAATGTAAACCTATATTTTTTTTTATTTGACTGAATAATATGTGTAATTTTAAGTCTCCAATATTAAATATATTAAATAAGTTGTATAAAGTAAAAAAATAAAAGTAAAATTAGCCAATGTTTTTTTAGGTTGACGACTATTCTGGAAGAGTGTCACGTAGAGCCATACTAAGATTTATGGGGCAGACCAGAGACGACGTCAGCAAAGTAGTTTGTGTCACTGCTAAGTACGAAGGTAATTAAACATTCTGACGATTGATAAAACATAAAATCCAGTTTTTTTCCGACTCTCTTAGAAGTTCAGGAAATCCTCTTTTAGTTCTTCCTTATACTCAAGGGCCCTCCCTACAAGCCAAATTACAGATTTCATTCAGTAACGAGGGAGTGAAGAATTGAGCCAAGAGTTTTCTGTCTTTAGTAAGATCACGTGATACGAGTAGATGAGAAATATTTTTTTAAATCATTATTGATTTAATGTTTTTTTTTCATATTCTGTAAATTGTTACAAAATACATGGACTCTAGACTTTATTTACTTTACGCGAATAATTAGCAATGAAAATAGCAGCTACTAAATATGTATACTTAAATATTTATAATTTAATATTAAAAGCAATCATCACGCACTACATAATTGCGCGTTCGATCTTGAAGAAGCAAAATATAATATTTTATTTAGATAAATATCTGGTATTGCGTTTTTTGCCACCATTCGTGTAATGACACAAGGTCCCTAAATAATGCAGGACGAGAGAAGAACCCCGTACTTCTTGAATTACGAGAGACAAGCAATAAATAACTTTGAGTAAAACTTTTTCAATATTTGTTTGGAAGGTTTTAGATAAAATTGCTTTTAATTTTCAGTGGATGGCAAAATAAAAGTAAATAGAGGGTGTTCTTTCGGGGAGGCGGACAGCAACGCGAGGTGCACGACTCTGACCGGCGGTGCTCAAGTGACTGAGTCGAACTGCAACGTGTGCGAGGGCAGCCTCTGTAACTCCGGCCACAAGCTCGCCGTCGCAATCATCCCAATTGTTTTAAGCATTTTTGTTAATTTCTAAATATTTATTTTATACACACATAAAATAAAGTATTTGAAATACAATTTCAGTATATGTCACCTTTTTAACTACGAGTATATATTGAGTAATATTTTAATTTTATTTTTAATAACTCTTCCCAGTTATTTGTATGTTATATATATTCTATATTTATAAAGTATAATTATTGCTCCAATAACCCTTGATGAAACTCGGAATTGTCTCCGACGCATGAAGAACGGTAAGGCGGTGGGACCTGACGATATTCCTATCGAAGCGTGGAAATCGTTAGGCTCTCGTGGTGTGCTCATGCTTACTGATCTTTTTAACCGCATTTTGAACACTGGGACGATGCCACATCAATGGCGGCACAGTTTTATTACCCCTATCTACAAAGGAAGGGGCAGTGTTCAAGATTGCGGTAGTTATAGGGGCATTAAGATTATGAGTCACACCATGAAGCTCTTCGAGCGCGTGATTGCCCTCAGGCTCCGCCGAGAGTGTACTGTCTCTGAGTGTCAATATGGATTTCAGCCAGGATCAGGCACTACGGACGCCATTTTTGCCCTCAGAATTTTGATGGAGGCACACAGGGAAAAGAGGAGAGCTCTGCATGTGGCATTCTTAGACCTGCAGAAGGCCTTTGACTGTGTGCCACGTCAGTGTATCTGGTGGGCACTGCGATCCAAAGGGATCCCTGAATCCTATGTTGCTATTATCAGAGACATGTACAACGACTCTGTTTCTACAGTTAGGACCGCTGTTGGCGATACCAAACCCTTCCCAATTACAGTAGGGGTTCACCAAGGCTCAGCTCTTAGTCCACTTTTGTTTAATGTAGTGCTAGATACTGTCACGGCTCACATCCAGGACCAGCCTCCATGGCTGATGATGTATGCCGATGACATAGTACTCATTGACGATAACCGACTGATGCTGGAGCGTAAAGTGAATACCTGGAAGGGTGCGCTTGAGAACGGTGGTCTTAAACTGAATGTGTCAAAGACCGAGTACATGGCTTGCGGGAACCCAGACTCGAGCACCATCCACATCGGGCCTGAGCCAGCCGTTAAGTCGGAGAAGTTCAGGTACCTTGGATCCATTATGCACGAGTCCGGAGGCATCGACCACGATGTCCACGCCCGGGTTAGCGCTGCTTGGGCCAAATGGCGGGAGGTCACTGGTGTGGTCTGCGATCGCAGAATACCGCCCAAACTCAAGAGGCTGATATACAAGAGCATGATCCGACCAGTTCTTCTATACGGCAGCGAATGTTGGCCAGCATTATCTCGGCACACTCAGGAGCTTCACGTAACGGAGATGAAGATGCTGAGGTGGATGTGTGGCGTTACTCGGGCTGACCGCATACGCAACACATTCATTCGAGGTAGTCTTGGGGTCCGTGACGTAGCGGATAAGCTCCAAGAGCGTCGTCTGAGATGGTATGGCCACGTTTTGCGCCGGCCTAAGAACTACGTCGGAAGAAAATGCCTTGATATGTCTGTCCCTGGAGTAAGACCCCCCGGACGCCCAAGGAAGCGATGGCTGGACGTCGTGACGCACGACATGAGAGCCAATGGACTAACCACTGAGGATGCTCAAGACCGTGCAAAGTGGAGTAGACTAAGTAGGAAAGCAGACCCTGGCAATAGGCCGGGATAATGCTAAGTGGAAGAAGAATAATAAAAGAATAAAATAGTCTTATAAAATATATAAATTAACTTAGTTAAGCATAATAATGTTTCTTCTCCGGTATTTTATGCAGTTCTCATTAAAAAAATTGAGGTTGACTGAGGTAAGTGAATTTCGGCTTAGTATGTAAGTAGTTGTGTGGATGCCGGCTTAGAATAGCACCACCTCATCTCGTACTGTGGGTGTCGTTAAAGGCTACTAAGGGAATACAGCCAGCATGAAAAGTGCAGCAGCATTTCCTGAAATCTACGCCAAACAACGATCGCCAAACTGCATGCCAAGCGTGGTGATTACGGCAAATACTCCTCATGACTAAGCGCATGCAGAAACGACTCCCTGTCCCCGGCAGTCCTGTTATTCCTAGCTACGGTAGTGGCTACGGTAACGGCAGGGCAAAGGGTGTGAAAAATCACTGGGTACGATCCGGCTACCACCAACGACGACTCGACCTGGCAACATTTAACACGTACACACTGAGGACCGACGCGAAGTTAGCAGAGTTGGAAGAAACTGTTAGTAATTTACATTGGGATATTATTGGACTATCTGAAGTCCGAAGAGAGTGGGAGAACACGCTAATCCTGAATTCCGGTAACTTGCTATACTACCGGGAGGGCGACCAACAGACCCTAGGTGGTTGTCGGGTATATTGTCCACAAGACCCTAGTCAACAACGTGGTTACTGTCGAAACACAGATTATCGAAACGATATTTGCTGAATGTCATACAGGTTTAAGCTCCGACCTCGGCACACTCAGATGACAAAGTGGAGGATATGTATGAGGATATTTCTAAAGCTTTGCATGAGACCACGAAAGACCTGAACGCAATGCTTTGGTTTCTGCGATGTTTATTCATATTAAATAAAACAGTTTAAACGGATTAATCGCGTATTTTATCATTTTTTGGAAACCCGACGTTTCGAACACTCTGCCGTAGTCCGTGGACCTGGGATCCACTTATAAAAAAATTTAAAGTCCCAAACCCACCACACCAGAGGGCAGGATACAGTCAGCTCATTCTGCAGGAATCCAGGGCAGTTCGCGAGGCAACTCAGAAACCGTTGGCGGTAGTTTCATATAATAATTATATCACCTGACAAACGAATGCCAATGCCACGAAATGTTCGAAACGTCGGGTTTCCACAAAATGCTAATATACGCGATTAATCCGTTTAAACTGTTTTATTCAGTTCTCAATTGATTTGATTGTTCTCAAGTGTTTCCCAAAGAGTTGGTCTTAAGATAAACATGGGAAAAACTAAAATTATGTTAAACACTACGTATACCTGGGATAAGCAGTCCAGCTAGGTAAGTTTAACTAACTTAACTTCGAGAAAGAGATCACTCCTCGAATCCATCTCGGATTGTATTCATTCAGCATTCAGGGAACTACAAGAAATCTTCGTATCCAAATTACCGCAATGTTTTAAGATGAGTCTTTGGCCAGTGTGTGTTGCCAGTAATGACCTTAAGAAGCGTGACGTGGCCGCTAACTATGTGTCTCATAAGAAGGTTCAAGGTCACACAGCGTGCAATGGAGAGAGCAATGCTTGGTATTTCTCTACGTGATAGAATCAGGAATGATGGCATCCATAGGAGATCAAAAGTTACCGACATTGCTCGAAGAATGGCAGCTGAAGTGGCAATGGGCAGGACACATAGCGAGGAGAACCGATGGCCGTTGGGGCGAAACGGTTCTAGAGTGGCGGCCATGAACTGGATGTCGCTCGGTTGGCAGGCCCCCTACTAGGTGGACCGACGATTTGGTCAAGGTCGGGATCGGTCGTCATGGAGATCCTTCGGTGAGGCCTATGTCTAGCAGTGGGCAGAACAACGGCTGTGATGATGATGAAGTAAGTAGTTAGCTTAAAGGCTAGACTGATATATGGAATAACTTTAATAGTGTTGATTGCACCTTATGTAGGTAGGAAAAAGTAAAGCGAAATTTTTAAATTTTAATAAAAAGAGTGTATATTTTCTAGTAAAGTACTAGTTAATACACCATGTATAAAAAGAAAATACGTTTGATCGAAATGTTCAGACAACAAAATAGTATTAAAACAGGTGAATAAACGAAAAGAAAAAACGAATTTGTTCGTGAATAAGAATTTAGAGTGTAATCATACTCCGGCGGTCCCGGCTCAAGGCGACTTGTTGTGTTAAAGTACATAAGTGGGCCGTTCTAGAAAATTGTATTGCGATTATAAAAATAATTTGAAACAGAAATGCTAAGATTTTTGTATAGCACAATCTTATAATATATAAATATATTTACTTAAAAATGTTATTAAATAACATTGAAATAGTAAAGAATTTTGTATTTTTATTTATCAAAGTGTGCATCCACACTAAGGATATAAAATACTTACAGAATACAATTATAAAAATTTTATGGCAGTGGGATTTGAACTTGCACCTGATGGAAACCGTCCTAGCGCTCTGACCGCGGAGGCAGGGAGGATGAGGGAGATGCTAAGAAATAATAAGTTGTAAAATCATATAAGCATTTCGACGCAGCGTAACGAAGAACGCATGGCTTTTATAAGTTATTTTAAGTATTGTTGGACAATACTTTAACTGCGAGTAGCTCTGATACAAACTCTGTAGCACTCCCTTACTTATTATTATTATGTAAATAAACTTTGTTTAAATAATCGCTTTTAATTGACATCCGAATAGTAATCTCAATAGAATTATTATTTTCGCTTTATATAGTTTGCGATATAAGTAATATAGTTAAAAAAATTACATTACATATAATAGATTTTACAAAAAAAGTTCATTATTATGCTTAACTAAGTTAATTTATATATTTTATAAGACTATTTTATTCTTTTATTATACTTTATAAATATAGAATATATATAACATACAAATAACTGGGAAGAGTTATTAAAAATAAAATTAAAATATTACTCAATATATACTCGTAGTTAAAAAGGTGACATATACTGAAATTGTATTTCAAATACTTTATTTTATGTGTGTATAAAATAAATATTTAGAAATTAACAAAAATGCTTAAAACAATTGGGATGATTGCGACGGCGAGCTTGTGGCCGGAGTTACAGAGGCTGCCCTCGCACACGTTGCAGTTCGACTCAGTCACTTGAGCACCGCCGGTCAGAGTCGTGCACCTCGCGTTGCTGTCCGCCTCCCCGAAAGAACACCCTCTATTTACTTTTATTTTGCCATCCACTGAAAATTAAAAGCAATTTTATCTAAAACCTTCCAAGCAAATATTAAAAAGTTTTACTCAAGTGATTTATTGCTTGTCTCTCGTAATTCAAGAAGTACGGGGTTCTCCTCTCGTCCTGCATTATTTAGGGACCTTGTGTCATTACACGAATGGTGGCAAAAAACGCAATACCAGATATTTATCTAAATAAAATATTATATTTTGCTTCTTCAAGATCGAACGCGCAATTATGTAGTGCGTGATGATTGCTTTTAATATTAAATTATAAATATTTAAGTATACATATTTAGTAGCTGCTATTTTCATTGCTAATTAGTCGCGTAAAGTAAATAAAGTCTAGAGTCCATGTATTTTGTAACTTTTACAGAATATGAAAAAAAACACATTAAATCAATGATGATTTAAAAAATATTTCTCATCTACTCGTATCACGTGATCTTACTAAAGACAGAAAACTCTTGGCTCATTTCTTCACTCCCTCGTTAATAAATGTAATCTGTAATTTGGCTTGTAGGGAGGGCCCTTGAGTATAAGGAAGAACTAAAAGAAGATTTCCTGAACTTCTAAGAGAGTCGGAAAAAAACTGGATTTTATATTTTATCAATCATCAGAATGTTTAATTACCTTCGTACTTAGCAGTGACACAAACTACTTTGCTGACGTCGTCTCTGGTCTGCCCCATAAATCTTAGTATGGCTCTACGTGACACTCTTCCAGAATAGTCGTCAACCTAAAAAAACATTGGCTAATTTTACTTTTATTTTTTTACTTTATACAACTTATTTAATATATTTAATATTGGAGACTTAAAATTACACATATTATTCAGTCAATTAAAAAAAAATATAGGTTTACATTCTCTTTTAATATGTTACCTGTATTATTGATCGTTTTTCTATAGGTCTGAAACCAGATAATTCTTTATTCAGTTTTACTCCTGAACCACCATCTCCAGAGCCTCCATCACCGGAGCCTCCTGAGCCACCATCCTCAGAGCCCCCTGAGCCTCCATCACTGGAGCCGCCTGTACCTCTATTTCCGGAGCCTCCTGAGCCACTATCCCCGGAGCTTCCTGAGCCTCCGTCTCCAGATCCTCCTGAACCACCATCCCCTGCGCCGCCTGAACCGCCATCCCCGGAGCCTCCTGAGCCTCCATTTCCAGATCCTCCTGAGCCACTGTCCCCTGAGCCTCCTGAGTCACCATTCCCGGAGCCTCCTGAGCCCCCATCCCCTGAGCCCTCTGAGTTACCATCCCCTGTACCTCCTGAGCCACCATCCCCAGTGCCACCTGAACCACCATCCCCGGAGCTTCCTGAACCTCCATTTCCGGACCCGTCATTTCCTGAGCCTCCATCTCCGGAGCCTCCTGAGCCACCATCCCCTGAGCTTCCTGAGTCACCGTTCCCGGCGCCTCCTGAGCCTCCATCTACGGACCCATCACCTTCTGAGCCTCCATCTCCGGACCCGCCACCTCCTGAGCCTCCATCTCCGGATCCGTTACCTGCTGAGCCTCCATCTCCGGACCCGTTACCTCCTGGGTCTCCATCTCCGGACCCGTCACCTTCGGAGCCTCCATCTCCGGACCCGTTGCCTCCTGAGCCTTCATCTCCGGATCCGTCACCTCCTGAGCCTCCACCTCCAGATCCGTCACCTTCTGAGCCTCCATCTCCGGACCCGTCACCTCCTGAGCCTCCATTTCCGGACCCATCACCTCCTGAGCCTCCATCTCCGGGCCCGCCACTTCCTGAGCCTCCATCTCCGGACCCGCCACCTCCTGAGCCTCCACCTCCGGACCCGTCACCTTCGGAGCCTCCATCTCCGGACCCGTTACCTCCTGAACCTCCATCTCCGGATCCGTCACCTCCTGAGCCACCGTCTTCAGATCCATCCGAAATAACACATTCCTGTTGCTTATCTTCATATCCAATTTCACAATCATTGCACACAAAGCATTTGATTTTATCTTGTGCTGAAAAAAGGAAAATATGTTATGAAAAAATGAAATCCATGTTAAATAATATAATTAAAAAACAAATTAAAGCTGTATACTTTGAATATTTTTGGGTCCACGATTGGAGAGGCGCGAGACTACATAATGTTTTATTAATTATCGTACATTTAGAATAGAAGTATCGTGCTATCGGCGCGGCGCGATATCTCTACATCGACATAATCAATATCGGCAACACTCTTTAATACACTTAAATTGCTTTTCATACAAACGTATCAAATGTATAAAATATAAAAAATATGAATAGATGTTTAAAATATATCGATTTATATATTACATTTTTTTTTATATTTTATTTACATTATATATTTTATTTGCATATTAAATAAAATTCAACTTTAAATTATTAAATGGTACTTCGCATGTATTGCTTCCTGTCCTGTTATTTACTGCATAAACTTAAAGTCGATTTGTCATTAGTTAAGTTCTTTAAATTAATAAAAATACCATACAATATTATAGTTTTTAGCTTTAAATTTGTAATTGAACTGGTTAAAGTCTACAAAAGTTGCCCTAAACACTTAAGAAATACTATCTTATCAATGTAGTTAATAAAATAACAAAAGATTACTTGTAACGACTAATCGACACTTGAAATTGTTAGGCCCGAGGCTTACAAACCACTTAAATACGAGCATTGTCTTTCTGTTCAATAAAAATTGAAGGAACTCATTTATCTGTGATACACTTCAAAGCAATGAATAGAGAAACCTGGAAACAGATGGACGAGGCCTTACTCGAGACCCCTTCTCTTCCCTCAATAGTACTGAAATTATCAACAATAGCGAATAATATTTATTTTGATATTAATCGTTAAATTTTATTGCAAGTAATTGTAATTATATATTTAAGTATAACGCATGTAGCTAAAATAAACTAAATAAACTAAATTATTATTATTATTCTACTCATAAAGCCGGTCTATTTTAAAATTTTATACGACGTCGCAATGCAACGTGGATTGCTCGGGATGTTCTCGGACTTAATCTAATATATTATACATCTGAAACTTTGTTTCGAATCACTATCTATTTAATCTTATATACATATATACATACAAACACGCTTTTTCGCTACGCACGGTCCCTACATTCTCTCTTTCACCTCGTCGACTGTCAATCACCTCTTTATACAGCCCTCCTTCAACACTACAATTTTTTTATATAAGGAATCTGGAAGAGCGTCCTTACATACTATATGTAAGAACACTCTCTTCCAGTTTCCTGTATACTTGCCATGTTTAGCTAGTCCCGACAAATGTAGCCTCTAAGAATGTACACTATCGTGTAAGTTTAGTCGCTTAATACTTTAATCTATTAATTACCATAACTCACTCACTTCTTTTCAGTAGTTATAAGTAATCAATGTAATTTGCTTTTATCGGTTTGTTATGTATTATTTTTTATGGAACTACATTAACATCGGGTCCACAACTATTTATCTTGTTGGCGGGGACTCTAAGCTATTACTATATTGATATACTCTTTACACGACGTTCACTACCTACCTGCGGCGGCGGCCACCAACAGCAGCGCGGCGAGCACTAGCGTCAGCCTCATTGTCCTCTTCGACACTATCGATGTCACTAACATTGAATCAAGCCTCTGATTAGAATTATATATGAATTTCTACTATACAGGCTGCTCTTTAATAGAACGATGCAGTGAGATAATTAATAAATGCTAGAGAAGATAATTTTTTGCAATTATAATGAAAATTATAATACAATATTGTCAAACAAATAATCTCACTTTGATATATTTGATCATTTTTTGCATTCATAGGAAGCTCAATTTTAAAATAACTTATACCTAACCAGACCTATCATACATTTACATTTTTATAATGTTTACGTTAATTGTTATTTAAGTAATATATCTTTGTCTTTTCACATTTTAATTTACTTTTGTTAGGTTTTTTTTTATTTTGACGATTTTTATCTGTATTTTTATATGAATGTAGTTGAAAATAACTAATAATGTAGTTAAATATAAATATATATTAAGCTAGAACCCTTTGATTTAGATTGTGAGCAACAAAGGACATGCCCTGCCTTGCTTAACCTGTATTTGAGACATACGGTGTATCAACATGTGTACATTTATATATGAAGTATACACCAATATAGTCTTAGTATGGAACTACACTTGCACTTAGTATGGAACATCCTAATAAATAAATAAACGTTTATTTACATTATTAAAATATTGCAATAACCCTGATAGAATACGCAGCTGCAGTGCGAGTGAGACCTCATTATACCATTGTACACTAAACTAATATGTACCAAAAGCTTATAAAGATAATTCAAAAGAACACTAGATTTGTCAAAAATATTTCTCTTTGCGTTATTTTAGTAATATAATTGTTCTTTTTAAGTAATTTTTTTTTTCGATCACTCTGTAGTTCGTCTGCTCCAGTTGGTTATCGCAACGAGCCTCTCTATAGATTGTGGGGAAAAGAATATTGATAACGAACAGGAACGCACCACTCTGGCGGATCGATTACTGATAGCTTGTTGCATGCTTGTAATATTTATTAAGAACTAGCGAGCATATACTCGTATTGTAAGTAAGACAAATTATGAAAAATGTATGTAAATAAATGAAATTTACCATTTTATTTATATGGAATATTTTATATGGGTGGAAGAAAAAGAGATTATTCTAAAGGAGAAATACTTCAATGCAAGTATACTCTGAGTGAGAATCGAATCTTCCACCTTCATGTGTAGCGTCATATAGTTTAGTTGTAAATATTCATTAAAGACAGTGTTAGATATTTTAATCAAACTAATAGTTGACAGTCGCTTAAGTTTCAGTGTCTGACGACGCGCAGTCGAGTGTGCGGCAAATAACTATAACTGTCTTAATACCTTTTCTTCCATAGTGAATAAGTGATTACATACAAGTATAATGCTAGCTAGCTTTCCGTGCGTGGCTTTTCTCGGGTAATTTTTTTATAATTTTTCTATTGAATATACTTAGGTATATCGCCTTACAAAGTGAACTATACTGTATATAAACTATTTATAAAATTATCGTTCTTATCTTTAAGCGATTATATTTTATACAAGCTTTCAGTCTATGTTTGCCTCCCTCAAAATGATGATCAGACACAGACCCATCACTACGCAGCTGGGATTTAATAGTTAAACCAACAACTTCGGAATTTTGTTTACACTTCAATTGTTTGTTTATACTCTAATTAAGTACGGTGGCAGCGTAGGATCCAAAAAAAACCAAATCTTTAAAATATTTTATTAAAAATTACAATTTAAATTATTAACTAAAATGGTGACTGCTTGCTCGATGTGAGAAAACAAGAGTGAATAATTATTTTAATATTAAAACTAACATGAACTAAAACAATGGATGAAAAATGACTCTACGTTTTACATTTCTTACTGTCACAGTTCTTGGATTTGATGGAATGCAGTAAACAAGTTACGCGAATTCTGGCTAAGCGATCCCCGGGCAGTGTGGGAACGTAACACTCTTCCTTCTCACAAAAATATCCACACATATGTAGGTATATGTACATGTCCATGCTTACATTAAAAATATGGTTTTCTATACGTTTGTTAATAAAATGGAACAAATATATTTGTTTATATTTACAAAAGATCGCTCGCTAAGAAATAAGCTAGCTTGCGGCCGACACACCGGACTGCAGCGACGGAGACGACGGAGATGAATCGCCGCGAAGCATTTCAGACGTGGCTTCGTTACTTGAGGCACACTCGCTTTTCTGTTTCTGATATTTTAGAAAAGTATATAACTGCGACAAATTATGTTAAAATCTAATCCTAATTCCTGAAAAATTGCCTTTGAAATATATTGGGCATTCATTTCTTATACTCACTGCCTCAGTCCACTCGCTGTTAAATTCGACTACTGTTGCAAATTACTAACTTGATATTACTACTAAAACGTACTGTTGATGTTGCCGTGGTGCAGTAGACTGACGAGACGAGACTATGCGATGGATATCAAACTGATAAAGTTCGACAGTCATCATCATTGTCAGCTCCCCTACAAGTATGTACCTGTGTATGTCCGCTGTATTACATACAATTTTACTTAATTAGGTGGAAATTACGAACGGAGTGAACTATCTCTCTCTCTACCTATTCTGGGGATGAGTGTTTGCAATTATGTGAAATACAACAAAAATTGTTCTTGAATAGATTTTATTGTAAATTAATGTAAGCAAAAGTCACGTTCGTTTGTATTCATAGTTTAAACATAGATATATTATTATGCTTTAAGCTTGCTTTTAAAAATGAACAGAAAAAGTTAAGAATAAAACATTCCATACTCATTATTTTCAAATAACAAAAGATAAGACCCACTTGTATCTCACAGCGAGTGTAGAAACAAAAAGCTTTGTAAAGACAATATTGCTTACTAAAATTTGTACGTGACGCGGCAAGTAGACAGGTTGGCTGGCAAGTAACCGGGCAAGTAAGCGGGCAAGCAGGTGACACAGTTGCAACTGGGACAGCTCGCTAACAGCCCACTAGCATTGTACTGAAAGAGTATCTCTTTGAAGTGTCTCTGAAAGTATTTTGAAGATTTTGATCGAATTCTGTGTTATAGTGATGTTCCCACGTGTTCAGTGTCGCTCGTAATCGTGGTTACCGACAACGTATGTAATGCTGTTGTGGTATATAATAGTTCAAGACTTATTTTTGCTTGTTTTTGGTTATACTTACTGTAATATTGTACATGATTACTTTATATTTA